>CM046854.1:59499105-59909105 GCA_025617745.1 Heliocidaris erythrogramma
GCACGTGCCCCCTCTGCCCCCCATAAATACGTCACTGCCTAATACCGTTGGAACACTATTGATATACTATTTTAATTATATCCATGCTCTATGTGCGAGAATCCATCCCGCCTCGGTGTAAATGAGATCGTGTGTCATCCACAGGCCACAGGGCCGACGTACAATAACTAAAATCATTATTAAGTCATTCATAAAGTAAAACAATCGTCATTTAGTCTTCATCGAAATGAAAATGTATTTTCTTCAGACCTCATGTAAGATTTGGATAAGTAACACATATTAATATGTTGTAAATACTTCTCGGTAAAAAAATAACACTTTACCCGACTTTTCTTTTTCATTCACTTTATTGTTGTGACAAAATATTTAATATACGGTACGGTGATTAATGATAAACACAGCCCGTGAATATCCACGGGCTGCTTTTGCTAGTGCTTATATGATTTCAGTTAAAATAAAATGTTATAACGAACGTATAATATAGGTATGGATATGTTATAGTTAATTATGTATTGACTTGACCTGTTGCCGTGAGTATTGACAGATTAACATTTTTATGCATACGTTTAAAAGCATTAATACTAGGGATTCTTTAAAATCATGAGGCAGAGAATTCCAGTATGCAGATCCAGAGTAAACAAATGAGTTCTTTGCAAATAAAGTTCTTGTAATGGTAGATGATAGTAGTTTCGTTGTCTAGTTGGGTAGTAATGTATAGAAGTAATTCTTGCGGAACATATTATAAAAAAATTGCGGGAGATTGTCTTTACTTAATTTGTACATGAATTGGCCGAGTTGGAAAAGATATATGTCATTTACTTTCAAATATTGTTTTCAAAGAATAATATATGGTTACGGTAGTGATCTAAATTGCGTTTGAAATATTATTCTTAGAGCCTTTTTCTGCAAAAGTATATCCGGTTTAATTGTGTTTTTATTGCACATCCCCAAGCTATAATTCCATAATTAATGGCAAGATCAATGTGAAATAAAGTGTCAGCATTCTTAATTTCTACTTACTTTTGTACATCAGAAACTTAGAGCTGACGTGCACAGCAGTATTATTTTGTAAGTATATAACTGCTAATCTACCTGTATCTATAATCTATACAGACAACGATAGTGTTTATGTGATTCTGGGGAATATCTTTCGCAGTTTCTCCGCATATGGAAGCATTCTTCCAGAATCTTGGATATATTAAAGGTAAAGAAATTACCCAAGATAATGTTATTCTGTGTGAAAATATAATTTTATAATTATGATAGTGCAATGCAAACACGTTTTATTCGCATCAATGTAGCTGCGTAAACCAATGAAATCTTAATGAAATCTCTGCATAAACTATTTGGATTCCCCAGTTACAGGGTTCCATCCACAGTACGTTCGAAATCTATGCTAATAGTTATTGAACTAGATTTATAATTTAAAGCCTTAGATCAAACGGTAAATTGAGTTCAGTACAACACAGGGAGGGGGGGGGGGGGGGGGGGGGGGGGGGGGGGGGCTTGAGATCACTGTTTTCATTCAAACAGGATAAAGGTTTCAGACACTTTTTTATCATGAAATAACAATAAAATGAATAGATCCACCTCATTTCTGGGATTTTCTTTTTAAAATGGGAATAAACGCCCCTGATTTTGTTTTCCTATTCACCTAATTTTCCTAGTATAGCTTTTGTTATATAACTGTACATAATTATGTTCTTGTCTTTCTCACGTTTCTGACGTCACCTATGGAAACTACCGGGCCGGTTTATATATAACCATGACGTCACCCACGCGATTTCCAGAGCCCTCAATGTAGTCTGCAGACTCAGACTCTATAATAACACTTAAAACACAATTCCATTATTTTATTTTGTTACTCACTGAACAAGAAATTGAACTATGTAGTGAACTATATATTGTACTCTGATACCCTAAAAGGGTCTTGCGTTGTCAATAAACTTTCAAACTTTCTAACTTTCAATAAGGCCCTATACCCAACCCTGACTTTGCTAGTCTCTGGCTGTGTAAAGGAAGAACTACAATACTACTCAATAAATGGGCCTATAGATTACCAATGGACTGTGTATACATAGTCTTTTAGATCAGACCCTCTATTGCCCATTACATCCTTACAAGGTTTTATGCCTGCAGACTACACTCGAGCTTGCTCGTGATTCCTATGAGAACATGTGAAGTGACATAAGAATTTAAGACAATAGAAAATTTAAGTTTTGAAAAAGAAAAGATTCTAGCTACATTAATTAGCTACTGTGAAGGAGAAAAAATTTAATGCAACCCCTTATGGACAGCATGCCACAAGGCATGGCTGTTATCATCAAATGTAGCAATTTTCCACTAAGAACTGAACAAACTGCCTTTAGAGAAGTGAACATCGCTTAACCAGATAATCAGGCATACCTCCTAGACGATTATCCCATAGACAATTACTGTCAGAACATTGGTTTCAAAATCTCCTACCCTAGAGAATATTCCATGACAACTGTCATGTAGGATATTTTCATTATGTTATTTAATCTGAAGTATATATCTATTTGGCATTGCATGCCTTTAGATCTAATTGTCCTTTAGGATAATTGTCCAGAGGGAGGGGGGGGGTGATAATTGTCTACATGTCCTACGGGTAATTACAAAGCGGGTAATTGTCCGAGGGGTTAGTTATTGTAGAGGCTTATTGTTTTAGGGAGTAGTCATCAAAACAAAACATTATGACGTAGCTAGTAGAAATCAATTTGAAAGTTCAATTACTGATGAAGCCAACACAACCCACATACGCCTTTAAAAGGAGCTGGTCTAATATTATTTTTTTCCAGGGCTGTATATAGTTGGTGAGGAGCGTTCTCTAGTGGCGCTCTATGGTCACGAGAATGGGAATGTCAATGGGTCTCATTGTAAAGACGGACGACGTCTCATAAGTGTTCTTAAGGGAGTGTGAGAATGCATTCTTATGGTGGAGGTGCCGATGGAGTATAAATGTAAATATGTATAACGCAGAGAGATAATGGCTCGCCTGTTTATCATGCGCTTTGTAAATCATTACTGTGTTTCGTTCCTGCAGGACTCGATGCGATCTGCGAGAGATGCGGATGACTTTCAGCCAGCAATTTGGTCCCAAGATTCGACGCATGGCCGAGGAGTGCCGAGCGGCTATGAAGGCGGGACATCGACAAACGCTTCAGTTTTTTCGGCGAGATCACTCGAGAGTAAAGAAATTAATCAGAAAAACAATTTCGTATCCTCCATAGGTTGTACGTATATCTTACCCCCAGCCCCCCCCCCCAAAAAAAAAAAAAAAAATTATTAATAAAATAAAAGAAAAGAAAAAGAAAAAAAAAGAATGGTGACAAAATTTCGATTGACATCCATCCTTCTCTTATGGTGTTGATATTTATAGTAACACTTGTCATGCTTATTGCCATTTGTTTGTTAGCACTGTATTTTAAGATGTTGGTGTTTTTGTAACTTCTGCCAGGGCGCAAATGGTCCCCACCCTTTTGGAACCAAATTGGCATAACTGAAGTATCCAAGTCCGAGAACTCCCCCCCCCCCCCCCCCAACTTCAAATGATGATATTTTCTTTTCGCTTGTCAGAAAATTTTGTGAATAATGTCCACCCTCCTTTTTTCTCACAATCCTGGAAACAAAGTCTGCTATAATTTGTCTTGTATTGTATTTTCTTCAGTGTCTTGGCAGATGGATATTCGTGGAGTGCAATCTTCTTCCTCATTTCCTTGGTGTTAGCGATCATAGCGATCGTTGGGTCGGAATTTTGACGTTGCGTGTAGTTCCCCTGATTTGGCGAGTAGTCCGGGGATACATAACCGCGCAATAGATGATGTTGGATATTTCAGAGGTGAAATGTAATTAATAAGCAAGAGTATGGATGTTATGTTTGCTGTTGTCCCCCCCCCCCCCCCCCCCCCCCCCCCTTACAATCGGAATGTCAGTCGTCAGATATCATTTACACATTATATCTGATCGTTAATGTGTATTGGTGTACATAATTGTTTCACACGGCCCCAATGGAAACCAGTCTTGTATATGAATTGTTTGTATACGTTTTGATATATTATTTGCCGATTAAACTTTTGCAATTACAAATTCTGATACTACCTTAATTTTGGGAACTTTTGTTTAAATAGATTTCAATGTTTACATGATTTAGGAAGAGTGCTATGATATAAAACAGTATGATATCAATTTCACATTTCAAAATTACAGGGTGGAAAAAAGTTTGGAATATTTTTATTCCAAGAATTATTTCTTGTCTTAAACATATCCCTCGTCATTTAAGTTCTTCTTTGAGGTTCAAATAAAAGATATGTGTCCCTTTTTAACTTTAAAAGCACAACATTAAAAATCAGGCTTATCACACAGTGCAGAGGTCCACTTGGAATTCGGAAGCGTATATTTGCTGTTTTTGCAAATGTCTAACGAAAAAGTTAAATAATCAGATACAGTTTAATTGCTATACCGAAGTCCTCAAAAGTCTCATTCTTGCATCGGATAAACATCCCTCTTTATGAAAATATACATCAGTATTTCGTGTGACCTCCTCTAGCCAACTGAAGAGCACGTACACGGCGTGGCATTCCTGCAACAAGGGTCCTCAGGGTGTTCTGGGGGATATCTTGCCAGCAAGCTACAATTGCCGCTCTGAGTTCAGCTATAGTTGTTGGTTGGTTGACCATCTCTCCTAATCGGCGAGACAAATCTGCCCACAAATGTTCTATCGGGTTCATGTCAGGACTTAAAGCTGGCCAGTCCATGTGATCCACGTTCTCGTTATCAAGGAATTCGGTCACCCGTCGCGCTCTGTGTGCGGGAGCGTTGTCGTCTTGGAAGACAAAGTTCGCTCGGAAGTCCCTTCTAGCGAATGGGAGCATTACCGTTTGCAAGACATGTATGTACTGCTCCTGGTTCATATGGCCCTCGAGCATGTAAAGATCGCATTTTGCTCCGCTGTGAAAAGCGCCCCAGATGGTGACCCCACCACCACCTCCTTGTACTCTAGGTAGGACACAATCCTCAAGGAGTTGTTGCCCAGTCAGTCTGCGCACTCTTATTCGACCATCTACCCTATGCAAGAGAAAGCGAGACTCATCGCTGAAGATCACATGTTCCCAGTGAGCAATCTGAAGATGACGATACCGCTGTGCCCAACGCAGGCGTGCAGCGCGGTGTCTTTGCAGTAGTATCGGTTTTCTTACTGGACGTCTAGCAAAAAGACCAGCACTTAAGAGTCTATTGTTCACAAGTTTCCTGGTAACAGGGATGTTTATGAACCTCATCCACTCCTCTCTCAAATGACTTGCAGACTTTGCCGCAATGGCGGCAAAGTCTGAAGAGGGATCGGTCTTCCCTTGCTGTTGTTATCCGAGGCCTACCTGACCTTGGTCTAGGAGTGGGTGTCCCAGTCTCTCGATGCCTCTGTATAATTTTTGACACTGCCCCCTGTGTCATACCTAATGCAAGAGCGATGTCCCTTTGCTTACAACCGCCATTGCGCAGGGTAATGACCCTGTTGTACATGTCGTCGCTAAATTGACGCACCATGTTATCAACTTTCGTTTGCACAAGGTAATGACTACAAACTGCACGTAGCTTTTTCAAAATTCCACGTGAAGTACAGAAATGTTTAACAAGATGTTCAACCACAAATAGAGCAAATCTGACAACATGTGGTTCATTGGTCAGCCATTGTAACATGTTTAACAATATTACGTAATCTTTGGTACAAGATGGAACAGTAGACTTCATTCAACACAGTTAATCCGATTTGGATGAATTATTCATCACAATATAGTAGAAACTAGCATTTAAAATCAGACATACTCATCGCCAAAAAAATATTCCAAACTTTTTTCCAACCCTGTATAAGTTGAGAGCCATGAGGAAAGAAAATGATGAAGATAATGGAGATGTTGATAATGGTGATAGTAATGATGATGGTGATGATGATGTTGTTGGTGACAGTGATGACGATGGTGGTGATGGTAATAAGTGATGACAAAGAGGACGAGGAGGGTATTTTGTTGATAATAGAGTATGAATATTACAAAATTATATACTGTAATGATAATCACCATGAGCAACAACATGCATACTAACATCTATTAATTTATTTAGCTCTTTCCCCGTTTTATCCACTTTCTTCACAGAAAAAGAGCATTAATCTTCAAACTGAAATTCTGCCGAGAGGTGCCGCTTTTGTTCAAACACCACCACAGCACAAAAGTTCTACTCTTCATTTCAATGAGTATCAAATAAACTAAAATCATGCCTGCTCGGACGCTTGCAGAACAATGAAATAGATTTAAGTTCTAATTATGTGGAACACACTAACGAGGCCTTCTGGTGTCTTCCTTCAAAGTTGAATGGTCACAATTCAAAATTCCAAGCATTGTCATTAGGTGAGCCTACATTTTCAAGTGAGCCTACACTTTTTCAGTTGGCACCATGTGACATGAAGGATATCCAATTAGGCATTTAGGGGCTTGTTCTATATAACTGTGTACCAAAGATATATTCACGGGTTGCACTTTAGATGATAGTGCCCGATATTTTACAAATGCAAAATGTACTTATGAGGAAGGAATTTTGGAGTCGTTGCCTACTATTTGTTATTAGTATGATCCAGTAGAGGCCTACCTGTGTCACCATCGTGGGTAGACCATTTTGGATAGAGTGACTGATTAAATTTTCCACAAAATGTTTGAATAGGAATTTCAAAACACATTTTGAATGGAGATGTTGTACGACCACCCCACCCCCCCCCCCTCCCCTCAATTTACAGACCCCTTAAATTTTGTCTGCTTCATATTAAAATAAATCAGCAATCTTGCCGGTGCTTGAAACCACTAAAGATTACAAATTGTCATTGTGATCAATATTTAGGGGAGGGTTATTACTATGCTCCTGTATTTATCACAGATTTGGTAGAAGTTTTAAAGGCTTAATCTTGAGCATGTTGGGGAAAGAGTAATTTTATATTACTCTGGGATTGTTAATCTAGAATACTTATATATATATATGCAATGGTTATTCAGAAAGGCTCCCTCTCCCTCTCCCCACCACGGTCACGAAAAGAAATCGCCGATAATCAATTTATTGCTGTTTTAGTATATAACACTGAAATTGATAAACACATTCCTTGATGGTCAGCATTCATCATTTAATCGCATTTCTTGTCTTTTTGTTTGGTCCATGTGTATTGTACGAGTAAGACCCCCCCCCCCCCCCCCCCCCCCCGTAGTAGCATTATCAAAAAGTACACGTAGATTCAAATTCAAATTCATCTGTTGATTACAATCCAAACATGAAGAATCATGTTCAATTTTCAATGGACACAAAAATACGTCATGTCATAATTAAAATTCACAGGGGTATCAAAAATGTACCAACCATTCTTTGGGAATAATCATAATACAATGTACATGAATATATAATAGATTACATGCGGTCACTTTGGAGTAGTTTTGCTTATGGTGCAGTTGTCATTATGGCTAGGGATGGTTATCCATAAGTAGTATTCTGAAGGTAGCTGTCCTTATACGAAAATACGTACAGTACTTCTATTGGGAGAGAGAGAGAGAGAGAGAGTGGGGAGGATGTGTGAAAGAGGGAAGGGGGTAGAGGAGAGTCTCAGGAGCAAACAAAAAACGCACGAGGTACCTGTATATACTTTGTGAAAATATTAGTGTGCATAAGTACTTTGAAATGTATTATGGAATTGTGTAAATAAATTGATATTGCAATTTAATTTTATTTGATATTTTGTCTAATTCAAGCTCTTAGACCGTTATCAGCTTGATAAACCTCTCAGTCTTCTTGGCCCTGTTTCATAAAACTTCTTATCGATAACAACTGCCTCATTTCTATGACTAATTTGCTCTCAGCCAATCAGATTCAAGGATTTCAGTAGCTTATAACAATTATTGTAACTTGTTAGTGATAGCAAGATTTATGAAACAGGGCCCAGATATACTAACATTTTAGATGTAGTCGGTAATGTATGGACAAAAATAATATCTTGGACTTGCCCACCTATTCAGAAGTTAATTTTCATGTTGTAAGATGTATAACTGTATTGATACTAATCTCGATTAGTTCTTTTTGTCTCGCCTGCATAGCGGAGCGAGACTAATAAGGCGTCAATATTTTCGTCGTCGGCGTCGTCCTCGTCGTCAACAATCATGCTGTAATTACAATAACTTTCTATGGATTTCAGGTAGAATCACCAAATTCATAACACATGTATATCTCTTAAAGGCGAAGGTCACGTTCGAAAAAGAGTTGAATCTGACGACGGACAAAGGTCAAGGTCAATGAACTTTCAGTGAAAATCATCTCACATGTAAAGTTTAAAGGTTGACTAAATTAGAGAGAAAATGGGTGCTCTTTCCATGTAGTTTTGCCTTCTAATCACGAATCTGCCAATTGATTGTCCAAATTATGTCTTGTTTTGGCGAAAAAGGGGAAAAGTAGAGGTTTTGGGACCGTTCCTTAAAACTCGTGAGCTGATTGGCTAACCCCCAAGTGACGTATGAAAAGTAAGAGGCACAAGATCTGCAGGCTGCAGCATATAATATTGTACACAGAATGCGGTATTTGACCCCTCTGTTCAACGGACAATTTATGAAAAAAGGAAATTAATCAATATAATCTTAGGAGTGAATAATCATTAGCAATATATTTTCTACAAGATCAGAAAACGCTTTTGCCCAAATATACAGCTTTTGTTTTGTTTTTAGCTTTTCTTTTGAACAATGTTCTCATCCATCTGAGCTTGCCGAACGAAAGTTTTGCATTGGCCATAAACGCGTGCACAGCCGTTTTATGGTCTGTATGTACAATGTCCTACACATCTTTAGTACGGCAGTGACTATGTTCCCCTCGTACATAGCGACTGGTGAACGCTTTTGTTTTGTTTATTTCACTTACGGTTTTTTTTTTACTTCGCTTTATATAGTACGTTAGTACTGACTTAGATTTTGGCTGAATTCGAGTAACTTATATAGAGAGAGGAAAAGTGCCCGCGATTCCGAGTTGGAGGACTTTTCTGAGCCATGCAGATACGAACTCTGATTTATCAGATGATTTATCAGACCCCGAAGGCAAAGAAGCTCGAGTGGCAAGGGGAAATTCGACCATATTATTTTTGAACCCCTCGCAGAATACGGTGAAGGGCTGTGGCCGCGTGAAGTAACTCCAGGGAGCTCCAACGCGTTGCAGCTCCCTGGAGTTACGGTGAAGTAGACCGAAAATTCTGTCTCTCGTTCGTTAGGTCGTCTTAGCTAACGAGCGAGAGACAGAATTTTCGGTCTACGGGTGAAGCTGCTGCAGCTGCTGTCGTTGAAAAACAGATTGCAGGACTTGACTCCAAGTCTGATCGTTGGAATAGCTGAATCTGTTTATTATTGTAGATAGGGACAAAAAAAAAATTTCGCCAAACTTAAAAAAAAACGCTCAGTAAAGGGGTTATGGGGCCCAGTTTCCCTCCATAATTCCCTGACAAGCAAAGAAAAAAAAAAAAAAAAGGCGCCAAGTAAAAAAAAAAAAAGCGCCAAGAAGGGGGGGGGGGGGGTCCGGACCTCTGGATCCGCCTATGGGGGGCAAGGGCGGACAAAAAAAAATGTCCACCCTTTTATTTTTTTCACTCCGAAAATTATTGGGGGGGGGGGGCAAATGCCCCCCCCCCCCCCCCCCTGGTGCCACCACTGCACTCTGCCCGCGTGAACTTTACTATTTCGACCCACAATTTCCGTAGATTTTCATCTTTAGGAAAATGATGTAGGCTTACACCATCTTTAGGGGTCTTGCTACAGCCCGCAACTATACACCGATTAGGCATTATTGATGAAACTGTGTCCCAAAATCAAAGTTATTGTGAGGAATTAAACACACGAAAATACGCAATGCAAATGGTCGATGCGGTGAATATCATGCTCGGCACCGGGCTGGGCCTGCCGGGGGCCTCCGGGCGCGCACGGTATAGGTTAGTGGAATATTTTCCCTTACTTTTCATGCGTCACAGATCACGTGATCTCGATGTCGCTTCGATGGGGTTTTTTTAGGGGCGGGGCTTATGACTGTGTAAATCAGCAAAAATGTACTTTTCAAATGATTATAAAATATGACTGAATGCATAAAAAATTGTGTGATGGATATTTTTTGGCTCCTGATGACACCTTCCTACGAAAAATGGGCAATTATTTTTTTATTTTAGTGACCCTTTAAGAAATAAAGTATCAACAGCATGTATAGACAACATTGTCTCATGTTCCAAGGATAAAATGAATGTAACATCATCATCGTCATTATTGCTTAGTATAATAAAGCTGCCACACCAAGGTTCACATTCTCATTCGCATAGCGAGATGGAAGCGAGACAACGGCAATGCTTTTTTTTCGAATTAGTAACTCCCCACTTCTATTATGCCGTGTTCAAGAAATGTGACGAATACAAATCATTTAGCCTGTTTAGTGTAAATTTAATTTCCAAAATTTGGCAATAAGTCAAAACTTGCCTCATCATTCAAGTTTTTGATTGAACCTGGACCATTAAATGCCGGTGGTGAAGCAACGATTGTCTCTAAGGGGGCAAATGTATATCTTGAAAATATCTGACAAGCAAAACAAATCTAGCAACTTTGGGGTACGATAAAAGAAAACGATAATTGCTACCTTCAGTATTATGTCAGTGTATAACCGGCAGGCACAGACTCTATTTTCACACTAAAACACAATGCCATAAAGCCTAGAGTAGAGCCTAAATTTACCAGTCTCTGGCCCCGGCTGTGTCAAATAGTACAGGGCATATTACCGTCTCAAAGTTCGCACACCCTGTTATCGTTTTGCCTGGCAATGGTTTGTGCCTGCAAACTGCACCCCCCCCCCCCCCCCCGGGTGCCTGAATCTGCTATTGAATATGTGATTATTTTGTAAATACTTTTGTATTACTCTATACTTCCATTATTCGGGTTTGTAAGTGATCAATTTACTCATACTGTATTTGACATTGAATTGGAAGATAATTGATTAAATAAAAGCACCACGATGAATTTAGAGTTGCTATGCTGTGTTATTATCTTCCTTCCTGTTATGCTGTTGGAAACCTACACTCGTCGATTATAAATAGAAAATGTTAGAACGGAAAATGTCATAAAAGTCTTTATTGTGGATTTTTTTTTTGCAAGGGCGCTCTGCTCTTGATTCATCAGTCTACGTCAAAAAAAGAAGAAATTCGAAACCAAAACAGGAAAGTGAGAGTGAAGCAAAGATCAAAGATATAATTACAGTGATGTAAAAATATTTTGAACGTACACATGAAGAGGGATGCGGCATACACCCCCCCCCCCCCCCCGTGTTTCTTGCGACACCTCTGACTGGAGTCACCATATTCATGATATTCTCACATTACAATCACAATCACGAGCAAACTGAAGTTCATCTGTTCGGCTGTGTATGAATGTAGGTTTAAATAAAGTTTTAAAAAATAATGGGGCGGAATAAGAGAAAATTTGAAAAATTGGGACAAGAAGCCGCTTCAATCACTGTCGTTATTATTTCTTTGAGGCTACCTCAACGGCGTGGACGGGGGCCCAAACTTCAGTGTTTGTCCCAGGCGCCATAATCCCTATATACGCCATTGGGTGTGGGAAGAAGTCGTATCATCTACATTTCACTTTGTCTCCCCACCCCTTTCCTTTTCCTTTCTTTCATCGTTTGACATTTTCTTTCTTTCCTTCTCTCTCTCTCTCTGTCTTCACATCATTCAATCGGAGGTCCCCTTCCTCGTAGCTATGACACTGCAGGACAGCCATTCAGGAACTATAGTCATTCGTCAACAGGATTACGCTCAGGCCTATCTGATCATTGAACTCGCTAACCATGCCGATAATTTGACTACTGAACTCATATGCCAAGACAGAAGCGCGCCATCATCTATCACTTTGAAGGGCACTCACGAGTAATTCGGACCCCCATAGAAACACGTGTTAAAATGAAGAACATCAAAAACTCATATTCAAATGATCTCTCTTCAAAAATCGATTTAACTAACAGAGTAGCAACGTCACTGAAGTTACTACAAAATTAGGTACTTTATTGGGGTACTTAAATGGCGACAACAATGTGAAGGCTGAAACGAGGCCAATCATCAAACAAAAGACATTCACTGCTGGGAACAGTGGAAATGCACTGCAGATCAAATATTTCATCTATACACCAAGGCCCCCAAAGTTCCACATATGGGTGAAATATGAAAGAATGTGACTTCCAAACACCATTTCTCTTGAATAGATTTACAGTCGACAAGAATGCAATTTTATATGAATATTTTTGATCATCTTACCACTACATCATGTCACTTACTGTGGTTCCAGGATGCATCGCGAGTGGATGTATTACTTGTCTGTGCCCTGACCCTCAGACACTAATGCCAATTTTGAAAACTGCCCATTTTCCGTTCTGATAGTGCAATTTCCCCTTCTAATAAGTGCCCCTTTTCTTCATATAACTGCCCCTTCTTCTTTCAAACAAGTGTCCTTAACCTTCTGATAAGTGCCCCTTTTAAGCGGAGATAAAAGCCCCTTATAGAATTCAATAAGTGCCCATGTTTACGTTTGATCAGTGTCCTTTTCGTTCTTATAATGCATTTTCCCTTTCCGATAAGTGCCCTTTTCACCTCTGATAAAATGCCCCTTTTACTTCTGATTAGTGCCCCTTTCCTTCTAATAGTATTATTTTACCTTTTGAAAAGTGCCCCCTTTGCCTTATGATAAATGCCCATTTTTGCCTATATATCACGATGTCGCTTACAAATTTATCAATCTTATATTTATCAATTTATTGCAACCATGTGTTGGATTTGGTGCCCTAAAGTCCACTAAAGAGCCATAATTATACCTTGCTCCAAATAATCAAAGAAAATTCATGATAATAGATTCCCTACTGATATCAAAACAATGAGAGGCAGCGGAGCGGTGGGCAGGAGGGGCACAATGCCCCAAATTATACTGGAAAAAGAAGTGCCCCTAAAATCATAAAAGGAATGATGACCATCTTTCTTTTTAAAAGATATTTCCATATCATATCAGGAAAATCGTTTTATATAATTCAGCACCCTTTGCATTCAGCGTTTAAACAAAAATCAACATTTTGTTTGCTTGCTCGCAAATGAATAATAAGACAATTACCCTCAAATGCACAGTAGTTTTATATAGAACCATGTCAAGATAGAAATCTTCTACGCTCGCTCGCATTTACTATTGCCTTCTTATCATATTAGGAAAATCGCTGCTATTTAAAATATCTTCAATATTTTACTCGCTCTCTTCGCTCGCTCGCAAATGAATAATCAGACCATTACACTAAAGTGCAAAGTAGTTTTATCTAGAACCATGTTAAGACATAAACAATAATTTGTCCAAAACGATCCTCGATAGTGTATTCATCAGAATGTAGCGGTATACTAATGTCTCAAAATGGCTCAAAATCTATTCATAATAACCATTATTCGTTCATCACTCAAATGAATAGAAATCCGACGTTTTTTCACTTTTTTCAGTTGAGATAATCAGTGGAGTAAATAAATTATGTAAGAAAATCGTCTGAGTATATTTCTGTCAGCATTAATTTTGTTCACTACTTAACCTCAATAGTTTTACGCGTTCATCAGTTATGACTTAATTCACTGATAAACATCAAATGAGGCTACCCTGGGTAAAACAAATCATGGATCCGCCCTGGCCTATACATTAAGCCCTCAAC
Source organism: Heliocidaris erythrogramma (assembly GCA_025617745.1). Classification (NCBI taxonomy): domain Eukaryota; kingdom Metazoa; phylum Echinodermata; class Echinoidea; order Camarodonta; family Echinometridae; genus Heliocidaris; species Heliocidaris erythrogramma. Next base: position 59,512,885 of record CM046854.1, read on the forward strand.
TGTATCAATAGAAGACACTGTGAACACGATGACGAAAGAAAGCGGACAAAATATACAGCTCCTCATTGCACCCTCCACAATTGTTCTATTAGACAAAGGAACATCCCTCCGTTGCTATTATGTAAAATAAGTAGAACAGGTGAATATGCATGTGACACCTGTTCTACATAAGTTTACATAATAGCAATGAAGGGATGTTCTATTGTCTACCAGAGCAAGTGTGGAAGGTGCAATGGGGAGCTGTATATCTTGTCCGCTTCTTCGTTCGCCATGTTCATAGTGAGAAGTAAAAGAAAGGACACAGTCAATAACTGAACAGAAGGTCTATTATATTATTAGATTAGGCCTTCAACTGTCAACGCAATCAATATTCATATATTCAAGACGACCTAGAGGTAATGAATCATTCAACAACCTTACCAAACACGGCAGTACAACTCATTTCGTGTAAACCACACTGAACTTTATGGTTCAGTGCGTTTAACCAATCGAATAAAAGGAACCTTAACGGAAAAGACTGAGCTTGTCATGACCTGTCATGGGGACCAACAAAGGGTAGATAGCTGGAGAAAACTGAAAGTATTTATAATATTCGTTTTCTTGATGTAAAAAAAAAGTCCACACATAAATATATTTTTCTCATTTCTTAAACAGAAATTGGTCAGCAGACGTATTTTTGTTACATAAAAAAAATTATGTGGAAAATATTATCGTATTTGCCATAACATATAACTAATACTCCATGGTTAGAATGGGCTGAATAGTCTCTTGTCTTCGTGTCCTAAAAGTTTCTAATTGGTTCCTTTTCTTTACCAGGAACTGAATAATTCATGAGAAAATAAGAACAACAAGTAACGTTGGCGGCTGAGTAAAGGCGGCCTGCACGCATGTGTCGCCTTCCCGAAATCAGAGGACAGTTCCGCGCATTCCGAGGACCGACAGACACTGACAGAGCTAGTGATACAGTAGAGCAGCAAAGAAAATACCTATATACCCATGTGGTGACATGATCAATGGAATCAACCAACCGTCAAAGCGGTCTTTGTGCCATGCGTGTAGAAAACGAGTGCGTCAAGTTTTCTGATCATAATCTAACGAACTTTCGTGAATGACTGTACGCACTTTAACTACTCTAAGCCACTTTTTCTTGAAGCTGTATGGGATGATGGGAATCATGTCTGTTATTTCATATATCCCAATTGTTGGATTCATAGGATTGTTCATCACCGTGTGCCTTTTTTCCGGTAAGTTTATATCAGTCGAAAACAAAACCATGATAACAGTCAGAAAGTGCTTAGTTTGCATCCATTCTTGGAGTCATTGGTTACATCTACACTCACAGAATAAAGGCATAGTTTTCGTAGATTGATTTTCCCAGAACATTTGAATGAAACTGACAAGAAAAGACGTAGTGAAAACGTTGCAAAAATTTAAGAAGAACAACACTATGCGAAAAACTCCTGTTCATAACTTTTTTTTTAAATAAAAGCCGTCTGTCACTTAATTACTAAGTTCGCAATAAGTGAAGGGCATTATTTGCACAAACATCGTTTGCTTAAGACATTTCACAGTGGGATTTTCGTTGTTTTTTCACCTCTTTGAAACTTTTCATCAACATCTTTCAATACATTTTTAAATTCTTACGATGCAGAATATTACATTTTGTGTGAATGGTATTCCGAAAGTTTAATCTAAATAAAACAGTGATTTTATCAGCTTTAAAGTATTTGACGCACACAGTCATAATAAAATCGATCGGGCAACTTGAAATGCATATGTAAGTATTTTTAGACTGGTGAATTGGAATTATATGACTTTTAGCCGAGGGTCCTACTTAACAGGAAAAAAACCCAACATAATTTGAAATTGTGCCTAAGGGTGGGGGGGGGGGTCTTTTTGGTATCTGGCTCTTGGACTATAAGGGAATGTCACATGAAAAAGATATGACTTGGGAGGACTTAGAAAGCCAAAGTAAAAGAGAAAAGAATGGGGTATGCAAATTATCAAGGAGAAAGACTGAACGAAAAAGAACCGAACATGAGAGACTGGTTCAAGTTAAGGGAACAGAGACTGGTGATATACTAAAGAAGGACAAGGAGATACTACTAATAAGCCTATAATGAAAGACAAACTGAAGGAAGGGAGGATTGATAGGGCTATAATGAAGGTTAAAGTTGAGATAAGCGGGAAAAACTGTGATAAAAGAAACGTAAAAAGAGAGAAGGATTAATGAAGAAGAAAGAGAAGATTATAATAGAGAGATAGAGAGAGAGAATGATTGAGAAAGGCAGAATGAGGAAATTAAGGGATACTACATGGCAAACTAACAATTAAAGCACGTCGATATACACATAAAACACATTCATGAGGAGACTGAACAACAACAGTTTTCATTTTCATGACATTGAAACTCGCTTTTGTGGAATATTTCTCAGTTGAAATTTCTTTGTACTTGCACTCCGAGATGGGCCTTATAGTTTTGGTTGTGCGGCATTGCGTACAATCCACATTTTTTAGTCATTGCAGAGGTGTCGTGGTCTAGCGGATACGTCACCGGACTGTGGATCACATGGTTCGCGGTTCAAGTCCAGCCGCGGCACTAACGTCCTTTGGCAAGACATTAATCTACATTGCCACTCTTACCCAGGAGATAATGGGTACCTGTGAGGATTGCCGAAAGTCATTGTGACTGTTTTTTCCATTGCCCTACATGCATGCATGTGAACGGTGCAAAATGGTAGGAATGCTCCCTAAGGAGTGGAGATGGTGCACACTTGTGTGCGGGCTTGAAAACCAATGACCAGGAATAATAATAAATAACATTGTAAAGCGCATTGAAGTATTCACATAATGCGCTATATAAATGTAATGTATTATTATTATTATTAAATCACCCAATCGTCAAAGCGGTCTATGCCATGCGTGTAGATCATGAAAATACGAACTTCCGTAGATGACTATACACACTGCAACCACTTTGAATCACATTTTCTTTGAGCTGTATGGGACGCTGGGAAACATGTCCCGTTATTTCTAATATGTCAATTGTTCATAGGATTGGTCTTCTCCGTATGCCTTCTTTCCGGCAAGTTTATATCAGTCGAAAACAAAACCATGATAACAGTCAGAAAGTGCTTAGTTTGCATCCATTCTGGGAGTCATTGGTTACATCTACACTCACAGAATAAAGGCATAGTTTTCGTAGATTGATTTTCCCAGAACATTTGAATGAAACTGACAAGTAAAGACGTAGTGAAAACGTTGCAAATATATTTAAGAAGAACAACACTATGCGAAAAACTCCTGTTCATAACTTTTTTTTAAATAAAAGCCGTCTGTCAATTAATTACTAAGTTCGCAATAAGTGAAGGGCATTATTTGCACAAACATCGTTTGCATAAGACATTTCACAGTGGGATTTTTCGTTGTTTTTTCACCTCTTTGAAACTTTGCATCAAAATCTTTCAATACATTTTTAAATTCTTACGATACAGAATATTACATTTTGTGTGAATGGTATTCCGAAAGTTTAATCTAAATAAAACAGTGATTTTATCAGCTTTAAAGTATTTGGCGCACACAGTCATAATAAAATCGATCGGGCAACTTGAAATGCATATGTTAGGATTTTTAGACTGGTGAATTGGAATTATATGACTTTTAGCCGAGGGTCCTACTTAACAGGAAAAAAACCCAACATAATTTGAAATTGTGCCTAAGGGTGGGGGGGGGGATCTTTTTGGTATCTGGCTCTTGGACTATAAGGGAATGTCACATGAAAAAGATATGACTTGGGAGGACTTAGAAAGCCAAAGTAAAAGAGAAAAGGATGGGGGTATGCAAATTATCAAGGAGAAAGACTGAACGAAAAAGAACCGAAGATGAGAGACTGGTTCAAGTTGAGGGAATAGAGACTAGTGATATACTAAAGAAGGACAAGGAGATACTACTAATAAGCCTATAATGAAAGACAAACTGAAGGAAGGGAGGATTGATAGGGCTATAATGAAGGTTAAAGTTGAGATAAGCGGGAAAAGCTGTGATAAAAGAAACGTAAAAAGAGAGAAGGATTAATGAAGAAGAAAGAGAAGATTATAATAGAGAGACAGAGAGAGAGAATGATTGAGAAAGGCATAATGAGAAAATTAAGGGATACTACATGGCAAACTAACAATTAAAGCACGTCGATATACACATAAAACACATTCATGAGGAGACTGAACAACAACAGTTTTCAATTTCATGACATTGAAACTCGCTTTTGTGGAATATTTCTCAGTTGAAATTTCTTTGTACTTGCACTCCGAGAAGGGCCTTATAGTTTTGGTTGTGCGGCATTGCGTACAATGCACATTTTGTAGTTCAGTGAAATCATCCAATCGTCAAAGCGGTCTATGCCATGCGTGTAGATCATGAACATACGAACTTCCGTAGATGACTATACACACTGCAACCACTTTGAATCACATTTTCTTTAAGCTGTATGGGACGCTGGGAAAGAGGTCCCGTTATTTCTAATATGTCAATTGTTCATAGGATTGGTCTTCTCCGTATGCCTTCTTTCCGGCAAGTTTATATTAGACGAAAACAAAACCCTGACAACAGTCAGAAAGTGCTTAGTTTGCATCCATTCTCAGAGTCGTTGGTTACATCTACACTCACAGAATAAAGGCATAGTTTTCGTAGATTGATTTTCCCAGAACATTTGAATGAAACTGACAAGTAAAGACGTAGTGAAAACGTTGCAAATATATTTAAGAAGAACAACACTATGCGAAAAACTCCTGTTCATAACTTTTTTTTAAATAAAAGCCGTCTGTCAATTAATTACTAAGTTCGCAATAAGTGAAGGGCATTATTTGCACAAACATCGTTTGCATAAGACATTTCACAGTGGGATTTTTCGTTGTTTTTTCACCTCTTTGAAACTTTGCATCAAAATCTTTCAATACATTTTTAAATTCTTACGATACAGAATATTACATTTTGTGTGAATGGTATTCCGAAAGTTTAATCTAAATAAAACAGTGATTTTATCAGCTTTAAAGTATTTGGCGCACACAGTCATAATAAAATCGATCGGGCAACTTGAAATGCATATGTTAGGATTTTTAGACTGGTGAATTGGAATTATATGACTTTTAGCCGAGGGTCCTACTTAACAGGAAAAAAACCCAACATAATTTGAAATTGTGCCTAAGGGTGGGGGGGGGGGGGATCTTTTTGGTATCTGGCTCTTGGACTATAAGGGAATGTCACATGAAAAAGATATGACTTGGGAGGACTTAGAAAGCCAAAGTAAAAGAGAAAAGGATGGGGGTATGCAAATTATCAAGGAGAAAGACTGAACGAAAAAGAACCGAAGATGAGAGACTGGTTCAAGTTGAGGGAATAGAGACTAGTGATATACTAAAGAAGGACAAGGAGATACTACTAATAAGCCTATAATGAAAGACAAACTGAAGGAAGGGAGGATTGATAGGGCTATAATGAAGGTTAAAGTTGAGATAAGCGGGAAAAGCTGTGATAAAAGAAACGTAAAAAGAGAGAAGGATTAATGAAGAAGAAAGAGAAGATTATAATAGAGAGACAGAGAGAGAGAATGATTGAGAAAGGCATAATGAGAAAATTAAGGGATACTACATGGCAAACTAACAATTAAAGCACGTCGATATACACATAAAACACATTCATGAGGAGACTGAACAACAACAGTTTTCAATTTCATGACATTGAAACTCGCTTTTGTGGAATATTTCTCAGTTGAAATTTCTTTGTACTTGCACTCCGAGAAGGGCCTTATAGTTTTGGTTGTGCGGCATTGCGTACAATGCACATTTTGTAGTTCAGTGAAATCATCCAATCGTCAAAGCGGTCTATGCCATGCGTGTAGATCATGAACATACGAACTTCCGTAGATGACTATACACACTGCAACCACTTTGAATCACATTTTCTTTAAGCTGTATGGGACGCTGGAAAGAGGTCCCGTTATTTCTAATATGTCAATTGTTCATAGGATTGGTCTTCTCCGTATGCCTTCTTTCCGGCAAGTTTATATTAGACGAAAACAAAACCCTGACAACAGTCAGAAAGTGCTTAGTTTGCATCCATTCTCAGAGTCGTTGGTTACATCTACACTCACGGAATAAAGGCATAGTTTTCGTAGATTGATTTTCTCAGAACATTTGAATGAAACTGACATAAAAATACGTTGTAAAAAGTTGTAAAAATTTAATTTAAAAAAAAAGAATCCCGCCACTATGTGAAAAACACCTGTTCATATTTTTTTGATATATATAGAAAACCGTCTTTCACTTATTTACTAAGGTTGCAATAATTGAAGGGCATAATTTACACAAAAATCGTTTGCCTGAGACATTTAACAGCGGGATTTTGTGGTTTGTACTTCTTTGAAACTTTTCATCAAAATCTTTCAATAAATTTTGAAATTCTGACAATATAGATCTGTGTTTATGAAGGCTTGAATGGTATCTTGATAATGTAAAGCGTACACGAGAAAGTGGAAAGCCAAACGGCCATCTAGGGGGTCCGGGGGCATACTTTGTCAGACAAAACGGGGGGGGGTGCACGTCCCTTGCCCCCCCCCCCCCCTCCTGGATCCGCGCCTGCTGCTCATACTGAGGTTGAAAATCGAAGGGCTAGTAGAGGGCCCTAATAGAGTTTCAATTTCACTTTTGGTGCTGAGGGTAGAAAGCTATCCCCCGTCAGTGGCGGATCCAGACAAAACTAACAATTTTCTTCTATGCGTCTTTCCCGCGTCTTTGTGTGCCTTTGCGTTTCGCTAAGCTACCTTAGAGTAAAAAATAACTCAAGAAAGCTTTAAATCCCATTATGAAGTTTAGATCATCATATAGTATTATTGTTTAAAATCTTTCTTAACGATTTTATTGTAAGAAACGAGATTAACTCTGTATTGTATGGTATCAACATCATATCAACGTCGATGAAAAAAAAATTAATTACTAAGTTCGCAATAAGTGAAGGGCATTATTTGCACAAACATCGTTTGCCTAAGTCATTTCACAGTGGGATTTTTCGTTGTTTTTTCACCTCTTTGAAACTTTTCATCAAAATCTTTCAATACATTTTTAAATTCTTACGATACAGAATATTAAATTTTGTGTGAATGGTATTCCGAAAGTTTAATCTAAATAAAACAGTGATTTTATCAGCTTTAAAGTATTTGGCGCACACAGTCATAATATAATCGATCGGGCAACTTGAAATGCATATGTTAGGACTTTTAGACTGGTGAATTGGAATTATATGACTTTTAGCCGAGGGTCCTACTTAACAGGAAAAAAAAAACCCAACATAATTTGAAATTGTGCCTAAGGGTGGGGGGGGGGGATCTTTTTGGTATCTGGCTCTTGGACTATAAGGGAATGTCACATGAAAAAGATATGACTTGGGAGGACTTAGAAAGCCAAAGTAAAAGAGAAAAGGATGGGGGTATGCAAATTATCAAGGAGAAAGACTGAACGAAAAAGAACCGAAGATGAGAGACTGGTTCAAGTTGAGGGAATAGAGACTGGTGATATACTAAAGAAGGACAAGGAGATACTACTAATAAGCCTATAATGAAAGACAAACTGAAGGAAGGGAGGATTGATAGGGCTATAATGAAGGTTAAAGTTGAGATAAGCGGGAAAAGCTGTGATAAAAGAAACGTAAAAAGAGAGAAGGATTAATGAAGAAGGAAGAGAAGATTATAATAGAGAGATAGAGAGAGAGAATGATTGAGGAAGGCAGAATGAGAAAATTAAGGGATACTACATGACAAACTAACAATTAAAGCACACCGATATACACATAAAACACATTCATGAGGAGACTGAACAACAACAGTTTTCAATTTCATGACATTGATCTCGCTTTTGTGGAATATTTCTCAGTTGAAATTTCTTTGTACTTGCACTCCGAGAAGGGCCTTATAGTATTGGTTGTGCGGCATTGCGTACAATCCACATTTTGTAGTTCAGTGAAATCACCCAATCGTCAAAGCGGTCTATGCCATGCGTGTAGATCATGAACATACGAACTTCCGTAGATGACTATACACACTGCAACCACTTTGAATCACATTTTCTTTAAGCTGTATGGGACGCTGGGAAAGAGGTCCCGTTATTTCTAATATGTCAATTGTTCATAGGATTGGCCTTCTCCGTATGCCTTCTTTCCGGCAAGTTTATATTAGACGAAAACAAAACCCTGACAACAGTCAGAAAGTGCTTAGTTTGCATCCATTCTCAGAGTCGTTGGTTACATCTACACTCACGGAATAAAGGCATAGTTTTCGTAGATTGATTTTCTCAGAACATTTGAATGAAACTGACATAAAAATACGTTGTAAAAAGTTGTAAAAATTTAATTTAAAAAAAAAGAATCCCGCCACTATGTGAAAAACACCTGTTCATATTTTTTTGATATATATAGAAAACCGTCTTTCACTTATTTACTAAGGTTGCAATAATTGAAGGGCATAATTTACACAAAAATCGTTTGCCTGAGACATTTAACAGCGGGATTTTGTGGTTTGTACTTCTTTGAAACTTTTCATCAAAATCTTTCAATAAATTTTGAAATTCTGACAATATAGATCTGTGTTTATGAAGGCTTGAATGGTATCTTGATAATGTAAAGCGTACACGAGAAAGTGGAAAGCCAAACGGCCATCTAGGGGGTCCGGGGGCATAATTTGTCAGACAAAACGGGGGGGGGTGCACGTCCCTTGCCCCCCCCCCTCCTGGATCCGCGCCTGCTGCTCATACTGAGGTTGAAAATCGAAGGGCTAGTAGAGGGCCCTAATAGAGTTTCAATTTCACTTTTGGTGCTGAGGGTAGAAAGCTATCCCCCGTCAGTGGCGGATCCAGACAAAACTAACAATTTTCTTCTATGCGTCTTTCCCGCGTCTTTGTGTGCCTTTGCGTTTCGCTAAGCTACCTTAGAGTAAAAAATAACTCAAGAAAGCTTTAAATCCCATTATGAAGTTTAGATCATCATATAGTATTATTGTTTAAAATCTTTCTTAACGATTTTATTGTAAGAAACGAGATTAACTCTGTATTGTATGGTATCAACATCATATCAACGTCGATGAAAAAAAAAATTAATTACTAAGTTCGCAATAAGTGAAGGGCATTATTTGCACAAACATCGTTTGCCTAAGTCATTTCACAGTGGGATTTTTCGTTGTTTTTTCACCTCTTTGAAACTTTTCATCAAAATCTTTCAATACATTTTTAAATTCTTACGATACAGAATATTAAATTTTGTGTGAATGGTATTCCGAAAGTTTAATCTAAATAAAACAGTGATTTTATCAGCTTTAAAGTATTTGGCGCACACAGTCATAATAAAATCGATCGGGCAACTTGAAATGCATATGTTAGGACTTTTAGACTGGTGAATTGGAATTATATGACTTTTAGCCGAGGGTCCTACTTAACAGGAAAAAAAAACCCAACATAATTTGAAATTGTGCCTAAGGGTGGGGGGGGGGGGGGATCTTTTTGGTATCTGGCTCTTGGACTATAAGGGAATGTCACATGAAAAAGATATGACTTGGGAGGACTTAGAAAGCCAAAGTAAAAGAGAAAAGGATGGGGGTATGCAAATTATCAAGGAGAAAGACTGAACGAAAAAGAACCGAAGATGAGAGACTGGTTCAAGTTGAGGGAATAGAGACTGGTGATATACTAAAGAAGGACAAGGAGATACTACTAATAAGCCTATAATGAAAGACAAACTGAAGGAAGGGAGGATTGATAGGGCTATAATGAAGGTTAAAGTTGAGATAAGCGGGAAAAGCTGTGATAAAAGAAACGTAAAAAGAGAGAAGGATTAATGAAGAAGGAAGAGAAGATTATAATAGAGAGATAGAGAGAGAGAATGATTGAGGAAGGCAGAATGAGAAAATTAAGGGATACTACATGACAAACTAACAATTAAAGCACACCGATATACACATAAAACACATTCATGAGGAGACTGAACAACAACAGTTTTCAATTTCATGACATTGATCTCGCTTTTGTGGAATATTTCTCAGTTGAAATTTCTTTGTACTTGCACTCCGAGAAGGGCCTTATAGTATTGGTTGTGCGGCATTGCGTACAATCCACATTTTGTAGTTCAGTGAAATCACCCAATCGTCAAAGCGGTCTATGCCATGCGTGTAGATCATGAACATACGAACTTCCGTAGATGACTATACACACTGCAACCACTTTGAATCACATTTTCTTTAAGCTGTATGGGACGCTGGGAAACATGTCCCGTTATTTCTAATATGTCAATTGTTCATAGGATTGGCCTTCTCCGTATGCCTTCTTTCCTGCAAGTTTATATCAGACGAAAACAAAACCCTGACAACAGTCAGAAAGTGCTTAGTTTGCATCCATTCTCAGAGTCATTGGTTACATCTACACTCACGGAATAAAGGCATAGTTTTCGTAGATTGATTTTCTCAGAACATTTGAATGAAACTGACATAAAAATACGTTGTAAAAAGTTGTAAAAATTTAATTTAAAAAAAAAGAATCCCGCCACTATGTGAAAAACACCTGTTCATATTTTTTTGATATAATATATAAAAAACCGTCTTTCACTTATTTACTAAGGTTGCAATAATTGAAGGGCATAATTTACACAAAAATCGTTTGCCTGAGACATTTAACAGCGGGATTTTGTGGTTTGTACTTCTTTGAAACTTTTCATCAAAATCTTTCAATAAATTTTGAAATTCTGACAATATAGATCTGTGTTTATGAAGGCTTGAATGGTATCTTGATAATGTAAAGCGTACACGAGAAAGTGGAAAGCCAAACGGCCATCTAGGGGGTCCGGGGGCATACTTTGTCAGACAAAACGGGGGGGGGGATGCACGTCCCTTGCCCCCCCCCCCCCCTCCTGGATCCGCGCCTGCTGCTCATACTGAGGTTGAAAATCGAAGGGCTAGTAGAGGGCCCTAATAGAGTTTCAATTTCACTTTTGGTGCTGAGGGTAGAAAGCTATCCCCCGTCAGTGGCGGATCCAGACAAAACTAACAATTTTCTTCTTTGCGTCTTTCCCGCGTCTTTGTGTGCCTTTGCGTTTCGCTAAGCTACCTTAGAGTAACAAATAACTGAAGAAAGCTTTAAATGCCATTATGAAGTTTAGATTATCATATAGTATTATTGTTTAAAATCTTTCTTAACGATTTTATTGTAAGAAACGAGATTAACTTTGTATTGTATGGTATCAACATCATATCAACGTCGATTCTAACGAATAGGCCTGTCACAAATACTGGAAAGCACTACACATAATTTTATAGGGGCACGGGACTAGAAAATCATTTGGCCAAAAGGCTTGGCTCAAGCCTGTCCAAGGGATAAAATGTGTTGTTTTTTTTTTTTTTGTGTGTGTGTGTGTGTGTGTGTGTGTTTAGAGTGTGAGATCATCGTAAAGGATTATCATGGATGGCTCATAAACTGTGTATATTGCCTCTTTCTTCTTGTAAATTTAAAGATATTTTTCACAATTATTCAGAACATCTGGGAATGAAATATTAATCTAATATGCTTCAGTGGTGTTTCCATCAAGCAATCATGAAATAGAATGGCTTCGACTGAAATGTATGTCATGAAATACAGAGGCAATTAGTACTGAAGTGCTTTGGTCGGTTACATTGTAACTGGTAAGGCACTATATAAGAAACAGCTTTTATTATTATTATTATTATTATTATTGTGTACCCATGCTATTATGGTATTTTTTTAAATGTTTGGAAAATGCCAAAATGGAAAATTTTTCATTGGAAAATGAAAGGTCTATAGGCCTTGAACAATCACAGCTTTTCTTGTTCTTTCACAAGTCATTTCATGAAATCGTTCCCTCGCATACTCTCCCTCTCTCTCTCTCTCTGAAGTACTTTCTCGTGACCAATGGTATTTTCGGTTTGGGGGATGAGGAAAGAACACCTTAAAAACATGTTATTCATAAATACGATATATGGAATGTAACGTATTTACAGTTCATGTTACATTATTTTGTTTTTAGTTCCTGATTTGCACAAGGAATTGAATATCAATATTATCTAAATTTTGTGAATTGGATGATTTTGTAAGTTTGCTTCTTAAACATGTTAAATAGGCGCTGTTATTTTCTATTCAAAGGAGTCGATAATTTCTAACTTATATAAAAGTAGTTGCGCATCAGATAATTACGATATTGAATCTTACATTTTGTTGCCAGTCGAATTCCGAAAGGTGAAACTTAGTGAAGTCATGATTTTATTGGCTTCAGCGCCTTTTTTTTTTTGGGGGGGGGGGGGGAAGGGGGCTACAATACTAATTGATCATGAAAATATATTAACCCGCGAAAATATGGCGAGCTTGTCAAATTTGGAGAGCAATTGACCTTATGAAATATATTGTTAACAAACGCATCAAAAATGAAATACAAATTTTAATTTCAATCAGTAAGATAAAGGCAATATACTGCAGAAAACTGTTTAATAGGACCTGTTTTATCTTGTAATGATAATATGTGGGATATTTTCTCATTTAATATAATGAAATGGAAATCGAACTGTAGCTACAAATTTATGAACTAGTTTATCTTATTCAGTTTGTGTGACTAGCAAAATGATTTTTTTATCGTGCAATTATTGAGCCTCGTGGCAAGTTTCAAATAAGTGATGATCAGTTTAAAACATAGAACAATATACCCTAAGTTGAATTTGACACTGAGCTATAAAATTATGCTGCCGATTTGTGTGGATAAAGCAAACTTGTTATATCCTTTATCATTTCTGCACTAGTAAGGGGTGTTACTAGAGATGATGTGAATTAAAAGACAGTATGATTTATATCTGCATTCATCTAGGCCATGGTATTTCTGAGCAGAATGTTGACAAAGAACCGGAGATTATTCTGAAGGTGGGAACTACAGGTATCATACCATGTTCCATCCAGAGACGATCCTACTCAGTTGAGTGGAAAAGACAGAAGACATCCGAACCTGAGCGCCTTGTATCACTTGACCCACACTTACACGTTGGTGCCAGAGATGGGCCTGGTTATAAGGCAGGGTTATTCAATATTACAGAAGAATACTCGCTTGTCATTAATGACGTCAAAGTGCAGGACGAAGGGCTCTACATATGTACATTTACTGACTACGAAACAGGGGAACTCATTCGGAGATGGACACGAGTATCCGTGCAAGGTGAGAAAAACACTCAGGAAAAGGGGAAGAGGAGAGTGACACAGAGAGGGAAGGATGTGTGTGGGTAGGTGGGTGGTTGTGTGTGTAATCAGGGGCGGCGCGCCCGGGGGGACGGGGGGGGGGGCACAGTACCCCCTCCCACACTTTTCTGAAGCACCAAAAAAGTGCCCTTTTTATTTCTTGAAAAAAATGCCCCTTTCTCCCTGATAAAAAAATACTAAATGTGCCCCTTTTCCTTTCTAAAAAGTGTCCTTTCCCTTCTGATAAGTGCCCCTTCTCAAATCAGATAATTGCCACTTTATCTTTCTAATAACTTTCTGAAAAGTGATCCTTTTCAAATATTATAATTACCACGGAATCTTTCTGATAAGTGTTCTTTTCGTCTCCTGAATAGTGCTCCTTTTCAAAACTGATGATTGCCACCTTATATCTCCCGAATAAGCATCCTTTTCTCTTTCTGTGTCCCTTTGATGCTACAGCATGTCTGACATAGCAACTCCTATTGTACAGGTGTCAGCTTTGACAAAGTTAAATACCACTTTCACTTGCAGAATCGCTTTTAGCTCACTGATGATTGACAGATGATGTCAGAAGGGGAAAGTGATCTGGAGGATTATTTTAAGTGGGTGGGGCTTAGCAGGATTTATAGAATTATTTCAAAAAATATTTAAAAATCTATGAAACCTGTTCATGATATTTAAAAGTTTAAATATCATAATATGAGATGTATGTAGAACTACAAACCAACAGGTATCAAATTGCATTTGGATGGCAGGGGCCCTTTAAAAGGAGTTTACAAAGTTTTTATCTAATAGGAATCTCCCCAAAAATATTGTTTATTTCCCTAATATTTAGTCGTTAAAGGAGAATTAACCCCTGGTTACAAATTTACTTATATTGGAAGGTGTAATATATTCCTACTTATTGGCCTAAATCATTTTCTAATAAGATATCAGAAAAGGGTATAAATAAAGATATTCCAACACCCGGTATCGTCTCCTACTCATTTACATGGGGGCTGCCATTTTCTTGCTGATTTGGAGTTGTACATGAACCATTGAGAAATGTTCCAGTCAGGAAGATATTTTGAATCCAAATCCTAAATTGATTTTCTTCATTACCTAAAATCCCATATGTGACGGAAAATATAAAGTGGGTGTTTACATGTATTATAAAAATTAAATCTTTATAATGATACTTTTAAATTGTCTGGTTTTGCTTAACAAAAATCTATTTTCTTGGGTTTGCCAAACAGAGCAGAACATAATATATGCAGCATGCATTCCGACTTTTCAAGTCCATTATCCGAAAGCAGGTGAATGCATAGTTTGCCGCTATAGATGCTCAGGGAAGAAGCATCCATAAAATTTGAATTAATTTGCTCCGTCCCATACGTCCAGTATCGAGAAAATAGATTTCTATTAAGCGAATATCGATTTTCAACAGAAATATATAAGGAAATCTTCAGTTTAAAAATAAATTGACATATCTATTCTATATTTTTAATCTCAAATGGGTTTGTAATTTTGAAAAAGGCAATTGAGCATTTGGATTAAGAAAATCTTCTTGTACACATAAACAAAATGGCAGCCCCCATGTGCTGCTAGCAGACGATACATATTGCTAGCAGATGGTAAATTTTGCTCAGAAAATCTTGATTCGTATCGATCTCGTATATTTTGACGCGAAGCCATATAGTCTAACAAGTAGGAATAAATAACACCTTTGAACACTATCGTCTTTATTTTTGAGCGTAATTCTCCTTTAAGATACAGACATGCCAACTAGTACGAATTCCTCACCCAGTTTCGCTCCTATTACACTTGATAAGGGGGTACCAACATCTATGGATGTCTGGAATTAATTTGGAACACAACATTACCATAATTCATCGCACCTGTCTCCTCGAACAAACTTTTGTTATCCACTGGCATTAACTATTTATGGCTCTGGGTTACAAGAACTGTTCTAAATTTTTGCCTGAGATACACAATGCCATACCCCCTTATCAACCGTAAAAGGTAAGGAATACGATTTTAGGTTGGCAGCACTGAAGATACAACTAAATATATCAGAGAAAGAAGGGTTAGCTCCATCAAAACATTTCTACGGTACGTCCCCAAAAAGGTTAACAGTTGGACAGAGTCTCCACAAATGTATATTTCAAAATAGGAAATTTTCATATCTGTTGAGAGCTTAGTTGTCTCTTCTATTAACTAATATCAAAATATCTGGCGATATTTTATTTTTAATCTTTGGCGATATTTTATGCTTGGGTGAGCAAAAGCTACTCGGCCGTGTTTTGGTAAAAGGGCGTATTTCTACCTCACTACGATAACTAAAAAGCTGGGAAAATCGGCCTTGAAGTTTAGTTGGTATTTTAATTGACTGTAGAAGTAATTAAACTTTAGGTTGGCAGTCAGTTTTCCTGTAGAATGTTCTGTGTGTCTTGCTGGTTACTTTCTTGCTTCATGAACGAGAGAGAACCGTCTATCAAGTTCACTTCGGAGCAGGAAGCAGAGGGAAGCATCGCGTTCTTAGACACCAGGGTACACAGGGAATCAGACGGGGGACTGAGCACAACCATCTACCGGAAACCAACCCACACGGACCAGTACCTAGCCTTCGACTCTTATCATCCAATATCTGCGAAGCGAGGAGTGGTCAGATGCCTTTACGACAGAGCCAACAAGGTCATCACCCGACCCTCAGGCACCGCAACTGATAAATGGCTGTCAACAAAGCTCAGAAAGCAAGGGACCAAACGGACCAAGAGGAACATGAATACAAGTCCACGGTTGTCCTCCCCTATGTAGAGTCCATCGCCCCAGTTCTTAGGAGACGACTGAAGAAACATGACATCAGGGTCATCTTCAAATCAAACACGACCATCAGAAACCACCTCGTGAGAGCCAAGGATCCGGTACCAGCACTTAGGAAGGATGGTGTGGTCTACCAGATTCCCTGCAAGGGTTGCAGCAAAAGCTACATCGGGGAAACTGGTAGACCAGTGGGAGAAAGACTAGCCGAACATAGACGGGACGTCATCAACAACAGGACAGAACTCTCAGCGGTAGCTGAACATGCTTGGAGTGCGCAACATCACCCGGATTGGACAGGAGTCAAGTGCATCGACACTTCACAACACTGGTACACCAGGAGAGTGAAAGAGGCAATTCAGATCCGCCTCCACCACGATACCATCAACAGGGATAACGGGTTTGAGATTCCAGAATTGTGGATGCGATGCATTCGACTTCATGGGCAGCGGAAATCCCCTCCCAACACCGCCAGGGGGTCTCAACTCCGCTTCTGCATGCGGCTTTCCATGGGGGCATTTCCGGCGGGTCAAAAGTGCACACTGCTCCCACTGTTCATGTATTAGCCTATGAAGCCAACTTTTTTTCAGTGTACCAGCGAAAACCAGATTTTAGCCGGCGCGCAGCGCGTAAAGTTATTGAAATTATATATTTGAATATTCATGAGCTTTTATAACTAATTAACATAAAATTAAACTGTACTTAGGCGTATACTGTACTTTTGCAGCAAAAATGTGCAGAAGATGATGAAGAACTAGAAGACAAAGATAAAGAAGAAGAAGAAAAAAAGAAGAGGAAGAAGATGAAATAGAAGATGAAGAAGAAAAAAGAAGAGGACGAGGAAAAGGAAGAAGAGGAAGAAGAAAAGGAAGATGAAGAAAAGAAGACGAAAAAGAAGATGAAGATGAAAAGGAAGTGCAAGAGGAAGAAGAAAAAAAAAGAAGAAAAAAATGAAGAGGAAGAGGAGGAAGAAGAGGAAGAGGAGGAAGATGAAGAACAAGAAGAAGAAAAAGAAGGGAAAATTTTCTCCCCATGACCTCATGTATGTCCCCCCCCCCCCCACACACACAAAAAAAAAAACCCAAAACAAAACAAAAACACAACAAACAAAAACAACAAAAAAGGCACAAAACAAAACCCAACAAACAGCAACAAACAAACCTAAAAAATCTGATTTGATTTTTGTCTTCTTCTTCTTCCTCTTCTTCTTCTTCTTCACACTTCACACTTCAGAACACATGCCATATTGTGCCTGCATCATCATCAGCATCACCACCACATCTTTCACAAAATTATGGGGGGGGGGGGGGAAACCAAATAGAAGTTTCTCAGTGTGAAATGATGTTTATTAAACTAACTCACTTATCAACATAAAAGTTAATGCTCTCTTGAAATGCAATATACAGAATATAACATATTGTTCATGGACAACAAATCACGGGGCAGGTGAGGGGGCGGCATACCAATTGCTATTTTATTTCAGTTTGTAAGCAAACAAGTTTAAATCTAGTGACATCCGGTATATAGGTGGATTATAATGTATATCCATGCACATCCCTTCAATCTATCATCAGAATATACAAGACATAAAAGTCCAAAGAGACCACCTTACTGCCCAAAATGATGAGGCGATGTTTGTCCAAATATTGGTAGTTTTGAAAATTTCGGGGTGGGCTGAAACTCCCAAGCGCCTGATTCGTTTGCCTAGAAACATGCCCCAGATTGATGACACAACCATTGCACAGATGATAAAAAGGAAGAAATTACAGATTATAGAACCATTTGCGTTTCAAGAAAAATTATCATAGCTATCGCAGGATAGCTTCAAGAATTTGATGAAAGGGATTATCACTTAAGGTTGAAGATCAAATAAATATGATTACATCTTAATGCACTACTTATGCATACAATTATAAACACACGTTGCATTAAAGATGATGAACTAAAATCATATTTCATAATGTAGTCATGCCACATTTTTCTAACTCTATTTCTAAATTACAATGGAATTAAAAGGAAAATTATTTGATTTTGAAAATTTATTGGTTATTGTTTGAATTTAAATTACTGCATTATTCTGAGGTGACATGATAACTGACTGTACTTAAAAGGTTTTTATCAAATATTTTTTTGAAGTGTGAAAAGAATTTAGAATTAGGCTCAAGATTAATCACTTTCTCATAATCATGTTTCAAATGGGCCAATCGTACCAATTGCAATATATTTTTAATTACGTGTACATGGACATGTACACCTACAAAAGGTAAATCCGATGTAAAATTTAGTCTTTGCTTTTATTTCAAAATTACGAATTAGGGGGTGTATCTATAAATCATCTTGAAGTGAAATGACAAGTGATTGCAATAAGGGCCATTCAACCCTGAACCACCCCCCCCCCCCCCAAAAAAAAGGAAAAAATAATGAAAAAAAAATGGAAAAATAAATAAATGAAAGTTACAAATCTGTTTGTTTCCCCTTTGAATAATATGTTAGCTCTTTCTTTTGACCCAAACTTTGACATTCAATTTCCAGCTCAGAAATAGCATTCCTGACATTTAGAATAAATGTAATTGCCATTATGTAAATTAGCAATAAATCTCGAGAGAAATTAATTAATTAAACTTTATGTTTAAATGATAATAAATATAAAAATACTTCGATCCTTAATGACTCCGTTACTTGACACGTAACAAGCAATGTAAACTGATGAGCTTCCTTGGACAATCTGCATTATAAAAACAAAAAGAAAGGACAAACAATAATTAAACTTCTTGTAGACTGTGGACTGGATTTTAAAGAAGGAAACAAAAATGGGTACATCTATCCAGGGGCGGATCCAGGATTTTGTATAATAAGGGGGGGGGGGGGAGGGGCATACAAATGCTGGATTGTCAACTTTGGGAAACTGCTAGGAGGGAGATCCGTATATTGTTTGGTCTTGCCAGCCCTCCAAATATCGCTCAGTGGGGGGAGGGGGGAGGGGGGTTATGGGGTCCTGTTTCCCTCCATAAATATCTGACACGAAAACTAAACAAGAACAAAAACAAAAACAAAAAAGGTTTTCCGTTCTAAAAGGGGGGCACAATGCATACTGTTGTTTGAAAGGGGGGCACGGGCCGGGATGGTTCCCCCCCCCAAAAAAAAAACAACAACAAACAAACAAACAAACAAAAAAAAAAACCACCACTGCATTTGTTCTTCCTTCTTAATTATAGAAATGTAAATCTAAGTTTAAATCATTTAACAGACGTACATATTTTCATCTTCCATTCCAAATTTGATCCTAGACCAAGGCATTTAGTAAACTTTAAAACGGCTAAATCAAAATAATTTACTGGACTTTAGAATTTTGATTTTGACTGCACAGATTATGTCGGTAGAAATCTAAGTCTATTAATAATAAGATCTAATCTTACAGAGCTACTACTAAGACTAAGCAATGGAATATTGAAATTTACACCAATTATGTGGGCTTAGAGGTCTACATTTTCAAAAAACAATTTACCTTTCCAGTTCAACTTGGGTTTCCTGCAGTGAGTGGATGACAATAATCTACAGCCCAGCCCCGGGTAGGGTCTATCAGTTTTTAGTATCACGATATTGAATGATCTGGTCCTGGTCCCCCTGTGTTTCTCTACTTCGGTCCAAGGCAATAGCTCTGCAATCAAAAGAGAACAAGGGGTTAGAATCATAGTAGTAATTAAAAGCATGCCACAGATCTACTGTTTAAATTAATAATATTACTCGCACATAAAGGCCCTATGTACTATCTCGTCTCATTGACAGTGGTGACTCGTCATGGTTGTCACTACAGAGTACACAAAATAAATTGGGACAGCTCTCAGTAGCAGCATAAGGTTATACTGACTGTATATAATAAAGAACATTTTAATCTGGTCCAGCATGATTCAGGACATTATCATTCAAATTCTAAGTTGATCTTTCTAGACCCTCCTTAAACAAAGTTCAAGGCGAGGCCGAGGGCCTAACTCTAAGTCTAAGGTAGGCCTAGAATAGATCCAGGCTATCGTCGTAGCCGTAGGCAAAGCGCAGTTAGCCGGCCAGGATCGGCGCACCCAAAACTAACAAGACTGCTGGGAAAGATCTTACCCGGCGCGGCCCAGCTCCCCAGAGTGAGGATCTTGCGCATTCAGTGTCATGATCAATCTTGAACAGGTCCACATCTACCGCAGATTGTCGGTAATGAAGCCATGCACTTTACTTTTTAGGCTTGAGCACTATCATAATATACAGATCTTCGGAAAATATCTGATCTTCTCGAAAAATATTACAAGTAGACTATTCAAAATGACCGTTTTAGAGTTCAATCAAAGATAATAATTTTGTTTTGTCATGCATGAGAAGGGGGGCTGGGTGGATGTGGGATAATACGTTTTGTACAATAAACTCACTAGCAGCCACGACGAACACATCCCAATTATTAAGAGGAATGTTAAACAAAATACATATTTACTTACATTTCATGGCATCATACGGCATTACTTTGATGAGAATGTCCACCGGAGAATTTTCTGCTTTCGTGAGACTTACAAGACAAACTCCTTCTAAAACAGAAAATTCTCAAAAACAAAGTTTTTTTGAGATTTGTGTTGAAATGGCACAAAAGTAGCACTACCCGCACGGCCGCCATTTTCCCTATTTCGTGTCCAAATCGTAGGGAATTGTGGGAATGAAAAAAAATGAATTATGTATGATCTTATACATAAAACATTATGTTAATATGAGCAACTAACCAATCATCGAACAGTATTTGACGAGTTTTTGACGTCATTCCTCATGAATAAACATTTATTGAAATTGACCCTCCTAGCTCACTGTTCAAATTGGCCAAAGCTCCCACAATGCATCCAATGCAAAGCCTATGGAATGTCAAAGGTCAGATTTTAGCTGGCCCTCTAGCCCTCCTTCGGAGGGCATACTGTGTATGATCGAATCTCTTTGAACACCGCCGAGGATGGCGCCGCCAACGGGAGCTTTCCGCCAATACCCGACCAGCCGAATTTGGCTAACAGTGGACGGACGCCTGAGGGCCCACCTCCCAGGCCGGCCCGGAGCGTCTTTTTTTTTGTAACCAAGCCTAGGCAGATTTCGCATTTTTTCATACTAATACGGTTTATTCCGTCAAGACTAATCTGCATGAATATTCATGAAAACGAATTATAGCGATATAATAAAACGAGCAAGGGCATCGAGCAGCTGTTCTGTGTGGCGCAATCGGATAATCCAGTCCTCTCTTGGTGAAAGAACCACGAGTTCGAACCTCGGCAGAAGTTTATATTACGAAATTTTCTTTTGCTTATTTAAAAATAAGGTGACTGAGTAAGAAAATACAAGTCCGATACAAGAAAATACAAGTCCGATACTTGTAGTCTCTTTCAAAGTCTTCAAAAAGGGGTTTCTACCTAGGCTTGGTTACACAAAAAAAAGACGCGGCCCGGGAGGACAGGCGCGGTCACCCACGTCCGCAAACACGCTATAACCTTCGTGCACGCAGCAACAGCTGCGTGGCGTTGTTCAACTGGGCGTTGTGGCGTGCGCCTGTAATCCAGCTACCAGTGGAAGTTATAAACTGATTCAACGGACCCAGGTTCGAGACTGAGTCACGTCTTTCGGATGGTGACGTTAAAGGTCGGTCCCAGACGTAAATAATCATATCTGATTGAAACACGTCTGTAAAAACCCAATTACACACACACACAGCACTGGGCGTTGTGGCGTGCGCCTGTAATCCAGCTACCAGTGGAAGTTATAAACTGATTCAGCGGACCCAGGTTCGAGACTGAGTCACGTCTTTCGGATGGTGACGTTAAAGGTCGGTCCCAGACGTAAATAATCATATCTGATTGATACACGTCTGTAAAAACCCAATTACACACACACACACAACTGGGCGTTGTGGCGTGCGCCTGTAATCCAGCTACCAGTGGAAGTTAAAAACTGATTCAGCGGACCCAGGTTCGAGACTGAGTCACGTCTTTCGGATGGTGACGTTAAAGGTCGGTCCCAGACGTAAATAATCATATCTGATTGATACACGTCTGTAAAAACCCAATTACACACACACAACTGGGCGTTGTGGCGTGCGCCTGTAATCCAGCTACCAGTGGAAGTTATAAACTGATTCAGCGGACCCAGGTTCGAGACTGAGTCACGTCTTTCGGATGGTGACGTTAAAGGTCGGTCCCAGACGTAAATAATCATATCTGATTGATACACGTCTGTAAAAACCCAATTACACACACACACACACACACACACTGGGCGTTGTGGCGTGCGCCTGTAATCCAGCTACCAGTGGAAGTTAAAAACTGATTCAGCGGACCCAGGTTCGAGACTGAGTCACGTCTTTCGGATGGTGACGTTAAAGGTCGGTCCCAGACGTAAATAATCATATCTGATTGATACACGTCTGTAAAAACCCAATTACACACACACAACTGGGCGTTGTGGCGTGCGCCTGTAATCCAGCTACCAGTGGAAGTTATAAACTGATTCAGCGGACCCAGGTTCGAGACTGAGTCACGTCTTTCGGATGGTGACGTTAAAGGTCGGTCCCAGACGTAAATAATCATATCTGATTGATACACGTCTGTAAAAACCCAATTACACACACACACACACACAACATACTGGGCGTTGTGGCGTGCGCCTGTAATCCAGCTACCAGTGGAAGTTATAAACTGATTCAGCGGACCCAGGTTCGAGACTGAGTCACGTCTTTCGGATGGTGACGTTAAAGGTCGGTCCCAGACGTAAATAATCATATCTGATTGATACACGTCTGTAAAAACCCAATTACACACACACACACACACACATTCTCCACAGTACTTGACAAAGGCCAGCTGGAGCGGCCGAAACGTCGTACACCATACAACGATTTCTTCGCGAGACAAGTGGACAACTCTTCAACTCTCTTCAGGATTACCGCGATGGTCAACTTCTTCAAAACTATTAGAGTAATCTATGGGCATAATGCCCTACAACTAGTCAGGAGACATGAGCGGTGCACAAGGAGGCTTGCACGATTCAGCAATCATCTGACCTTCCTGACCCGATGTATCAAGACAGGGGTCATCCCCAAGGACTTGAGGATCAAACCTCCGGTCCACACTCGGGGAGCTAGGAAGGCGGCCGAAACAGCTTCGCTACGATTTCTGCGGGAAAGGATCTTCCTCACACGGGTTACCAAGGACTCAGCTCGTGAAGAGGTGGATTCGATTGCCGTCTACCTCCGATCTACCCTCTCTCGTCAGGAGAGCGAGGAGACGTTTCGGCTTCACGACACCATCTATGAAGACGTCGTCCGAAATGCAAGGAAAGACACAAGCCTCAATCCAGCCGAAATCACCAGCCTTCTAAACTTTGTGCTCCGGTCCACATACTTCCTCTACAATGGGTGCTACTTCGAGCAGAAAGAGGGTGCCGCCATGGGCAGCCCGGTATCTGCTGTCATTGCCAACCATCTACCGGAAACCAACCCACACGGACCAGTACCTAGCCTTCGACTCTTATCATCCAATATCTGCGAAGCGAGGAGTGGTCAGATGCCTTTACGACAGAGCCAACAAGGCTTTATTCACATACACATTTTTGCCGAGTCATATTTACTGGTACTGCAACCCATTTTATTCGGCAGAAGGGCGTATCTGCAGATATCTCTTAAACTTCTTTATAGTGCCACTGTTCTACCCAACTTTGATTATTGCTCCTCGGTCTGGTCTTGAAAATTTCAAAGACAAACGATTAAATTACAAAGGATTAAAAAACGAGCTGCCCGTGTAGTTCTGGGAGAGGTTCGGATCGGATATGTAAACAAACATGGCGGCCTCCGAGGAAGTTCGCTTTCAGTTTGACCTCTTACAAGGGGCAAATATCGACGAGTTATTGCTTCCACTGACAGTTAAAATAAGAAAGTGAAATATGAGCTATTCGTCGTGCATAGACCATGATCTAGATCAGTGGCGGATCCAGGGGGGCACAGCCGGCCCGTGCCCCCCCCCCCCCCCCTTTTGGAAGAGAAGTATGAATTTTTATCATAGACGATCCGCCATTTTCTCGATTGTGCCCCCCCCCCCCCCCCCTTTAGAGTGAAGACCTTTTTTTCTTTTTTTCTTGTCAGGGAATTATGGAGGGAAACTGGACCCCATAACCCCTAACTGAGCGATTTTTGAAGGTTTTTGAAGGTTTGGCGAAAAAAATTTGTGTCCCCCCCCCCCCCCAAAAAAAATGCCATTTTTGGCTCAAATTTTGAAAGAATGTAAAAAATCACGATTTTCAATTTTTTTTTACCTAATATGTAATAACTGATTAAGACTTTTCAAGTGATATCAGATTTATTTTGAGTTTCAAGTTTTAAATTGATTGCTAAGAAAGCTGTTTGTGCACTTACTGTAACTGCTAAACAAGACTATTTTAAAAACAAATTGTCTTCTTGTAGCGACAAGGATGTTTACCGAACTATTAATTCTCTTTTGAATAAGCAAAAGTCTGATCTTCCATTTTATGATTCGCCTTTTCTATTAAGCAACCAGTTTTCCCAATATTTTGTAGATAAAATCAAGAATATAAGAGACAAACTTGATAACACACATGTTATGCCAGTTAGGTTCAAGGACAATATCTGCGAAGGGTTTAAGATACTTGAGGTCTTCCGACCTGTTTCTCAAGACGAGTTAATGACAGTTATTTCAAGATGCCCCAGCAAAAGTAGTAAACTGGATCCACTCCCAACTTGGTTAGTGAAAGACTATATTGATCATCTTCTCCCAATACTAACTGAACTTGTAAATTCTTCTTTGTCATGTGGTGTCTTTCCACAGAAGGCTCACCATGCAATCATAAGACCTCTTTTGAAAAATTCATCTTTAGATAAAAACAATTTGAAGAATTATAGGCCTGTATCCAATTTATCGTTTGTTGGTAAACTTATCGAGAAAATTGCTTGCTCAAGACTGGTGGAACATATGGAGATTAATAATCTTGCTGATCCACACCAGTCTGCTTATAGACCCAAACATGGTACTGAATCTGCATTGATTAAGGTTAAAAATGATATTATGTTTTCATTGAACTCAAACAAAGTAGTTCTTGTGGTACTTGTAGATTTATCAGCAGCCTTCGATACGATTGACCACAAAATTTTTATTTGTCGTTTGTCAAAGAGAATTGGTGTTAGGGGAACTGCGTTGAATTGGTTTCAGTCTTATCTTGATGGCTGGACAGCACAAGTCGACATAGATGGGGAACTTTCAGATCCAACCATTTCTAGGTTTGGTTTACCCCAGGGCTCAGTTGTAGGTCCCACTGGTTTCACAGTTTATATTCTCCCAGTTGGCGACATCGCCCGGTACCATAATGTTTCGTATCATGTTTATGCTGATGACATTCAGTTGTATGTAGCATTTGATCCTAAAATTCCTGGGGAACTGGATAAGGCCATGTTTTCACTTCAATCTTGTATATCAGATATAAGGAACTGGCTGACAGCAAATAAGTTAAAACTCAATGATAGTAAAACTGAATTTTTCATTGCTGCATCACCATACAATTACAAAAATTTGCCAGATTTGACACTGTCAGTTGGTGAAGTTTCTATACATCCATCGGATTCAATAAGGAATCTGGGTGCCTTTTTTGATGTTAACATGACTATGTCAGCACACATTAACAATGTTTGCCGCAGTGTGATTTTTCATTTGAGGAATATATCTAGGATTCGTAAATTTATTGATCAAACTACTTGTCATCATGCTGTAAGGTCACTTATTCTTTCCAGACTAGACTATTGTAATGGGCTTCTTTCCTCTATACCAAAGTCTCATGTAAGCCGTCTACAGCGTCTACAGAATTGGGCTGCACGTCTTGTTTTTGAGGTTGGCAGAAGTCATTCTTCCCAACCTTTACTTCGTTCCCTTCACTGGCTGCCCATTCAAAAACGTATCATCTTCAAATTAGTTCTTTATGTTTATAAATCTATCAATAACCAGGCTCCAGGGTACATATCTGAATGCTTAACTGTATATACACCTAGTAGAAATCTCAGATCCTCAAATCACAACCTTCAGCTCAGCTACCCAATTACCCGAAATTTGTCAGGTGATAGGACTTTCACAGATACTGCATCTAGGCTATGGAATAATCTCCCCTTGACCATCAGACAGTCAGCATCCATAAAGACCTTTAAAAAAGCTGTAAAATCATATTTATTTTAAATCCGCTATCAAACTTTGTAACAGGTACATTCATTACATTTTGTCTCCCTATGATTTGTGTTTATATACAAATACAAATTATAATGTGTTCTATAATTTAAATATTTTGTAAACGCTCCGAGCCTTATGGGAAGGGCGTACTAAATGCTTATTGTATTGTATTGTATTGTATTGTATATAAACCTGATTAATACACAATTGAAAGTAGGATATTCCACACACATGTATGGCGTAATGAAACATGAAAGTGTGATTTACTCAAAATAATAGGTTGTGAAAACTACCAATATTTCAAAGTTTTTTACCCAGCGTAAATTTGTCATTTTAAACGCTTTTTCTTGCTTAAAAATATCAGGTATATTATGTCACACACAGAAAAATAAATTATCCGATAAGGTGATAGATAACTCCTTTTTATGTTATCCCAAATGGAACGTTGTATTTTTACTGGATGCGCATTTTGACTGAAAAACACTGTATGGAGGTACATCGACATTGTATACATAAGGCAATTATCCCGTGGTTATCACTATAGTCTATGGGCCAAAAACTGAAATGTCTGCACCCCCATAGAAATAATCTTAATTATTTTTTTTCTTCAGTTAGATGGGATTTATATATATTGCGTATCAGAAAAAATATACCCAACTGAAGTAGCTTCTAATTAAAAAGTTATAACCTCTATGAGCTTTCATAGTAAAGAACAACTTATATTCTGTGCAATGATACCTTATTCATAACTTTGCTGCCACGGATGACTCAGCATCAGGCTTTTCAAACAGTATTGTCAGACTCCTCCTGTACCAAGTTGGGCTGAAGTAGCGAGTGTGGGTCAAACCAACTATGCATTAGTTACTTCAGTTGGAAAACAATTTGCTGAGTTATTTTCAATTGATTTTGTGCATTTGAATAGAAAAGATGTTAAAGTCAACTCAAACTCAAGAAAGGGCTCATTACAAGCTAAATTTAAGATTTTTTTTTTTGCCATTTGATAAAACAATGTTGGCTTCATCTGCATCCCTTTTTTAAGGAAAGCCTTTTTACTGAGTCATTAAAAATGGACATTGTTAATTCTCAACGCGTATCCTTCCTTTTCTGTTTTTTATGCCTCCGCCCACCGAAGGTGGGTGCCGGAGGCATTATGTTTTCGGGTTGTCCGTCCGTCCGTCCGTCCGTCCGTCCGTCCCACTTCTCGTTACCGCGGTATCTGAAGAATCATTTGAGGTAGGAACCTCAAACTTGGTACTAGTATGTATCCCCATACGAAGATGAACTGATTAGATTTTGGGGTAAGTAGGTCAAAGGTCAGAGGTCACAGAGGTCAATTTACATGAAATTATATGAAATTACTGGTTTTTAGCACCGTTACCTTGATATCTCAAGAACTGTTTGAGGTAAGAACTTCAAACTTGGTACTAGTATGTATCCCTATACGAAGATGAACTGATTAGATTTTGGGGTAAGGAGGTCAAAGGTCAGAGGTCACAGAGGTCAATTTACATGAAATTACATGAAATTCTTGGTTTTTAGCACCGTTACCGCGATTTTTGAAGAACTGTTTGAGGTAAGAACTTCAAACTTTGTACCAGTATGTATCCCCATAGAAAGAGGAACTGATTAGATTTTGGGGTAGGTAGGTCAAAGTTCAGAGGTCACAGAGGTCAATTTACATGAAATTACATGGAATTACTGGTTTTTAGCACCGTTACCGCGATATCTCAAGAACTATCTGAGGTGAGAACTTCAAACTTGGTACCAGTATGTATCCCCATAGAAAGATGAACTGATTAGATTTTGGGGTAAGTAGGTCACAGAGGTCAATTTACATGAAATTACATGAAATTCTTGGTTTTTAGCACCGTTACCGCGATTTCTGAAGAACTGTTTGAGGTAAGAACTTCAAACTTGGTACCAGTATATATCCCCATAGAAAGAGGAACTGATTAGATTTTGGGGTAGGTAGGTCAAAGTTCAGAGGTCACAGAGGTCAATTTACATGAAATTACATGGAATTATTTTACCTATTGTATCACCATATCTCAACTATTTTGTATTCATGACGAGGAGGAGATAAAGTGATCAGACTTTGGGGTTATCAGGTGTAAGGTCAAATGTCAAAGAGGTCAATTAACATGTAATTAGAGGATTTTTATTTCAAGAACAGTTTGAGCCATCAACTGAATTTAGGCGGAGGCATATAGGAGACGCAGTCGCATTCATCTTGTTATTCTTTAAGGTCAGTAAACCTTTCAGTCCATGTGTTATTCGCAAACAGCACCGTGTGCACCGTATGCAGGTGAAATGGTGATATTGACGAATGAGCATACAGTTTTTAGTTAGAAGGCTATTGAAATAAATTAAATATTGTCATGTGGATTGAAACAAGGTCATATGGAAGCTTAGATCACTTTAAACAATGAAACATTGAAGCACAAAGGAGAATTTAACTTTTTAAAATTATTTTAGACTAAAGTAGCACATTGGCTTGACTCACATTCGTTGCATCAGCGGCAGCCCACACGAGAAGATTTTGATTTTTTGACTTTTTTTAAAAACCCTGGTGCTCAGTCATCCATGGCTGAAATGTCATGAATGAGGTACCACTAGACAGGCAATAAGCTATTTTCACACTGAAATAAATTTACAAGTCACATAGATTACAACATTTTAATTAGAAGCTATCAGAGTTGCGTATACTTTGATACGTAACATATGTATGTATCCATTTATTCATTTATGTGAACTTATTCATACAGGATGAAAGCATGATCAGTATAAAACTGTTTTGCATCTTGTTCCTGATGCAACAGGAATAAACAATAAGGTAGAGCATAAATTGGTAACAATTTTATAAGAAAATACAAGTAATATAGTTACATAATAACAAAAAATTAACTCAACAAGTAAAAACAATAATAAACGGCTATGGATATTTCAAAACTAACCAATTGAGTATATTATGTAATGTTAAGCCTACTGTGGAATGTGGATAACATCCATGTATTAATTAGACTATAGGATTACAAAAAACACAAAAAAATCATGACCTGTATTTAATAAATATCCCATACATAGTTCCTGTAACTTTGTGGATCGTCATCTAAAATAAGAACCGTAAAAGGTACTTTTGAAATTTATTTTTGAAAGTCACACAAAGATCATATACATACATGTATATAATTATAACGATGATATTCATTAAGGTTAGCTGGCAACTAAATACGGTATAATCACAAATTAGTGTTGATGCAGAGTGTAGCGACTTAAAATCACGAGTTGGCAACTAATCAATATTGGTCACAGACCAGGGCGGCAAAGGGGGGGGGGGGGGGGGTTGTGTGTGTAATTGGGTTTTTACAGACGCGTATCAATCAGATATGATTATTTACATCTGGGACCGACCTTTAACGTCACCATCCGAAAGACGTGACTCAGTCTCGAACCTGGGTCCGCTGAATCAGTTTATAACTTCCACTGGTAGCTGGATTATAGGCGCACGCCACAACGCCCAGTTAGGGGGGTAAAGTAGACACCAGCAGAAAAAAGAACTCCTGTGTGAAAGGGGGCATGCACAAGGGGGCATTAACAGAAAAGGCACTTTTTAGGGAGAAGGGAAAGGTTAAAGTGAATTCATAAGTTTTAGACATTATATACCCTACATTTTGAAGCCATCTCTGGAAAGATTCAAATAATCCTATTTGTTTCTCTCTTTATATCACAGTGTGCAGTTGAGTGTGGCGGAGCTTTTTAAAAATTATCCCTGATTGATAGGACTTCGGCCACCTATTTTGGTGGCAGAAGTCTTTCGTTTCTTCTTTCGTTTTCTCGCGTATCTCTCTTTCACATCGAGACTCCCCCCCCCCCCCCCCCCTCCCACTTTGAAAAATCCTGGATCCGCCGGTGACATGAAGAGGAAAAAATCATCCTAGTGGGGTTCAAAGTACAATGTCATCATGAAAGACTGGAAAGACCAGTGGGCGTAGCTAGGCCTTTCTGAGTTGGAGGTGGGGGGGGGGGGGGAGTGTCGAGACCACTAATTTACCGACGAACCTGAGTCTGTGTGCCACCGATAACCGATAAACCTTTGTGAACGACAAAATTATTTTTTTGGGGGGAGGGGCAGGTGCAAAAGCAAGTAATAGAATAATTTGTTCTCAGCCTATATCAACCGTGAGTCTATTTTAATTTAATGGTGAAAAATAATACATTACATTTATATTGCGCTGAAGTAGTATTATTACCCTGGCTTTAGCCCAGCTGCCCTATAAGGCGCTGAAAGCAGTCAAGGAATAAATTCATACCATGTACCCATTTACTACACCTGGGTGGAGAGTGGCGAATGTAGATGAATGTCTTGCCCAATGGACATTCGTGCCGTGGCGGCACTCGAACCGCGAACCTTGAGATCCACCATGAGATCCACAGTCCGGTGACGTATCCACTAGACCACGACACCTCTATTTGATAAATCTAATTCTAAATTTTCCTTGCCAATTTCTAATTAAAGCACCACCTACAATCACTTCTTCCACGTCAAATGAGTGTTAATTTCATATTCAAGAGCCAGGCCCTTTTTTAATGTTCGATTTTTATAATTATCATATTTAAATAAGGGAATGTTATGTTTTGACTGGGCGAGCGAGTGTAGAAAGCGAGCGGGGAAAATAGTAATACTTCTCATTGAAAGAAATTGGCAGCATAAACGGAATCTTATTGACAAGGGGCGGGGAGGGCACAATCGTATTAATTTTGATTAGGCGAGCGAGCGTAGCGACCGATCAAACTTTGTTGACACTTGTCTTTTGATAACAATGGATAGCATAAACGGGATCCTATTTCTACGAAGTGGGGGGGGGGGAGCACAATCATGTTTAGGGGTATGCAAATTTTATTTAAACTTCTTTAAAAATAATAACTGGTAGCATAAACGAGATCTTCTTTCTCCGAAGCGGGGCGGGCGCAATCGTATTCAGTGAGGGAAAATTGATTTTATTTACAAGGGAATGTTTATTTTGTTTTTATGTTTTGTTTTTTTAACGGAAGTTTTAACTTCTGACGACATAAAATGCCTTATGACCGATTCTAGAACAACTACCCCCTGGAAAACTACCCCCGGATAACTAGTGCACTTATTAAAACGATAAGATATTTTATAAAATAAATGACACTTTTTAAGGGTCAAAAGGACACTTAATGGAAGGAAAACGCCATGTATCAGAATGAAAGAGGCAATAATATTGAGGATAAATATGGCACTCAACAGAGATGAAAAGGAGCACCTATTAAAGCGAAAGGATCACTTTATTGAAAAAAGGAATAGGGGTACTTGTCTAAGAAAAACAGGTAACTCTGAGAATTAATAGGGGAATAATAGATAAAGGGATACTTATGAGAATGAAAAAAAAATTGTTGCAACCAACTTTAAAGGCCAAATTCACTCCCCAAAATTGAGTTAAATCAATCAAATTAAATTAAACAAAAAAGGTTAAAATTCATCAAAATCGGATAAAAAACGAGACATTTATGGCATTTTAACATGGGCTGTATGCAAATTATTGAGCCGATAATGCCATAAGCTCACTTTTCCTTTTGTATTTTATTATATGTGACCCGACGCCTCAAAACCTACAATAAGTCGCTAAAATTATTTTTTTTTGTTTTATACATTTTCTGAAAGTAAAGATTCTCAGCTTTCCAATGGTATATCACTTGCCTAGTTTACTCAATGATAACACCTTTAAATATCACATTTAGAATCAGTATGTAACCAGTAATCAATAACTCCTATTCAGAGAAAATGGCCATTTAAGTTCGGAACAAAAGAGTGCTAAACCTTCGCACTCTGTGTGCGCCCAAGTAAAACTGGGTATTCAAATGGAAATAGCAACCGGTATGAAGGGATTATCAGATTAGGCTGAATATTGGCAAGCTGCTCCAAGACGACCTATTCATTACTCACTCCAAAAATCAACTTAATACCTTCAAAGGTAAAGTAGTAATTTGTCATTGAATGAAAGTATTACAAAAGCTTTCCAAACATTCATTAGCTCGACAGGTGAAAAAAAGGAGTCATTTTAAAATGCAAAAAAAACATATTTCTAAGTCGAATTACGACTCACAAACTTGAGACATGATAGAATGATAATGTAACTACCCATTTCTATCAAAAAACGGAAAATCGACTGATCCAAGCAAATTTACTATTTTCGGCTGTTTGCTACGTTGTGGTCCGTGCGACTTATTGTAGGTTTTGAGGCGGCGGGTCACATATGGAATTTCAAATATTTCAGTTTTCTGAATGTAAAACAAAGTTTGACTCCTCGTAGAATGTGTACGATCATCATTATTATAACTTATTGTGATACAATGAAGAGAATCTTTATAAACATCTGTGAAAAAAATGAAATATTTGAAATTTCATATAATAAAATACAAAAGGAAAAGTGAGCTCATGACATCATCGGATCACTAATTTGCATACAGCCCATGTTATGCATATCACTGTTTTACGAAAACTTCAAAATGCCGTAAATTTCTTATTTTTAATTTAACTCTAGTGATTCAACTCAACTCATTATTTGGGTGAAATATAATATATGATTCATTCGATATTGTTCAAATTCAGTTTGTTTAACATTTATTTTGTATTGGTAGGTCACATTTTTTTCTTTGAAAGATTTTATCTTCATTAACATTCTGTTTCCATGGCAACAGTTTTTATAAATCAAATTTAGATCTACTCCAATGAACTAAAATTTTTAATATAATCAAACAGACGGCAAAAGTTATTAGATGTTTACAGAAAAAAATTATCCGATAAGGTGATAGATAACTCAATTTTTTTATCCTAAATGGAACGATGTATTTTTACTGGATGCGCATTTTGACTGAAAAACTGTTATGTTTAATCAAGAAAAAGTGTTTAATTTTTAAATTTTATTTATTTAATTTATTTGAACATATAATAACATGGCAACAATTTTTTTATAAATCAAATTTAGATCTACTCCAATGAACTAAAAATTTTAATATAATCAAACAGACGGCAAAAGTTATTAGATGTTTACAGAAAAAAATTATCCGATAAGGTGATAGATAACTCAATTTTTTTATCCCAAATGGAACGATGTATTTTTACTGGATGCGCATTTTGACTGAAAAACTTATGTTTAATCAAGAAAAAGTGTTTAATTTTTTGATTTTATTTATTTAATTTCTTTGAACATATAATAACATGGCAACAATTTTCAAACAAAAATAACAACATAAGTGTGACATAAACAACAACCAATGCCTGGGGATTACCTATAAGAAATGATAATTTCTGTTTAAAGGCTCTCCTCATTGGTTGTTGTAATACAAACTAATACATACAATAGGCAGCATGTGGGAGCAATAAAAAGATTTTTTAAATTAAAATAATGAAGCATAGCAAGACTGTTATAATTTATAATTAATGTGCTGGTAAAATAATTTGTATTAAAATAAACAAACAAAACACCCCTACGCTCTTCACAACGAATGTCCTAAGGTAATTAACAGTAAAAAAACACTAACATTAAACCACTGATAGTGTTATATAAATATTAAGTTGATACCGTTTGAGAGAAATTCAGTATGCATCGACAATTGGAGGCATGTCAAACAAAATACTACGTAAAGCGTCTAAAAACATTGAAATATTGGAAGTTTTCACAACCTATTATTTTGAGTAAATCAGTTTTATGTTTCATTACGCCATACATGGGTGTGTAATATCCAACTTTCAATTGTATATTAATAGGGTTTATAACTTGAAACTCAAATTAAATCTGATATCACTTGAAAAGCCTTAATCAGGTATTACATATTCGGTCAAAAAATTAAAAATTGTAATTTTTGACATTCTTTCAAATTTTGAGCCAAAAATGGCATTTTTAGGCAAAATTGCGCGTGGCATCCGCCCGTACGTTATTCTTCAGTATTTTTGCAAGACTTTAAAGGGATACTCAACCGCAGATTGTGGACGTTTTTATGCCGCGAGAGGGCACCGTGATCCGTTACCTGATCATGCCGTTGCCCCGCGGGGCTCAAACACGGGCAGATCACGGACGAGTTTAGCAAACGTAAACGAATCTCTAACAGTATGAACAGACAAACAATCTAAGACTGGCTGAAGTTGCTCGCTCAGCCATTTTACCAGCTCATGGCTGCGCTGACCCAACCATCGATAGAATAGGACGAAGCGGAACGTTGGTTTTGTGGGTTTTGGGGAGGCCGTACATGCGGGGTCTTAGCGAGCCATGTGGTCGAATTCTATCATAAACTGGCTTAGACAAGGTTACAAAATACCATCCCACTCCAACGCAAAAAAGGGGGGTAATTCACAAAGTTGACAAGCTCATTACTGATGAAGAACTCACCGAGCTACTAAAAAACCAGAGTGTGATATTTGTTAAGAGAATTAATAAAAGAATAGAAGGGGAATTATCTCCAACACCTTCGGTGTTACTAGTATTTAAATGACCTCTCCCCAGAGAAGTACCTTTTTTATATCAAAAGTACATCGTTGAGGAATACGTTCCCCCAGTAATAAGATGCCATAGATGCCAACAATTTGGGCATATACAAAAAAATTGCAAAGGACGGGAGCGATGTGTCAGATGTGGAGAGGGTCACACATATAACATGTGTCATATGTGTCAGATTATATTCCTATTATCAAAAATAGAGGTGAAGGAGGGAGAGGAGGAATTACAATATATGTACATAAAGCTGTTACATTTAAAGAAATTAAATCTCCACAAAATAAGGAATACCAAAGAGTCGAGATATTTTTTTTTGGAAGTGTTATTACTTTAATAAATTATTACAATCCTTGCCAAAAGATAGAATTACGCCATCTAGAAGAACTGATTGAAAATTGCTCAAATAATTTTATCATAACTGGTGATTTCAATTCTCACAACCCTCTCTGGGGTAGTACAAAACGGGACGGTAATGGGAAAATAGTTGAAAATTTTATAGAAAAATATAATTTCGTAATATTAAATGATGGGATTCCCACGAGAATGGACCCTCATTCAGGAATATGGTCATGTATAGACCGAACGATTGCATCAAAGGAAATCGCTAACAAACTAAATTGGACTGTGCTTGGAAATTTCGGCAGTGATCATAGCGTCTTTAAGTGTTCGCTACAAGAAATAGAATATATAAATATATATACTCAAGAAAAGAACTGGTCTTTCAAAAACGTAAACTGGGAAAAATATGAGAAAAAAATTAAATCAAAATTTAGTGATTTAAATATCTTAAAATTTTCCAATGACTTAAACGTTCAAGAAAAATACAATTTAGTGTTACAAATAATTAACGAAGTAGCAGAAGAAACCTTCCACAGAGCAGGTAGAAATCGGACAGCTAAAAACCCGGTCCCGTGGTGGACACCTGAGTAACTTAAACGTTCAAGAAAAATACAATTTAGTGTTACAAATAATTAACGAAGTAGCAGAAGAAACCTTCCACAGAGCAGGTAGAAATCGGACAGCTAAAAACCCGGTCCCGTGGTGGACACCTGAGTAACAAGAAGCAATCAGAGAAAGAAATAAGTATAGAAATCGATTAAATAGACATTTTAAGAAGGAGGATCTAGATATGTATCGAAATAAGAAAGCATAATGCCCAAAAGATAAAAATACGAACACAAAAGGAATACTGGTTGAATTATTGTCATTCATTGAACAGAATGAGTAACATTAGTAAAGTATGGGATATGGTCAAAGGTATAAAGAGGAACTCTGGTACAAAGCATATATTTCCGAATTTAATTACTGAGGACAAAAACCCGGTTCAAAATAGTCAAGAAAAAGCAGAATTGATAGCTAACGCTTTTAAATCAGTAGACAATCGAATAGATAAAGACGAGATAAGTAGGAGAAATACATCTGAAAGAGAAATTCTGATCAGGATGGAAGAAAGTTACCAGTCCGAAAGTCCCCTCAATGATGAATTTACGTATGGTGAATTAATAAATGCTGTAAAAGAATTAAATAATTCTACTGCAGGGAAAGACGGTATTAAAGCCACTATGATACAGCACTTACCAGAAATAGCACTTAAATTTATATTAGTGTTATTAAATGATGTTTGGCATTCTTCAATCTTTCCCTCAGAATGGTATCATGTTACCCAGATCCCTATACTGAAACCTGACAAAGATCCAACCAACCCTCCATCTTACCGACAAATTTCTTTGACTTCGACATTTTCGAAATTGATGGAGGGAATAGTTAAAAATAGACTAGTATGGTTCATGGAACGAAATAGTATTATGACCCCAATACAGGCAGGGTTTAGAAAAAATAGAAGTACAATAGATCAACTACTTAGATTGGAATCAGATGTTCAAAAAGGATTAGTTAATAAAGAGTATACCTTGGTTGTTTTCATTGATCTAGAAAAGGCGTATGACCTTCTATGGAGAAAGGGGATAGTTTATAAATGTCAGCAAGTTGGTATAAAAGGCAGAGTCTTGCAATGGATTAATACATTTTTACAAGATAGATTATGTAAAGTGAAAATTAACGGTAAGTTTTCTTCTCAATATGTTCTGAAGAACGGAACACCCCAAGGCAGTGTCATCAGCCCGGTATTGTTCAATTTAATGTTAAATGATTTAAAACTAAAAGAAAAATCCGTAAAACTATCTATGTATGCTGATGATATTGCCTTGTGGTGCTCTGGCAGAAATATAGACTTTTTGCAAAAGAAAATGCAAAAAGCCATAATAGAAATTGAACAGTGGTGCACAACCTGGAGTATGATAATTTCTCCTCAAAAGTCTGCTGCAATGGTGTTTACTAACAGACAACAGAAACAAGTAAAAATCACGATAAAAGAGAGGTTAATACCGCAATACACTGAATATAAATTTCTCGGCATCTGGTTTGATGTCAGACTAACATGGAAAAAACATATTAATACATTGAAAATGAAGTGTTGTAAGAGAATTAATTTATTACGTTGCATTGCAGGAACAGGATGGGGAAATAATAGTTCAATCCTTTACCTAGTTTACAAAGGACTTATTAGATCTATATTGGACTACGGCTGTGAATTATATGATTCTGCAAGTCTTTCAACAAAACAAGAATTAGATTCAGTCCAATATCAGTCATTGAAAATAATTACAGGTGCAGTTTATAACTCCTCTCTTGAAGCACTTCAGGTAGAATGTGGTGAACGTCCTTTACAACTAAGAAGAAATTTATTTGTTGACAAATATATGTTCTATCTTTTGTCAAATAGAGATACCCATCATCCTACTTTGGAAATAATCGAACCGTCCTGGTATCTTGATCAATATACTTGGAAACCAGGTCAAGGACCCTTTGTTAAAAGAGCATGTAATGCCGAATTTAAAGTTGAGCAGTTGAGCCAAAGAATATTAAGAGAACCTTTTTGGACTTATAATATGCCCAACATATCATATCATATTCACAAAATCATAAACAAGAAAAGTAATTCAATTCATGACATGAAGAACTGTGTTTTAGAAAGGATACATACAAGATGGAAAGGTTATTTAAAAATATATACTGACGGATCAAAAAAAGAAGACAAAAGCACCGGTTCTGCATTTTTTATACCTGAACTGGATATAAAAAGATTTTTTAGATTAACGTCAATAAATATAATGAGAGCAGAATTAGCAGCTATAGTAATGGCTCTGGAATGGCTTGAAGATTGCAGAGGAATGTCAGTCGTATTTTTAACAGACTCATTGTCAGCACTTCAGGCTATAGAAAACAATCAAATACAAAATAATCTCATAGGTGATATACTATATAAAATACAAATACTACAAATGTCAGATGTAGCTGTAAATTTTGAATGGATACCATCCCATTGCGGTATTGCAGGTAATGAAATAGTGGATAATCTAGCCAAAAAAGGAGCGTCAAAAGAAAATATTGATCTGGAAATTCCATATATAAAAGAGGAATTAACAAACTATATGTCATCAATTTACAAAGAAACTTGGCAAGTTCAATGGGAATCCTCATCAAATGGTAGACATTTATTTGAAATACAGCCTGACATTACAGAAACTGTAAATTTCCAAGGTCTTAACAGAAATGAGGAAGTTATAATCCATCAATTAAGACTAGGAAAATGCAAATTAAATTACTATTTATTCATATGTAACCAACATGAAAATGGTTTTTGTACATATTGTAATGTCTCAGAAACAATAGAACATTTCTTTCTTCAATGTAAGAAATACGAAAGAGAAAGAAGAACAATGCAAAGAAGACTTAGATTAGTCACATTGGATTTGGTGAAATTATTGGGAAGAGATGCGAATTTTAGAGTCATCTTAAATTATATTAAAACAACAAAAAGATTTGAATAACTATTTTACTGCTTCATATTAGCATATTCTTACATTTCCAATATGGAATATAGTCTGGAGAGTATGTTATCCTCAAAGTAAGGTTGTAGTTAGAGCGCCCAAAAGAGAGTAAAAGGGGTGTAATTTGTTGTTGTTTTTTTCTCAATATTGTGAGATGAAGTGTAATAATTGACATATATTAAAGGGTCACTAAAATAAAAAAATAATTGCCCATTTTTCGTAGGAAGGTGTCATCAGGAGCCAAAAAATATCCGTCACACAATTTTTCATGCATTCAGTCATATTTTATAATCATTTGAAAAGTACATTTTTGCTGATTTACACAGTCATAAGCCCCGCCCCTAAAAAAACTCATCGAAGCGACATGGTGATCACGTGATCATCTGTGACGCATGAAAAGTAAGGGAAAATATTCCACTAACCTATACCGTGCGCGCCCGGAGGCTCCCGGCAGGCCCAGCCCGGTGCCGAGCATGATATTCACCGCATCGACCATTTGCATTGCGTATTTTCGTGTGTTTAATTCCTCACAATAACTTTGATTTTGGGACACAGTTTCATCAATAATGCCTAATCGGTGGATAGTTGCGGGCTGTAGCAAGACCCTTAAAGGAGAATTATCCCCACGAGACTTTTATCATTGACCTAAAACAGAATTCTAAACAGTTTCTGATAAAGTAAAAACATCGTATATTCGAGAATCGAGAGGATGGGAATTGTCGATTGAATCCTCCGATTTTTATTGTTCTCGAGAGTAAAGCAGCGTCGCCATGTTCCCGGTGCGATCGGGCTGTGTGACGTAGGGCATGGAGTTGGCCGTAGCGCATTGTAATTGGCTCGCAATAGTTCACCAACATTATTTTAAAAAGAGTTTATTATTATTAATAATAACATAAATTACGCAAGAGTTTCATAATTAAATTAAATAAATCAATTTATATTATCTACGTAACTATCACATTTGAAAAACATTTATTAGAGTAAAATAATCATCGTAAGTAAAACGTGTTCCAGGACACACTAGCTTGATTATACGATTCGCCCGGGCATAAGCTTAGCCCGCAGATCTACGTGATAATCGGCCTCCGTGAAATGATCACTGCAGATCACATCATTTTTCCGATCAAGTTTGAAGTCTTTTCCTTGGAATTTTTCCACGTTCAATATGGTCACCCAATGCTTGAACAATTGCTGACATTTCTGCGGGTCTGGGAACCGATGGAATGATTTCCCTATCGTTTTCTTGGAACAGTTACAACAGCCGAACGCTTGACAATACACCATGTTTACCGTGTGTATATGCAGCGCGCGCTTCATGCAAGCTAGCTACTAGCTATTGAGTTCTCCATCCCCTACGTCATCACGCGCAAGGTTTTATGGGAAATTTAGAGAAAATGGACGCCGCCAGTAGGAGTAGACATCGTAAAAAGTGGTCTCTATTTTCTGCTCTTACAACGGCATCAGTTGGTCTAAAACGGTGATTTTTATATCAAATTAAATGTTATTTTATTCACTA
Organism: Heliocidaris erythrogramma; assembly: GCA_025617745.1. NCBI lineage: Eukaryota > Metazoa > Echinodermata > Echinoidea > Camarodonta > Echinometridae > Heliocidaris > Heliocidaris erythrogramma. Next base: position 59,553,088 of record CM046854.1, read on the forward strand.
TGACCCTATTTACATTTAAAAGCCTGGGGATAATTCTCCTTTAAAGATGGTGTAAGCCTACATCATTTTCCTAAATATGAAAATCTACGGAAATTGTGGGTCGCAAAGGTAAACCTCACGCGGGCAGAGTGGCAAGGGCCGGCCAAGTGAGTGGAGTACAATCTGCAGCGATCACTTTGCTGAAGATAATTTGAGGATTCTGGCCTGTATTCAGAATTTGACACGAAGAGAAGGATAAGCTAGCTAAAAGATTCAGCTATTCCAACGATCAGACTTGGAGTCAAGTCTTCCAATCTGTTTTTCAACGACAGCAGCTGCAGCAGCTTCACCCGTAGACCGAAAATTCTGTCTCTCGTTCGTTAGCTAAGACGACCTAACGAACGAGAGACAGAATTTTCGGTCTACTTCACCCGTAACTCCAGGGAGCTCCAACGCGTTGGAGCTCCCTGGAGTTACTTCACCCACGGCCCTTCACCGTATTCTGCGAGGGGTTCAAACATAATATGGTCGAATTTCCCCTTGCCACTCGAGCTTCTTTGCCTTCGGTGTCTGATAAATCATTTGATAAATCAGACTTCGTATCTGCATGGCTCAGAAAAGTCCTCCAACTCGGAATCGCGGGCACTTTTCTTCTGTCTATATATAAGTTACTCGAATTCAGCCAAAATCTAAGTCAGTACTAACGTACTATGTAAAGCGAAGTAAAAAAAAAAAGCCGTGTGAAATAAACAAAACAAAAGCGTTCACCAGTCGCTATGTACGAGGGGAACATAGTCACTGCCGTACTAAAGATGTGTAGGACATTGTACATAATATAGACGCATAAAACGGCTGTGCACGCGTTTATGACCAATGCAAAACTTTCGTTCGGCAAGCTCAGATGGATGAGAACATTGTTAAAAAGAAAAGCTAAAAACAAAACAAGAGCTGTATATTTGGGCAAAAGCGTTTTCTGATCTTGTAGAAAATATATTGCTAATGATTATTCACTCCTAAGATTATATTGATTAATTTCCCTTTTTCATAAATTGTCCATTGAACAGAGGGGTCAAATACCGCATTCTGTGTACAGTATTATATGCTGCAGCCTGCAGATCTTGTGCCTCTTACTTTTCATACGTCACTTGGGGGTTAGCCAATCAGCTTACGAGTTTTAAGGAACGGTCCCAAAACCTCTACTTTTCCCCCTTTTTCGCCAAAACGAGACATAATTTGGACAATCGATTGGCAGATTCGTGATTAGAAGGCAAAACTACATGGAAAGAGCACCCATTTTCTCTCTAATTTAGTCAACCTTTAAAGAAAACAAAAATATACTTTGAACCGAAAAACTGTTTTCGCCACATATAGTCTTACAGTAAATCGGATACTGGGGCCAGTAAAACATTCTTATTGGTCAACGGTTGGAGAAGGCCTCCTTCGCGGCTGGCGATTAGTTGTGGGTGGCAAGGACAGCGGCCCATGCACCCCTTGTGGGTTGCACATAAGAGGCCAAAAGACAGAGGTCCATGCACCCCTTCTAGTTCACCAGTTACTCAGTTATTCGAGGAGCTGAGACTACTAGTGGGCACACAAATAAACTGTCCCCTTTTTGTATGATATATATTTGTATAAATACGTATAACCCATGGGCATGCGTATTATAATTGTACCTTATACTATAGAAATAGTGCAATAAATCGAAAAAATATAAAAAAGGAATTCGACTCGTCATTATCCTCATTATTTTATGGTACGAAAGTTTGATTACAATAATGCACAATTAAAGGTGATGGGAAACTAATTTTGCACTTCGCAGAGGCAGGTGAGCCAGTTCAAACCCGAAGACATTGGCCGGGAAAAGCGAACCCACCTCAACAAAGTGGACATCACAAAGATGAGGCCAAATAAGTAATATGGAACGTCAGTGGCGCAGATAATCTATGAAGATTGAAGAGCGCCATCAAGCTCCAACAACAACAACAACATCTCGGCTCATTATAGCAGTATATAGCAGCCGAAACGTCACAGACTTCCTACGTTTACGTTTGCACGTCGTGAGACAACTGATTAACTCTCTTCAATTATTCTTCAACCACGATGAACCTCTTCCAATCTATAATATAGTTGATTTCAAGTAATTTGTTATATACCTGCGTGATAACCTGATGAGTGCAGCTCGAAAAGCTTCGCTATCATGTCTCTTTTTCGTGCCATATTGAAATTTTGTAGCACCTAGAAATTATTAGAGTCTATACAAGTTTCATGTACGGTACTATGGATAAGGTTAGTCAAATATTGTTTCATGTTTTTCTTTTTCTTTTTTAAATTAGTTAAGAATGGATATAAGACAAATATACCAAGCATTTACTTCGAAATTATAGTGGAAATTATATATCTTCGGAGGGACTGGCATTAGTAACTATTTTTTTCCTTGGGGCTTTGCCCCTCGGAAAAAATAGTACTATGCTAGTCCCTCCTCAGATAAATAATTTCCGTTATATCCCTTCTATGGATATTCATGAGTATTCTAAATACATAATTGGTCAATTGATGATCACGTGATAAAATATAGTTGCAATTTGTGTTTGATTAAAACTTAAAAATCCATATCTTTCTTATTTCTTATCAGATTTTTTTTCAAACCTTCACTGATCTGTTTCTTTTAACACGATAAAAACTATTTTCGAAAAATAAACTCAAGACAATTTCAATAGCCCTGTTTATAGAATGGGTTTCAGAATCCCTGCAATCTCATTGGTCAAGAGCTGTGCCTTGAATTTTACTGGCCTGCACGTTCGATATCAATAATTATTACGATCACTGACGATAGCCACTGTAAACATGCTATCGATATTTATTTTAGCGAGTGCGAGAGTCTGAGCTGAGAGCCGCGATATACGACTTTTTAATGACGGAGAATTGCAAGATTTGAGACAAAATTCAGATGTTAATGATAGTTGACTTCGGATTCTGATGGTAAGCCCAATAAAATCCGATTATAGGTCTACCTGTTTAAAAACAAGCAAACTGAAAAGGCGATTAAATGAAAATTAGTGCAGTGTGAAACTGAAACTTCAAGGAGAGGGTTACTGTGTAGTACCGTACGCTGCACTGCACTGTGCAGTGCATACGGTACGGTGATTCACTACAGTCTACAGCGCAGCATACACTGGTCTGGGCTGGCCTGGATTATGGGAAGACCAGACTTAAAATTTGTTGATGCAAGACTAGAAGTTCTCTTTGCATTAATTCTTTAAATTACTTGCTTTAATGTAAATAGACTAGATTATATCTAACTTGGGCTTGTTGTTGACACTGACAGATTCTAAAATAAAAAAAGTTGACAGTCATGACAGTATGATGGGGGGACCTAAAGCTACGCACTTTGTTTTCAGCAGCTAAAAGGTCACATAAATCATTGGCTTGTCACCAATTTCATTCCATATCCTGATTCTGGATATTCCAAAGTTGATTTGTGGAGAAAATTACGATGGGTGAATGTCAATAATGCACGTTTTCAGGTCGATATCAATGCCGATGTCAAATTTTGTTAAAAATGAAGGGGTCCTAAAGCTACGCACATGCAATAAATGAATGCAAATCTTGATATTGAAATTGACTGTGTGTATCGCGTGTGTGTTTTAGCCTGATTTGAACGCGTTGCATTGCGCGTGTATGTGATTTGTATGGTGCGTAGCTTTAGGACCCGCGTAGCTTTAGGACCCCTTGCCATACTGTCAGTAGTTAGCTTAGCCTTAGGGTCAAGACTCTAACACTGAAATAAAATGAAATTCTGAAATTTAACCTTAAATTAGCCAGATTTTCAGTTCTCTATGGAAGTCATTAAATTTCTAAAATCTATTTATGATGCATGGAAATGATTTACCAGTGCAAGCATGAAGCAGTGCCTTGTATAAGGTTTTTTTTCTCTTATCATGCGTCCGGTAAATTGGATCATGCGTCCGGTAAAATTTGGCCGGTAAATTGTTGCATGATACCAGTAATAATGCCATTTATCCTGTACGCCCATTCTATAAAACAGATGATGCACAGATTTATTTCGTGGGTCGGTAGAATTGTTTGCATTCGGTAAATTTGGCCTGGTCTAAAACACACTCGGCTGCGCCTCGTGTGTTTAAACCATGCTCAAATTTACCTTATGCAAACAATTCTACCGACCCACTCATATCTGTGCATCATCTGTATACTGTCACCTTTAGAAATCTGCGAACATTACAATGGTGTATTACATAATCCGAACCTGATTTCTATGGGCAGTAGCCTACAATAGGTTTTTGAAATTGCCCTTGAGTTTATTTTCGAAAGTAGTTCTTATCGTGTTTTTTTTAATCTTTCTGCTTCTTTTATAAACAACTTGTAATCAGCTGAGGGTGGACTTTCCCTTTAAGTCATGTTAGGTTATTACATGGTTACAATACAAGACAAGCTGAAAAAGATGACTTGTGTGTACCAAAATTTAGGACGGACACATAGACAGTCCTTTGGTTTAGGGAATTAGAGTATGGATACAAGTTGAAAGTTTTGTCAAGAAATCTCCTAGATTGAATAGTTTTAAAGACAACTTGATAGTTCTGCTAGCTGTAGAAAACGTTTAAGTGAATATCGTTCACCTTGTATATTGATTAACGGGTGCTTCCTTTGAAATTTTATTCAAATACATTTCTCTATGAAATTTACTTGTTTATTCACAGACTTTTGATGACATGAAGCTTTTGAAACTGAATGAATGACACCACTCATTGTTATTGGTGCTTTCATTGGTATTTTTCGAACGACCCCCCCCCCCCCCCCCCCCTCCGTTGTCGAGCAGAGGTCCGCTTGAAAAAAAAAAGATAAATAAAAAAGGAAGAAGCGAGGGGAGAAATGATGGAAAGGGAAAATAACATGATAAAATATCGGTCTTTCCGTCTATTTTAATACATTTTATTTAAATTTTGTCCCGTAACTTCCTAATCTGACAAATCTAGTATTTATCAATGTCGTCTTTCACCATTCATTTTTGAATTTTGTACATTGTGCCATATTGCAATCGTTTTTGTTTCAAAGCGTCATTTAAAGAATTATTCAAATTCGTTGGGGGGGGGGGGGGTTCAGAGGTTCGCACCCCCCCCCCCCCCCCCAGCTCCTAGCTGACGAGCAGAAATCTGCTTGAACAACACCAAAAAGGAATCGTAAGGCGAAACAATTCTCCAAAGTGAAATCAGAATAGTGGTGTTTAGGTTAAAAATTTGAAACATTTCCACACCAACTGGCTTTAATAGGGGAGGGGCGCCAAGGGGGTAACATGAAAGGGGAGGGAGGAAGGAAAGTGGAAAATAATGTGAGATAATAGAGTTTACAGTCAATTTGAAAAAAAAAAAAATTTGCTTTTGTCCTGCAACTGCATAATATTCCAGAGTCATTTATAAGGCCTAGTCAATTTACGTATTTGGCCATTCATTTTCGGAATTTATTTTTCATTTTGCTAACGATTTTGCCAAAGACTGAAAGAGTTCAAAGAATTATTCAAAACTGTCACCCGGTCGTTGTAAGGTGGATATAGATATTGTGTATAGATATTAAATATGCAGCAATACGTTTTTGAAAATTTCCATTACAAGGATACCAGATAATATGTATATATACATGTATATATATATATATATATGTTGTTGCTGCTACACATAGCAGCAACAACATCAACAACTCATCACGAGCCATTAGATCCTGAAGAAGGCCTAAATAGCCGAAAGCTCGATTAAAACGTGTATGTATACCAGCTACGTCTTTGTACAGTTCCTAGACTTTTCTTCTGTTTACGCATATCTATATCTGGAACACCGTCGGTCATGTATAAGTTGAGCATCGTTACACTCCTATATATATATATAATTATATATATATATATATATAATTATATATATCTATCTTCAATATTTTGTTTTGTTGCTGTAATGAGTACATGGAAAACCACAATTTATGTGAATGTGTTAACCTGTATAAATAACAGAAACAAATGAATAAATAAATTAATATTATTCTGTACTAGCTCCTCCTGGTGAACCGTACCCAATAATCCAAGAATGTACCGGGAAATATGTACACCCTGGAGCCTGTACTTTTACCGTCGATTCAACATCAAAACTCACCTGCCTTGTGGAGGGATACTATCCAGACATCGAGCTCTACTTCCTACATGGATCTGATATTGTGACATCCACTGAATATCGAGAATGGAACAACACCGATGGGACAAAAAATAAAAATGTGACAGTTTTGATCAGCGTAAGTGACGAACCCTACCAATGCGTGGCCTCCGGATTGCCCGGTATTGCTGGAAACAGAACCGTTTCAGCCTTTGTCGAAGCCCGTTCTGAAGATCCAAATGCTGCTGCAATCGTTGTTCGTAAGTTTTAGCAATAACTTTTTATTTTATTTGCTTGAATAGGATGTTAGGCCGAATGAAATTGATTCCGATTTTCTCGTCGCCTCCTCATTCTTATTTTTAACCCGCCTCATTTTTTTTTAATACCCAATATTTATGTTACACATGAAGAAAGAAGAATCTGATGAAACCTAGACAATGAGAATCACAAAACTAATATATGTAGTGCGGTGTCAACTTGTTTTCAGCCCGTTAGTGCATAGCTATGTAGAATTTCATTTCAAAGATTTTGAGTTGAATTTGATCCAACAGCATTTGTTGAAAATATCAATTTGATAAAAATATCTAATCTATAATTAGATTTTACATGGCCATATGCATTATATTTATTTCATAAATTGGAAAATGAAGGAACATTCTTATACAATAAGAATGATGAAATATCACTGCGGACTACGCAGGTGTTATGGGTATGTAAAATATTCCGAATACCACATAAATTAAATAGCATTAACAAATGCACTGCACTCAGTTAAGTCACAATGAGACGGATAATGAACTCGACAAGTCTCGTTCATTATCCCATTGTGTCTTAACAACCGTGCAGTGCATATTCAATATTGCACTCGCAAACATGCATTATTTGTATAATAACATCTCATGGTTTGGGGTACGTGCGCGTAACGCGTAAAAAAGTGAGCACGCGTTTAAATACGCAAAGGTTCATACAATGGAAGTATTGAGCAGCTCTTCCGAGATGCTTGGGTAAGGACAAAATAATGTTTTTTCTACCCGTGTTTCATATTGAAGTCAATACAAAAACATAAGGACATAATGGTGAAAATTGAGGAATTGGGTTTCATACAAGTAATAATAATAATATTGAATGGGTTTTTTTTCGTGGGACACAACGGTATATCGCACTCGCTTTGAAAATATTTCACTCGTCGTGCCGACTCGTGAAATATGCTAATAGCTAGTGCGATATATTTTTGTATCCCACTCAAGGCCATTCAATATTATATAAATATTCCATATTTAGGTTCTCTACGCGTAAGGAGCATTCAAGATGTTTCAATTTACATTATACATTATCCACTTATCAGCCCTACAAACAATTCTCCAAAGTGAAATCAGAATAGTGGTGTTTAGGTTAAAAATTTGAAACATTTCCACACCAACTGGCTTTAATAGGGGAGGGGCGCCAAGGGGGTCACGTGAAAGGGGAGAGAGGAAGGAAAGTGGAAAATAATGTGAGATAATAGAGTTTACAGTCAATTTGAAAAAAAAAATATTTGCTTTTGTCCTGCAACTGCATAATATTCCAGAGTCATTTATAAGGCCTAGTCAATTTACGTATTTGGCCATTCATTTTCGGAATTTATTTTTCATAACTCGTGAAATATGCTAATAGCTAGTGCGATATATTTTTGTATCCCACTCAAGGCCATTCAATATTATATAAATATTCCATATTTAGGTTCTCTACGCGTAAGGAGCATTCAAGATGTTTCAATTTACATTATACATTATCCACTTATCAGCCCTACGCATTTACCCCACACCATATTCTTAAAGTCATGTTTGTCAGTTATGAATTATACAAATCAAATTATTGTAGGGTTTTCATAACCTCATAGGATAAATGTATAGCAATGATGCTTATCATTTTCTTGACATAAGAAACGGAGTAATTTCACATTATTGTTATCGTGTTTTTCTAAATGCATTTGTTTCTGCATGATTTTGTTGATCAAGCTGTACTTATGGTTCTTGGAGTATGCCTTTCCATAGCTGTACTTTTCAAATCTTATCGTGGAAATGGCAGAGGTGAGTTTTATGATCAGGAGTATTCAATTATGTAGATTTAGAATTCATATTGTAAATTTGTTACAATTTTCGTCATAATCTAACGCGCGAAACATGAGGAGTTTCCGAATAAATGTGAGTAGAAATTTCAAATAGCAAAATGAAAGAATTTTTCCTATGACTAATGACCTTTCGGAGGATAGGGAAGTCACTAGTGGAAAATCGACGCTCCTGATTGGCTTATAAACTCTAGAGATGTGATTCAGTCGTTTCATTACAGTACTACATGCATCCAGTGTACAGTACATGCAGCGGGCAATTACTACTTAGTATCGATATCCGGATTAAGCTATCGAACATATCCATCTGTTTCAGATCTATGGGTCTAGATGGCGAGGAAATAGTAATAATTGAAGAAATATATGCATATATTCCAGTAGAATTGAAAGTTGAAGTAAGGAGGAATACTTCAATTGATGGTTTAAAGATCGACTTTATGTTCTGTAAAAAGGTTTTCCAGTTTGAATCGGTTCGTTCAAAAAATTTGTATAGAGCATGTATTAAAAATAAGGTCGATACTCCAGTTAGCTTTCACAATCTAGAACTATCATATAACATGTCTGAAAAAGAAATTGAAAAGGTATTTTATCGTCCTAGATCGTGCACATTGGATAATAAGTTGAGAGAATTTCAATTTAAATTATTATATAATATCATCTTTGTAAATCACCATTTATATAGGTTTAAATTTATATCGAGCAATAAATGCTCTTTTTGTGGTAAAGATGAAGAAACCTATAAACATTTATTTTATGAATGTGAAATGGTTAAAATATTATGGAAATTGTGTAGCAATTTCTTAAATTTTTCAGTTCTTAAGGAATTAAGTTGGAAGGATATCCATGTTGGATTAGAGGAGACAGCTGAAAATAGACAATTACTTAATCATATTATTTTACTCATTAAATATTTAATATACCACGGAAGGGGGAAGAATAAACCACCAACTGCTGAAGAGATACAAGAAAAGCTAATTAAAAGTAAAGAAGAAGAAAAGAAGATAGCAATAGAGCGAAAAACATTAACACAACACTATAAAAAGTGGGAACATTTAAGGTATTGAGAATCAACTAAAGAAGGATGGGGAGGGGAAGGGTTCGGTGGGTCTGCGCGCGTCCGAGGTTGACCGATCTGTGCCGCTGTGGACTGCCCTCATTTTTTTTCCCCTTTGTTTTGTTTCGTTTTTTTTTTTGGCGTTTATGTGTTTTGTGAGTGCGGGAGAGTGTTTTTTTCTCCTTATTCATTCAGTGTCATTTCATTGAGCAATTTCTGTATATTAGGCTGTTGTGTACATGCTTTACGAAATTGTTAATTTATATTGTTACATTTTGTATTATTTGAACTGAATGATATATTGTTACATTTTGTATTATTTGAACTGAATGATATATTGTTACATTTTGTATTATTTGAACTGAATGATATATTGTTACATTTTGTATTATTTGAACTGAATGATTTTAATAAATATTATTACAAAACAAAAAAAATATGTTTATGGCAGAGGAGAGATTCTGCCATAAAGTTATTTCGGCAGTGGGTGGGTGTGTTGCCGGCTTCTTCTTAGTGAGCCCTAATCCTAACAGGCAAATTATATCAAGAGACAAAGGCTTGGGTGTTCATTCTTCGTTGGTAATTTAGTTTTATGGCAACTTGTTCTAACTTGTTACACTGGTCGTTTGGTATGCAACCGGCATGACGGGGGTTAGTAACTGTTTATGTTGCAAATACTTCAAGAGAAAGTTTGGGGGCACATTTTATCAAAGATTATTTAGTGACAATAATTATTTTTGCAACAGGGGGAAATGTAAAAAAAATATCATATATAAGCCCAGTTGAGGTGAATGTATCTGTTTAACGGCTTATGATGCAAATTCTTCCAGAGAATTTTTTTTTTTTTTTTTAATTTATTGAATAACTTTTCTCTAATTATAGTTAACTAGGTACATTGTTCAATTGAGATTATACTGTAAACTATCAAAATTACAAGCATAGGGAGAGGGTAGTGTCACAAGAACTCAAATGTCCACGGGGTCTTTGTATAAGACACGTCTTCTCTTGATAGGGTCTCCTTGTTTGTTTTATGTACAGTTAACAACAAAATTATTCATACCCCTGGAAAATTCTAGTTTTTTGCATTTTTCCTAAAAATGAATGGTTAACTGAATTTAATTACACATCACTTGAATACATTTAGTTATCATCTGCAAATGAATGCTGTTTCTGGTTTCACCTCATTTGCATAACAATAGAAAAGGTGAATTATCCAAACTGGGTGATGTTCAAAATTATTCATACCCTTGGTGATCTATTGACTTTGTCAATGAGTATGAATCCAGTCCTTGTGATTAATGCTCGTAACACTTTCTTCACACTGTCACAATGCTTCTGGAGGTCTCTACTGAGATATCAGGCCAATACCTGGTCTCCAAAGGCCCAATCGCCTTGAGGATGTTGTCCACACATGCCATCACCTGGTCTTCAGGGGATTTGGTGGATTTAAAGCAGATTTTGTGTTTGCAGGTGGTGTAGTTTTAGACGTCATGAGGATAGAACTATGATATTGATATTTCGTTAATATTCCTTACATTTTAATGACAATTCTGTATTTCTAAGTTGAAACAAAGCACTCTTCCTGGAGGGACTTCCCTAGAGGCCTTCACTGTTGCACTGTCAAGGGAAGGTATTTCCTGATACTTTTGTTCCATTATTATTAAGAATGTTTAGGGAGGCCATGGTAGTTGTCTAAAGGTTGGATGGTGCCAATTTTATCAGTTTATTCAGTTACACTGATTGACACATTTTTGATATGGACACCTGCAAGTGGGTACTCTAGTGAAGCTTAAAATACTCTGATCTTTATGTTCCAGTGCACTGTCAAAGTGGTAGCATTTTGTGCACTGCAGCTGGTAACATGGAGGGCACATGGTATAAATTTGGTTTACATTCATTTTGATATCAAGGATTGTAGCTTTCATACCAAAGATACAAAGAATATACCATATGAAGATGATATACAGTAACAGTCAATGTGGGATGTGTATGGTACTCAAAGGTTACATTCTGTTATTCATGGTGACCTGACGTTAGAGTCATGCAATGACTTTAATATCACCAACATGGCCTTCCTGAGCACTCTGATTAAGAATGGGGCCAATGAATAAAGGTGAACCCTCCCACAGGCAGTGCAAAAGGGAAGGGCTCTTCAGGAATGGTGCTTTGCTTCATAAGTAGATACAGAATTTTCATTAAAATGCATGGAATAAATGACCGAAAATTTCAATATCATAGTCCTGTCATCATGAAGTCGATAACTGCATCACCTGTAGGACACGAAATCTAATGAACTCCCTGAAGGTCAGGTGAAGGCATGTGTGGACAACATCCTCAAGGAGATTGAGCCATTTGAGAACAGGTACTGGCCTGATATCCCAGCAGAGACCCCTCCCCGGAAGCCTTGTGATGGTGTATTAAAATAAAGTGAATTACAAGCATTAATCACAAGGATCGGATTCATACTGATTGACAAAGTCAATAAATCACCAAGGGTATGAATAATTTTGAACATCGCCCAGTTTGGATAACTCACCTTTTCTATTGTTATGCAAATGAGGTGAAACCGGAAACGGCATTCATTTGCAGATGATAACTAAATGTATTCAAGTGAAGTGCAAGTAACTTCATTTAACCATTCATTTTTAGGAAAAATGCAAAAAACTAGAATTTTCCAAGGGGTATGAATAATTTTGTTGTTAACTGTATATGTCTTGTATGTTTTTTTTTTGTTTTTTTCTTTGTTTCTTTCCTTGTTTCTTTCCTTGGTGTCAGTTAGCAGCGGCATTTTGATCTCGGTCAGCTTTAGGTGGGGTGCAACGGTCTTCCTCTTCTCATCCTGCATTATAATCCCCTCCTCATACCCTTATGTATAAGCCTAAATCTTCCATTTGCAATTTTATATAGGCCTATCTAAATTTTAAGGGTATTCCAGAGAAAAATAAGAGACGAAGTATTTTTAAATGGTGCAAAGAAAAGAGTAGACATATTATTTTTCTGCAGGAAACCTTCAGTACTCAAGATATAGTCAATAACTGGAACACTATGTGGGACGGGAATTGCATTTATAGTCACGTTACAAATCACAGTAAAGGCGTTATGATATTAATTGATAAAGGATCGATATTAAATTAAAACACACTATTGTGGATTTGGAAGGCAGGTACATTTTCAAAATTGGGTCGTTACAAAATCAACAGGTAATACTGGGAAATGTTTACTTCCCTGATGGAAGTAAAAGAACTGGAACAACCAGAGTTTTTGCACAAGATTATTAAGATTTTAGAAAAGGAGGAATTTTAAAAACAAACCTTGTTAAGTTTGTTGTAGGAGGAGATTTCAATACGGTTAGGGATATATATTTATATTACAATGGAGGTAATATTAATAAAAATCAATCCAAGCTAAGTATGCAGTTTGAAGACTTTTTAATTAAATACAAGGCACTGGACATGGCGATTACAAAATGCCACAAAGAAACAATTCACATATCATCAAGAAAATCCTTACATGCAAAGTAGATTGGATTATTGGGTAATTTCAGATGTTTAAAGGAGAAAGTGTTAAATAAAAAAAAAATACCTTCATTATCACCCGATCACTCAGCAATAGAGTTTAATATTAATATCATTGCTATTAATCCTATAATAAAAACAAGTTACTGGAAATTTAATAATAGTTTATGTAATGATGAAGAATATGTTAAAAGTATGAAAGAAGAAATAACTCGTTTAAATTAAAATTATCCAAGGAGATTGCAGATGGTAAAATATTATGGGATTATGTTAAAATGGAGGTTTAACTAGAAAATATCCCATGAAAAAGGCTAAGGAAAGAAAGCAGAAGGTTGCCAAGTTAGAACACGAAATTGTAAAAATAGAAGAACTACAACCGCGACACATAGGAATAGTGATCTGATTGAGACTTTGGCAAGAAAAGGGAATGAATTAAAAACAATTTACGCTTATGTAAATGAAGGTATAAAAATCAGATCTCGAGCGCCATGGTTTGAAAGTGGGTTTGAAAAGGGAAACTGCATATTTTAAACAGTTGTTAGAGTCCAAGGGGAGAAAAGGTATTATTAAAGAGTTGAAAGTGAAGGAAAATATAATTGATGACGAAATTTATATTTTAAACGAAATCAGAATATTTTACTCAACATTGTATTCTAAATCAGAAATAGTATTATGTGAGAACTCTATTTTTCCCCCTAACAGCTTACCTAAACTAACCGAAAACAAAAAAAATAATTTAAGTGTTAAGCCTAAAGTTGAAGAAAGATGGGAAGAACTTTTTCAAAAAAAAATATAGATTGGAAATGTATATGGTTATTTAACTTACAAGCTGTTAAAGAAAGTAAAATAATAGAGTTTAATTACAAGTTATTACATAATTTAATACCCCACCGGTATAACTTATACAAATGGAAGTTGGGCAATAGTCCGCTATGTTCAATTGACGGTGAAATACATTACACTGTTCCCCTATTTGTAACGTGTGAGAAAACACAATTGTTTTGGGGAAAATTTAAATATATTCTATATCAACTTTTCAATATTGAGATTAACTGCAACGTTTCAACTTTGATAAAAGGATACGAATTGAAAAACAAAAAGTACAAAATTCTCAATCTTTTGATAATCTATGCAAGATATGCACTTTATTCAATTTTTATTCGAACAGAAAACCGAAATTGCATATTTCATGAGTTAGGTATACTCAGTTTATTTAAAAGATTGATTCGTAATCGTTTGGAACTGGAGAAACATTGCAAGAGTAAGAATCTGTGTATTTTTGAAAACAGCATTGTTGAAGACAACATCTCATGTTTTGTATGACATTGTTTTGTATCATCTGTTATGAATTTGACATTTGATTATTAATAAATGTTTTTAAAAAAAGAACAAAAATCACTGAAGGAAAGATAAATCAAGGAGATTGTATTGAAATTCTAAAAGAAATGCAATTGAATAAATCGCCTGGAAATGACGGATTGATTGTTGAGTTCTATATCACATTTCGGTGACTTAGTCGTTGATGCATTTAATGATACTCTAAAGTATAAAGAATTGTCGCCATCTCAGAAACAAGCAATAATTACCCTCATACATAAAGAAGGTAAAGACCCGACGCTTATTAGTAACTATAGACCTATTTCCCTACTCAATGTAGATTACAAAATTCTCACTAAGATACTTTCTAAGAGAATAAAAGCTATTCTGAGTAATGTTGTGTCAGTTGATCAAGTAGGTTATTTAAATGATAGAAATATTGGCGAAGCCGTCAGAATAATTAATGACATGATTCTTCACTCATCAAATTTTAGTAAACCAGGGTATTTATTAGCAATTGACTTCGAAAAGGCTTTCGATTCTGTGTCACATGTTTTTATTCAAAAGGTATTAAACTCATTTGGTTTTGGACCGATATTCAGTGAATGGGTTAAAATACTTTTTAATGCACATAGCTGTGTCTTTAATGGAGGGTCATCAACCGGTTATTTCAAAGTCGAACGGGGCTAAGACAAGGAGACCCCCTTGATTACAAACAGGGGGGGGGGGCTAAAGATGCTTAATTTTAAACTTTTCGTTGTGGTACAGAGGGTAATGTGGATCAAAAGACTCGTAACTGGAGATCAGAAGGTAAAATGGGGGAAAAAAATCATTAAAATTTCTCCTCAAACCATTCGGTGGTAATTTATTTTTTTATTGCAACCTTTCGCCTGATATGATCTATATAAAGTTACCCAAATATTACCAGGAAATGCTTAGTATTTGGTTTGATATGAATATGTTTATTAATGATATAAGTAATAAAAGAAACTAAATCTTCTATAACAACAGATATATTCAGAAGAAAGGAAAAACATATTTCCATGAAAATATTTTCCTTAAAAATACATTTAAATTGCATCATATTTCAGATGAAGAAGATGCACTTAAGTCAGATACTTATTTCGGATGTATGGGACTAGATGAAGAAGAAATATCAGTGATCAAAGACATATTTGCAGACACCCCTGGAGAATGGAAAAGTGAATTTAAAAGGCATACTTTAGTTGATGGGTTAAAAATTGAATTTATGTTCTGTAAAAAAGTTTTCCAATTTGAATCAGTATGTTCGAAGAATCGGTTAAAGAAACTGAAAAAGTCTTTTATCGTCTTAGTTTAAGTACATTGGACAACAAATTGAGAGAATTTCAATTTAAATTACTATATAACATTGTCTTTGTAAATCATCATTTACACAGGTTTCAATTTATAGCAAGTAATAAATGTTCTTTTTGCGGTAAAGATGAGGAAACATATAGACATATATTTTTGGATTGTGAGACAGTAGGGACATTGTGGAAATTATGCAGTGATCTGTTTAATCTTCCAATTCTTAAAGAATTAAGCTGGAAGGAAATCCCCATTGAGGTAGATGAGACAGCTGAAAATAGACAATTAATCATATTGTTTTACTAATTAAATATTTAATATACCTTGGGAGGGGAAAAAAATAAGCCACCGATTGCTGAAGAGATACGAGAAAGGCTACTTAAGAGTAAAGAAGGAGAAAAGAAGATTGCATTCGAGCGAAACACATTAACACGACACTATAAAAATGGGAACATCTAAAAGTATTAAGCACTAATCAAAACCAGAAGAAGGATGATGGGAGGGGTCCACCGGGTTCGCGCATTCTGGACTTTGATCGATCTTCGCCGCAGTTTTGTAGACTGCCTTTTTTTTTTTGGGGGGGGGGGGGGTTTGTTTTATGTTTCTTTGCAGGTGCGTATGTGTGTGGGTGCGTGTGGGCGTGAGGGGGGATTCTAATTATGTTTATTTGTTTCGTTGTCTGTTTGACTTGTGACATTTGTAGGGGGCGGGAGCGGGGTCAGCATGGCCAAATCTCCGATTCATTCAGGGTGATATAAATTGTTGACCATTCAATACTTATTAATAGGTTATATTAGCAATATAATAACATATGTCTTATGAAGTTACATTATGTGTTAAGGTTCATGATTCGACTTATATTGTTAATATTAATATTAATAATATGACTATATTTTGCATAATTGAACTGAATGAATAAATAAATACTACTTTTAAAAAAAAATCTATATCTGGGCCCTCTTGCATAAAAAGTTGCGTTTACACGCAACTCTATTTTTAACCAATCAGGATCGCGTATTTGGGGCTTGCGTTAAATTTTTTGAGTTGCGTTTAATCGCAACTTTTTATGCAAGAGGGCTCTGATGAGCAACTTGCGAATGTGACTGTACATAGACAGATCCATTTGACCTTCAATGTAAGAATTCACTGACAATGTTACCTTTTTTGAGAAATTGTACTGGGTCGGCAAGGCTTAGTACTACGACTCGGAGCAGATTTGGCCATTCGAACGACGAGAAAACTCGGCAAAGGCCATGTTATCGAGTTTACTATCTGTATGACTATTCAGACACTCAATCAGAATTTTTTTTTTTTTCGTTTTTAAATGGTTTGTCAAATGATATTATATTTTCTTCTGAAATCGGATTGCAGACCGATCGTAAGGTGCGCGGTGGCCTTGACTTTAGAACGATTTCGCGATGTGTTTGCTGTTTATCATTAAAGATCTTATATTGAAAAAGTGGTATACAACATAAGGCATGTTAATGTACTGAAGGAAAGCAAAGCAGGGTTTTAAAATGTTATGTACATTTTACTGTCAATATATTTCATATTGATTTAAGTGATGATGCCATCATCAAAGTGCGGATTAATGTTTACTAGCTCAAACGTTTAACCTTTGCAAATGCTGTTTTATACACTATCCTATATTGGGGGCGCAATATTTAGCAGGAGCACTGGCGTAGCCATGATTTTTCAGTAGGGGGGGGGGGAGACTTGAAGGATCCAACCGCGTAGCCAGGATTTAATTTTGTGGTGCGGTTGTGAGAACGCAAAGCGTGCTCTCCAGGGGAGTGGGTGCAGGGATGGGGGAGTCCCCCCCCCCCCCCCCCCCCCCCCCTTCCCGCGCGAAGCGTGAAAACTCTGACATTTTATAGCAAATCTGAGAGAAAGATAACGGCTTGTAACACTTTTTTAGGGGAAAAGTTAGTTCGACGCCCGGACTGCTTTTCAGTTATTTGGACGCAATACTGCACTGTAGTAACAGGGATGGGTGCATGGAGGGGGATTTTGAAGCTCTGACGTTTTATAGCAAATTTGAGAGAAAGATAACGGCTGGTAGCAAGTATTTTTAGGCGGAAAGTTAGCTCGTCACCGGGACTGCTTTACAATTATTTGGAGGTACTATACTACACTGTATGTTACATGCATAGGTGCAGGGAGAGGGGAGTTAATTCCCCCTTCCCGCGCGAAGCAAATTTTGATTGAAAGCGCCTTTTTAGGCTTTTGTTCTCTCACTTCCCCCGCTTTTTCGCGCTCGCTTTTTTAGGGGGGTGAATAGGGGGGGCCATGGGCCCTTTGTGGCCCCCGGCTACGCATATGAGCAGGAGTCATATGAAACTTAAGCTATCTAAAAACTATATACTGAGGGCGCGAAATTACGAGATCCTGAAAGAACATAAATTGTGCTAGGGATCAAAGCGACCGAGCTTTGGAAAAATTTCGCATTTCAAACCTTCAAAAACTAGATTTCTAGTGCATTTACCCAGCCTATAAAGGGGAACATAATCCGTAACGATTATGATTTTTCTTCATTCCCCCTTTTTTTTCTTTCTCTTCATTCCCCCCTTGTTTTTTCTTTCTCTCCTTTGCGTTTTTTGCGCCCCATCCAAGTACCGCCTGGGGCACCTGCCCCCTGCCCCCTAAATACACCACTGAGCGAAGCGACCGAGTGGGGGGGGGGGGGGGTATGATTCTCATGTTTTTTTATCCAAAAATATTGGGGGATGATAATACAGGCCATCCCCCCCCCCCCCCCCCACCTCAAAATTGTTTGGGGATATATCGTTCGAACTTGAACGCCTATTCATGAATTCGAAAGCAACTCTGATGAAATTGGGCGGGAAAACCTATATTAACGTCGAAGGGGTCTGTCTACCCATCAGATATCTATGGTTGCTTTCATGCGAACAATTTTCGGCACAGAATAACGGTTTGGTTGCGTTCATTCAATTTATGGTCGGTCGTAAAAATAAACGTGTTTGAGATTGCCAAACTGAAACGCAGAAAAGGGTGCGTTTTGTAACACGTTTCTGCCAGAATCACGGTCTCTGAAATTGCATGAACGCAACGGAGATCTCAACCATGATTCTATGACGTCTGTAGAGTAGAAGTAATAAATGAGAGAATGAGAACAATAAAGGAAAACGTATGAAACAAGAGAAGTTGAGGATAAAAACAAAGAACATCATAAGGAAATATATACATAAAGGAAAAATATGAGAGAAAAATAAAAACAAAGAATAACAAGGGAAAGACAGAAATAGAAAGAAAGAAGAAAAATTAAAAAATACTTAGGAAGGGAAAGATGTAAAGATAAAAAGAAAGAAGGAATAAAAACAAACAAGGAAAACGATGATATATTAGATAAAAGGAAAGACAGAAAGAGAGGATGATAGAGAGATTGAAAAAGAACATAAAGAAAGACAGAAAGAAAATATGAAAAAAAATCAAAACCAAGAATGAAATAAGGAAAGATATGCAGAAAGGAAAAATATGACAGGAAAATAAAAACAAAGAATAACATAAGGGAAAAATGGAAATAATAAGGAAATAATTAGGAAAGGATAGATTATAAGATAAAAAGAAGGAAAGAATAAAAACAATCATAAGGGAAAAAGGATGATATCAGATAAAAACAAAGAATAACAAAAGGAAAGACAGAAATAGAAGATGATAGAGAGATTGAAAAAAATATAAGGAAAGACAGAAATAGAATATGAAAAAAGATCAAAACAAAGAAGAACACAAGAAAGACAGAAAGAGAAGAAATGTCAACACAAAGAAAAACATAAGGAAAGATAGAAAGAAAAAGCATGAAAGAAAGATAATTTAAAAGCAATAGGAAAGCTAGGAAAAGAAGAGAATGAAGGAAAATAAGGAGATATACTTAGGAAAGAATAGAAGAAAAGATTAAAAAAAGGATAGAATAAAAAGAAAAACATGAGAAAAATAGAAAAGAATTGTAGGATAAAAAAACAAAGAGTAACATAAGGAAAGATCGAACATAAAAGAAGATAGATAAAAATGAAGTTAATGACAATGAAACGATGCAGAGGGGAAATATGGGAAACATAAGGAAAGAAAGAGAAAAAATGATAGGAGGAAGAAACAAAGAATAACATAAGGAAAGATAAAAAGAGAAAAAAGGGAATTACAGAAGGAAAAAGAAGATGAAAGAAAACTAAAATGCATTCGAACGATAGAAAAAGAAGATGAAAGAAGGCTACAAACATGTAATTATATAAAGAAAACAATTTTTAAAAGAAGATGAAAGAATAAAATAAAATGTATAATAACAAAAAAGGAAAAGTGCACGCCGAAATTGGCCCTTGGGTCAAACTGGCTCTCCACAAGACACCGTGTTTTAAAACGACGTTTTTGTATTGCGATTCATGTTCGTGATTCTAGATAGCTTCAAATATTGCTTGAACGCACCCTTTAATCCGGAGAATAGTTTGCCCGCTGCGTGTATACTGGATGCATGTTGCGTACTGTGTACATTGTGAATAGCTGTACTGTGCATGTGCTTGACTCACTGCACTCTGCATTTTAACAAAACGACTGAATCACACCTCTCAAGAGTTTATAAGCCAATCAGGAGCGTCGATTTTCCGCGAGTGACTTTCCCACCCTCCGAAATAAATATTGCTCCGGGGGTGGGGGAGGTGGTGGGGGGTTGATTTGAGTGGTTTGCTGTTGTACAGTGTTTTTTAGTAGTTTAGAATCTGGTCGATTTTATTTTAAGACCAATCTCCCGATTAGGTAGGGCAATTCCAACGTAACAAATATGACATTCAGATCTATTTTGGGTTATTTAAGACATTTCTAAGCAAAATCAAAAGTCCTAGAACATATCTCAGTAAGCAAATCAGACACATTTGACTATCAGGGACATACACAGTTAATTTCACAGTATTCCACTGAATATATGAAGAGAAAATGGACTCTTTGTATCCGTAAAGAATATGACACAAAATGGACAAGGATTTTTCAAACCTGCGAACAGTTTGAAAAAAAAACCCTGTGACTTTGGGGTCTAATTTATGTATGAACAGAAGCTTATAGTAATACTGTTAAAATTAATATATTTTGTGAAACGATTACACTGCACATTTCGTTGTCAGAGCTAAAAAGTGGCGAAAGGACATGTTGGCTTGGGCGTAACGGGCATGACACTGCATGTTGTCTGATTTTTTTTAAACTCCTATAACTTTGCTTTAAAATATTCAATGGCTCATGTATACCTCATATCAGTGATCTTTTCTTCCATTTATATCAATTTACAGCCAAAAAATAAATCTTACTTGTGGTGTGAAATAATGTGACTTAAAGTTTTGACAAAAATTGTCACGTTTTGCCCCAGAAGTGATTTTTTTTTAAAGAAAATCCTTAGTAATTGTACTTGAATCCCATTGACATACCAAACAAATTGAAGAGTTTGTTTAAGGGAAATCCAACCTCAATGGCAAGTTGTTCAAAAAGAAGGGGGAGGGAAATCAGATTGGGGAAAGTTTGAAAGAAATCGGACAAGCAATAAGGAAGTTATGGATTTGGGAAAGTTGTAATCACTCTACATACATGGGAATTTCAAATTGACCAAATAGGTAATGACACTTTGATGTAGTGGCGGACAACTCCCCGTTTGCTCCAACACACAAATGACTAAAATGTCATCATGTCATCAAAATGTATTACTCTGTAGGCTCTTTTCCTTTCAAGCGGACTTATCACAATATGCTATCTACAATATATTCTACCCTATGGGAAATGGCGATTAGGAGAAAACCGCAAATTGATGACATTTAGTGTACGAGAGACGAGAGAGTTGACCTCCAATATGTCAAAATGGACTCACCAAATTGCCAATATGAGATTGGCATAGATTTAGTATTCTCACTTTTCAAACTTAAATAACTTTCTTATTCCTTGTCAGATTTCTGTTTTTCCTGGGGTTTTTTCTCCTGCTTTCACACAAATCAAATTATTACCAATGTTTGATTGCCCATAAGCTCTTTTGTTTGATACTAAATATGCCATGGTAGCACAAATATTTCTGGAGTTATTTTCAATTCATGATTTTTGGCGAGTGAACATTCTCCGTTGAATTGCCTATTGCCTGATCTCCCCTAATAACTGCTGCTGTCCCCTAATAACTGCTGCTGTCAGGCAAGATGATGTTTGCACCAATTCGCACGCCCAGCGGAAAAAATAAAATCGGACATATTCTGAACTAATACCCGAGCGGTACGGAATTCCTCATGATAACCCAAAGCCTAGATTGTACTCTATAAATAATTAGTTTAATATGGTATTCGATTTTGTTTCGTATTTATTTATCTATGTTTTATTATTATTTTGTTTGTTTGTTTTGTTTTGGTTTGTTCTTGTTTGTTTTTTGTAGGGGAGGGGGTCTAAACTGAGTTGTGATTGTACTTAGGCCTACCCTAATTCGACTTATTTTAACAAAGCCTATTTTTTTCTTGTAAAATTAGAATACTTCATAAACTCCTGTGGCGTACTCAGCATATCTGAATATGACGGAGCCGTAACCTCTTACGGTTTAAAGTCCCCGCAAAAAGAAGGTTATTAAACGTGCACAGGTTGTATGGCTTATATGCAGTCTGAATAATATAACATTGCCCCCCCCCCCCCCCCCCTGTCTTGGGAGGATTCGGCCTCTTGTTCATCAGTTTTCGAATATGCCACTGCAATCTTTAGACTAAAGTCATGGTGTGGTTTATATTCCTCTGCAGTTTCGGGCAGGACACACGACTTTATGCCCGTACCCAGACGGAAGGGTAAGACATTGAACAATTCTGTATCATGGTTTTCAAAAACTAGACACATTAATAGATTTATCCTTGAAGTTCCTTTTGTGGTATTCGATAACCTGCTCTGTGATTGGTACGATTTATTGCATATATGCCGGATATATAAAGCTTAAGTATTTACTGACTTAATTTATATCACATCAATTCAGCAAAGCTCGAGCACTGTGAAAGGCCAGGGGGCAAATCACCAATATGTGGTCAACTCTTTCTTTAAAGGTTATACATGTAGTAGTATTTATGTGATGAAGCATAAACAATTTTCTCAATTTGCTTTTTAAAAGAAAAACGTGATTAGCACTGTTTGACTTACGCTTGCACTGAAATAAGGCATATATAAAACCAAATTATTGTGATATAAATACGACAAAGAGGTCATAATTAATTATAATTATAATTAAATGATATCTTTTTGTTTACGACATTTCTAGCCCCCAAAGGACTTATATCTAAACTTGAACTGTGGAAACTGGTGAAAGAAGCTAAAGAGAGCAACGCTCACCAGAAACTTAAAAAAGCTTTGCGTCGTCTTAGACGGCTGCCGAAAACTGCCGCATCAAAATCATTCAAGAACGTCGACTACTACGAAAGTCTCTGTATGTGGAAAAGTGATACGTCTTCCGACTCTGATCAGAGGAAGACGCTATATTCTGCCTGTTGCAAAGTCGGAATGTCTGACATAATTAGGAAACTGAAAGGTATGTGGGCTGATATAAATGGAGCAAGGCCCTCGAGCTTTAAAAACTTTGTGTTGAATCACAACTTTAAAAAAAATAAACGCGATCCTGATTGATTAAAACAAATCAAGTTAAGCTTACTTTTTTGACGTGCGTTTAAAACCAACTTTTGTATGCAAGAGTCCAGATCCATATGCGTACGAGGCGGTAGTAGTATGGGAAAATACATATCGACCTAATGTTAAGCTATGTACACTGCAAAAAAAGGTTTTACGTATCATATCAGGTTTTCATCTACTCTCCAGCAGCGATCCTTTATACAAATCTTTTAAATTGCTTCCCATTTAAGATATAAATAAACTTCAAAAGTGTACCTTGTTATACAAATGTCTAAACTCATAATTACCTGCTCAGGTATGTGGCCTTTCCCAACGTGTTTCAAATATTCATAAGTATGGTACTAGATCAACTGATGAAAGCTGTATTCCCAAACACGGTAAATTTATTTTTCAACTTAATATCCATTTCACCAGTCCTAAGCTTTGGAACGATTTACCTGCACCCATGAGGAATTCTGTGTCTCTGCTAAGCTTCTCATGGAAGCTATAAAATAGTGTATGATATTGGATTATAGTTCATAATACCTTGCTTGATTATCATTTTCAATCACTATCATCCTAACCTGTTTCGAGTATCTTTTTGTAAGAATGCCTGTGAATATTTCGATATTTTACTCTCTTATATCTTGCCACAGTATTATCCATGCATGCCATACAACTCCATTAGGCCTATGATTATTACTATTTTGCAATCCTCCTCCTTTTTCTCTACTTCAAGTTCCATATCCTCTTCTCTCCCTTTCTTTGTCTCTCACTTTCTTCTTTTCCTGTATTAATTTATATTCTATTTGTGTAGTCTGGCGTACCCGCTAGAAGCGTCTGGTTATCGGGATCGCGCCTTCTTCCTTGTATTGCAAGTTCTTGATTATATTCATATACTTTATACATGTATACATGTAAATTGCACTATTTGAACAGATGTTGAATGTTGTCCAAATCAGTGGCAGAAAATCAATGTTTATTTGAATTGAATTGAAAAAAATAATTTCTGAAAATTTCAAGCGTATATTTATACTTTATATTTACCTATATTAATACTATAACGAGGAAATAAGGACATTCTTTACCATGTTTCATATGGAGTTATCCGAATAGGTATTTTACATGTGTTCAAAATTTAGAAGAAAAAAAAAACTCTTTCCTGGTTTTGCACTCAGAATTCGTAATAGACACATCTGATGAAGTATCCAGAGTAAACATGGAGCACATTTTATGGGACATTCGAGATACGAAGAAAATAAGTGAACTTTTGAAAGCCCTCGGACTAGATCATGAAGCAGTTGCTTTCGCACATGAAAAGGGGAAAAGAGAGGTGATTGACATGGCACTGAAAGAACTATTGAAATGGCGAAATCGAGAGTTTGAAATGAACCCTACGGTTACCTTGAGTATGACGTTAGATGATCTTGAGTGCGAGACAAACTTCTTTAAGAGTAAGTTAACAGAATTTCTTACATATTGAAGCCCCTTTCGATCTCTGGTCTCTTAGATATTGTGATTGTGATTATGAAAGCTTTATGTTTTTAAAAGTTCAGAAAGGAACATTCGGATTTCTTTAACACGTTTTAAAGTCATCACTTTAATAAAACAGATCAAAATTTATGTATTGTGATACAGAATCCTCGATATTAGACATCACGTTAGTAGATTGCTGGAATAGCGAGTAGTGTTAATAGTAACCGATGTTTTCAAACTTTGCATTATCATATTAGATTTAATTCAATTTATATCTTTTTGAAAGAATAGAAAATAATTATGCATTTTCTTCCAAGCACGAAACCTTTAATTGATATACATGTACATGTATCTATGATTATCTTTACAATTGATTATCGGGTTTGAAAATAATATTGAAAGATATATTTCATGTGGAAACGTTTAGAGGAATTGGTATCCATGTAGAAATGACACCATCATTAGGTAAAAAAAATGTAAGAAAATGTAGCGATAACCATACATGTATATATAGACTGTGCTACTCCTTCTCCCTCATTTAACCCATTTAACAGATCAATTCGTCTCTAGCTCCTCGAATGATGTTTTCTTTCAATATAAAAATCATTGGCATTGAAATATATCCTATAAATGTGATATCCTTTCTCCTGCTTAATTTGATTAGTACAAATGAGCAAGAAGGAGGAAATACATATGGATGAGATTAGGGACATATGTCGTCAGATCTCTAAGCAACACTACACGTATTTGCTAAAAGCTATTCGAGATAATCTTGGAGAAGATATACCGGATCAAATCGAGAAGTTTGTCGATGAAAACAACGATTCGCTCTTCAACACCAGCCAAATGCTCCTTGACTGGTTAGAAGATGAAGAGTGCAGTGAATATGAGAAAAGAAGTAAACTTCAAAAAGCCTCCAAAGCTACTTCACAGAGAGATCTCAGAGGTAAATGATGAAATAAATGTCCCTTTTTATTATTTTTCTATTGAACAGAGGATTTTATTTGTAAACAAAAACAAACAAACAAAAGAACTACGCCTTAACCTGTTTATAAACGGTCATTTGTTTTCTACTTTATGTAATCAGTTCATCCTTGCAAATTTTCTTTCATAATCAAAAAATGAGCACTGGGAAAGGATAAATGAAGAAATGTAATACATTTGATTTCTGATTTACGTACATGTATATTGTGTAAGATTACACATATCCTTACAACTACCAATTATATTTCATTCCCGATCTCTTTCCTAAAGAACCATTTACACATTTTCGCTCTAATTGTGATCAGTATAAGTTTGTCTTTATGGACCAATTTACTATAGCAAACTGGCCTCCTGATGATGAGTTGAGGGTAATTGCAAGTTGTCTTTCTCCGGCATCAGTGGGACAACTATGCTCCAAGCTTGGCATTAGACGCCCTCCTTCAGAAGCTAAAAAGGAACAACGGTTTAAGGCACTCATCGAGTGGAGAGACTGTCATGCCGCGTCAAAAGATCTGACAGAGAAACACACTGAGCTTTTCACTGCACTTAAAGAGCTCAAACAAGGAGGTAAATTTCACAGTTTTTAATGAGGAAGAGTCCTATTTTCCACAAGAATACGATGGTCTGTAGGAAAGGGACTAGAGTTTTCATTTTTTATCTGCTTTTGTAAAAACAACAGTGTTTCTTCTTCTACTTAACCTGCTTAAATATAAAGTAGTTCTGGTCATGGGATTGAATTGTGAAAGAAATTGTCTAAAAGCAATTGGGAAAGGTTGATTATAGAGCACACAAATATTGGTGTAAGGGTAAGGTTTTGGAATCATCCAAATGATGAGAAATTGGCTCAGTCCTGCTGAGTCATATGCACTGCACACAGACATGTGTATATGGGACTGCGCACCAACGTTCGGCTCGAACATTTCAGAAGTTTCTTGTCATATTTTGAATGTGAGAGCATTTGACGAGCAATCCTTTTTAGGGGACATATCTACTATAATAATCTTCCAAACTAACACCAAAAGAATGAGAAAGCTGACAAATTATTTTTTTCCCTTTCCTAGAACTCTAGCTTCCCTTTAACTTGAAAATATGCCTGCCATAATTTTTACCATAAATCTATTTTACCCATATTCTGGTAGGCCTGATTCCTCGTGCAAAGGATCAATTAGTCTACAAAGCTGAGCAAGTGGACTTGGCGTTTCACCTGTTCGCTCAAGACCTTATTCCTTTTACGGAGGCTCTGGGTATCAGTGCTGCTGAACTGATTACCTACAAACAAGCTTTTCATCAGTTGCACATGACACTTGGTACAATCGGCCTTGTCTGTAAGCTAACTCACAACATTTTTGACCAGGAGACTGGACAAAGGTCTAGGTTCTTCAATCTTTTAAAGCAGATGCCATATCAAAACGTATGTGCGAGTGGAATGCTAGGTAAGTGGTAATGGACTTGTTGTTTTTGTGGCTCCCTATGTTCCATATTTCAATTCAATCCATTTCAATTCATTCTTTATTCGATCAAATATAATCATAAACAAATGAATAATTAAGAAGTTGGCTCAAAATGTAGACTATATTGCATAATTCTTCGTCAGGCCTAACATGTCCTGACGAAAAAAAAAAATTATTCATGATTCATTTAACGTCGTGTGATAATCTTTCATTCATTCATATTTAGCTCTTGAAATTAGCTACGGTGAAGTGTGTGCCATATATGTTCATCCTGACAATCGTCAAAAAGAACCAACAATGCAACCTTCAAGCATCAAAAGCAACTCCATAACCATCGTCGGAGAAAATTTGTCCTCAGAGGACGAGATCAGGTCCATTCCCTTAGGAGCTAAGCCCGAAGTACCTCATATCAAAATACAGGGAGATGCCACATATGATGAGTGTGTTCAGAAACATCAAATCGATATTTATGACGAAACAACGAGTGGTCTTATGACGCTGCTAACGTCAACGAATGAAGTTGAAGATCATAATAAGAAATCTACTAAATCCTTGATTGCCTTCGATCACTTCAAATCTTGGAGGGATCAGCCGCGCCTGATACCATTCAATTGTCGCCTAGCTATTACTAAGGCTTTGAGGAGCATGGACAACCATTATCCGGCATATCTGGTAGATACTTTCCTTCAAGGTTAGGAAATAAGTTCTTTGTATGTGTTGGATATTTTAAAGGGTATTCGTATAAAACAATAGCTATTCGCATTTTAACTGACACCAACTGAACTCGCTTGTCAATCGGTTCCAGCTTGCAACTCGCTCAAAGCAAGCTACTAATTTAATATCATTAATTTTCAATACATTCAACTCACTGGCATTATTTCAAAGTCTCAATGAGCATTTTAGGAAGGCCCTCCTTACCCAGAGTCTTACAAATGGTCTTACTGGTGATACGATTTTATTGTTGTAAATTGGTTTCTGTTTAGTGTTATTTATATTTTCTTTCACTTAAAACAAAAAAGTTTGTTTTTCTTCTAAATCTTTTCCACACAGGTGATTGCAACAAAGGGAAGGTACCGTTTACACTCCTTTATGATATGTTCCTAAACATGCATCCTGACAAACGTGACATCCTTGGCAAGCTGTTCGTAGAATCAGGATTCACCAAAGTGTTGAGTAGAGTGTCCATGATCCCTCAAGGAGTTGAAGACTGGTCTCAACTAACAGATGCGGTTTGTGGAAAGATGCATGAATGGATCGAAAAATGGATACAACAAATGAAGAGCAAGGGTGGCGATCTCCCTACAGCAGAAATGGCCAAGAAGCACAAGGAATTCAACGACAAGCTTGTAGATCATGGCTTTTTCGACCTTGCACGCGAGATCATGATTTGTGAGCAGCAACTGATAGATGAATAGAATGCATCATGACTGTCATTTTTCACTTCTCTGCTCGTTTTGTTTTCTTCTTGTTGAATGACTTGATAGTAAATTCATAACTTTTGGACGTTTTGCCCACTTTATTCTTTCACGGATAAAGATAAGTTGTATACAAACTGAGATCTTATGTCAGGCTCACATGATGCGTCATTTTGACTCCGTCAGTACCTGCACTAATCGAGCATGTAAAGGCAATTAATCCATACTACAGTTATTAACAGTATTATTTGCGCTGTTCATTTTGCAATTCCTTTTTAAACTGTTGCACGTACAAGGGCAATTGCAAGCCTTACGGAATGACATTCACAAAGCATTTTTGTAGTTTGAAAGAATAATATTATGAACATCGTAATGAATTTCTACAAATTAATCGTACAATACATAAATAACTTTCAAAAGTTTGGAGTTTCATGCCAACCATTCATCACATTTATGAAATATTGAATATTATATTGCTTCGTTACGGAATAACATAAAATAGAGCTTAACTTTTCAACAAGAGTAAACATTCCTCAAATTCTGTGAGCTTGAAATATGTATCCGGTTTTGAAGATTGCTGTGGCATTATGTAGTATGTAAGCTTTGATATATTACCATGTTCCTGGAAATCCGTTTGAAAATATGACACAAAATATGAAATGAAACAGCGTTACGGAATGACTTCTGAAAGTCAAAGGGGAATGGTGAACAAAATTCATATTATATTAAACTACGGTATGTGTTAATAGTGTTGTCAAAGTGTGGGGTGATGAATCAAAGTGTTAACATTATGATCACAATCAAAGTATGTGTAAAGTATGTTGAAATTATGTGGTCACAGTGTTGTTAGAGTGTGTGTTAATTAATCACAGTGTTAATACGCTGTCGTCACTTAGTCAACTCTGTGTAAATTATGTGACTGTTCATAAATGTAGTGTTTTCACAATGCGAGTTTATTAATCAGGTCACATAGTCTACTCTGTGTAAAATAATTGTGAAATTATGTGTTAAATGTTATCACAGTTTGAGCTAATTTCTCACAGTCTTAACACACTGTGGTAATATTGTCATCTCTGTGTACAATATGTGGAAGTTGTGTGTTCATAGTGTTGTCACAGAGTGAGTAAACTTTAATCCTAGTGTTAACATAGGGAGCTCTGTCTTAAATATTCGATAATGGTGTGTTCAAAGTGTGGTTACAATAATTTGTTTTTTATATGATGTGGTAATGGTGGTTTACCACACAATAATCACATACGTCTAGGAGACATACACAGTGTATACAGCTTAATTAACTTAGTACCACAGTGTCTTTATGTCTTCTAGTGCAATGTAAATTATTCACAACGTCAAGTTGTGGGTTAATAAATCACAGTATTGTCACATTCTGTTTATATGTGGACATCGTGTCTCACAGTATCGTCAGTGTTGGTTTTCATACGGTGCCGTTTACCACATAATAGTCACTCATGCAGTTATAGGCCTATCCATGCAGTTTATACTGCTTAATTACCGCATAACTGCAACAGTGTGATTCTTGTCCATTATGTGGAAGTAATATATTTACAGTGTTGTCACAGTACGTTTAATAAGGAATCATAGGATAACCATACTGTGTGCATAAGGCTTATGCGAAATATATGTAACATTTTAAAAATTGTTAAAATGGCGTCGGTTGATTTCACATAGCCCTTAATATCAAATATGGTGTAGGTCTAGTCAGAGCCTCCCCCCCCCCCCCCACTTTTTCAAGTGACCTTTTTTATTTCTGAAAAATGCCCCCTTTCTCTCTGATAAGTGCACTTTTTACTACTAAAAGTGCCCTTTTTCCTTTCTAATAAGTGCCTTTGCCCCTACTGATAGGAGCCACTTTTCCTTTTAAATAAGCGCCTATATTTTCCCCTTTTTGATAAGTGCCCATTTTCCCATCTGATATGTGCCAATTTTCTCTTCTCATAATTGCCCCTTTTTATCTCTTATAATTGCCTCATCCACCTCTTATTAGCGCCCTTTCATCTTATGAAAAGAGCCCCTTTCTACCTATATACCCCACTGTTTCTTTAAAAAAAAAGAGCCATATCTAGCTTAAAGGAATCGGTGTGGCTTTATGTAGTAACATGTACCCATATACTACAACTACAATGTAAGGCAGTGTAGCTGGAGGGCAAGAAGGGCACAATGCACCTAGCTAGCTAGCTAGTTAGGGCAATATTTTCTGAAAATTTTCCCTAAATTCGCTCGCTACGCTCGCTCGCTCTTATAATGAAATCAAGCAGATCGCATAAAGTATGTTGATATCGATGTAATCCTAAAGAAAAACGACAGGGGTAATGTACAAATCAAAAGATCATGCGACACCCCCCCCCCCCCCCCCAAAAAAAAAAAAAAAAAAAAAGAAAGAAAAGAATATATATATATATATCTTTTGTCTGTTTGCTTGACTGAACTAGAATTATATGTCTATATTACGCTGTACTTTAATAAAACATTGTATAAGTTGATTTAGTTGCTGATGAGGCTTCGGCCGAAACAGTCCAGCTAAGTCACTATTAGCAACACTTTCCAGCCTATTAAAATTTGTACTATATATATAAATATATATATATATATATATATAACTTTGCTCTTGTCATTTCATTATATCGCTGTAAATAATGCACAACCCAAGGACTTCAGCATTAGGAAAAATTCTGAAAATGTTTTCTCGCTCATTTTGCTCGCTCGCACACGAATCGTTAGACCATTAAACACAACTTTAAATTGGGGAAGCTGAAGTGAATTTCAAAAAGCACAATAAAAAGGAAGAAGATGATGCTTGATAATGTATTGATTAAACTGTAGGGTAATACCAATATCACAAAATGGTCCATTTTCACTTCATGTTCACCCCTTGTAGGTGTATTTCTTTGTTTTTCTTCTCTGTCTTCGTTTTTTTTCCTTATGCATTTCTTTGTCTTTCTTCACTCTATCTTCTTTTAATTTCTTTTTTTGTTTTTCTTCTCTCTTCCTTTTTTTCCCTTATGTATTTCTTTTCTCTATCTTCTTTTTTTTCCTCATGTATTTCTTTGTTTTTCTTTTCTCTGGCTTCCTTTTTCCTTATGTAGTTCTTTGTTTTTTCTTTTCTCTATCTTCTTTTTTTCCTCATGTATTTCTATGTTTTTCTTTTCTCTGGCTTCATTTTTCCTTTTGTATTCCTTTGTTTTTCTTCTCTCTGTCTTCATTTTTTCCTCATGTTTTTCTTTGTTGTTCTTCTATCTTCATGTTTTCTAATGTATTTCTTTGTTTTATTTTTCATTCTCTCATATTAGTTCTATTTCTCGATGTATTTTTTTTTTTGTTTTTCTTCTTTCTCTCTTCTATTGATTTCGTTATGTATTTCTTTGTTTTTCTTCTCTCCTGGCTTCCTTTTTTCCCTTTTGTATTTCTTTGTTTTTCCTTCCATCTTCTTTTTTCCTTATGTATTACTTTGTATTCATTCTCTGTCTTCTTTTTATCTCTTTATGTATTTCTTTGTTTTCTTCAGTCTTCCTTTTTTCCTTATATATTTCTTTGTTTTTCTTCTTTCTGTTTTCATAGTGGTAGTTCATTACATTTTAGAGTTTATTTTGTGAGAAAAAAAAAACTTCGGCACCGCTGATATAAGATACACTGCTTTTATCTGCATGTATATTCAAGGGAGCGTAGATATCAAAGGGTTTTTTTTAAATGGTGTAATGGTATAGCTTCGCCTTTTTAGAGCACAAGAAAATCTGATAGCAAAAATTATTTATTATCATTGGACGGGGGCAGCCTGGTTAGTGTGCAGGTATTAATTGCAGCGATTGCGCAATTACCTACATGTATGTTTTTTTAACAACTCAATGTTAGTATATTGTCAAACTGGATTTGTCCTTGAAATGACTGAGACAGGTTTTGTTTAATAAACCGGTATCTACTACCACATTTCCCCCATCAGCCAT
Organism: Heliocidaris erythrogramma; assembly: GCA_025617745.1. Classification (NCBI taxonomy): domain Eukaryota; kingdom Metazoa; phylum Echinodermata; class Echinoidea; order Camarodonta; family Echinometridae; genus Heliocidaris; species Heliocidaris erythrogramma. The sequence goes on from CM046854.1 coordinate 59,585,428, forward strand.
ACGTTGCTTTACAGCCACAAAACAAATATTAGCTCGGGGCGGGCATGCATGCGATTGTGATGCATGTACTTCTAGGCAGTGTCGTAGTGAGCCACACAAATTGAGGGGGCTGAGCCGGTACGAATTGAAGTATTTTCTAAAGCTTCAGTCGTGCCATACATACTACAGTGCGAGTCAGAAAAAAAAGTTACACTTTTTAAAATGCTTATATTACAGATATGATAGAAATATCATAATTCTTGCACCAACATCAACAATACCTTGCCTGATTTGGATTCCACTGCACAATGAGCAAGAAAGCCTTTTGTATTGATAATTGAGTCATAGCGTTAGGCGCATATACACTCAACCAAAACAGTAAGTTCCCCCCTAGCATTTTTGGATATATCTCAAAAAGTATTTTACCGATTTTCATAATTCAAACGGGAATGGATAGGAAATTTTATTACTCATAACATGAATGGCATATCATTGCCACCAGATATCATTATTGGTGTGAAAAAAATGCATTTTATGTCAAAATGCATGGGAAAAAAAGTTGCACTTAAGGTTATATGAAGCATATTGTGTACATTTCCTATGCAAGTTAGCGAATGACCTTTTTAAATTGTTATGTAATTCTCAGGAATTTCTTCAGGTACAATATGCTTCCCTATTAAACTGTATGCTCATGAAAAGAAAGAGATAGAGAAATATGCAATAAACCATGCTTAAAAGTTCAGAATCATGAGTGATTGTTTGATTATTTGCGTAAAAGTCAATGCAAATCACTAAAGTGCAACTTTTTTTTCCATGCATTTTGACATAAAATGCATTTTTTCACACCAATAATGATATCTGGTGGCAATGATATGCCATTCATGTTATGAGTAATAAAATTCCCTATCCATTCCCGTTTGAATTCTGAAAATCGGTAAAATACTTTTTGTGATATATCCAAAAATGCTAGGGGGGAACTTACTTTTTTGGTTGAGTGTATATGAGCAATGAAAAGTTGCGCGCATCTGCTCCATACGTCCCGCCGAACCCCATTTAACACGGGAAATGAACATCGAAAACAGCGCTTTTTGATGAAATGACTATAATTACCAGTGTAGTGAAATCACGCAAAACCGTTATAACGCAAACCCGTAATAATTTGACGTCAAAATAGTTAATCGATTACCAGAAGATCAATCTGCGCGCTCCACTGTGCAAGAGAATATGCACGCAAACCCTATGTGAATGGAGAAAGCGTGTTTTCTTATGTATTTCTTTGCTTTATATTTCATTCTCTCATTTATTTTCTATTTCTCGATGTATTTTTGTTTTTCTTCTTCCTCTGTTCTTTTGATTTCTTTATGCATTTCTTCGTTTTTCTTTCCTTCTTTTTTCCTTATGTATCACTTTGTTTTCATTCTCTATGTCTTTTTTTTATTTGTTTATGTATTTCTTCAGTCTTCCTTTTTTTCTTATGTATTTCTTTGTTTTTCTTCTCTCTGTCTTCATAGTGGTAGATCATTACATTTTTTTCTTTTCTCTGCCTTCCTTTTTTCCTGATGTATTTTTTTTTTCACTCTATCTTCTTTTAATTAATGTGTGTATTTCTTTATTTTTCTTCTCTGTATCATCTTTTTAATTCTTTATGTATTTCTGTGTTTTTCTTGTCTCTGTCTTCCTTTATTGTTTATGTATTCCTTTGGGGGTTTTTTATCTGCCTTCCTTTTTTTCCTTATGTATTTCTTTCTTTTTCTTCTATCTTCTTTTTTCGTTATGTATTTCTTTGTTTTTCTTCGCTTTTCTTTTTTTCATTATGTATTACTTTGTTTATATTCTCCATAATCTTTTTATTTATTATTTATTTGCTTTTTCTTCTCTCTGTCTTCCTTTTTAGTATGTATGCACAACCCTTGCGTCAAATAATAGCGAACGACTAATAAGAGACTAGGAAAATCGCTGGACCGTACGACCCTGCTGTGCGGGGCTTACGTAACAATCAGCAAATATAACGCTAAACCGTCATAATAACGCTTTTGCGTCATTTTACTACACTGATTACGTAACATAAGCCATGTTTTCACGAAACTTCGGACAGTTTTTGAAAGTTTAAAATGTTTTGCTGAAAATGATACCAATTTTGCTATTATTCTAATAAAGGAAAGAGTTGCACTTTTGACGTTCGAATTTCAACTTTTTCAGCTCGTCAATGGCCCTATTTTGGTGAGTAGTTTGTACAATCAATGCCTTGGCCTGCCAAATATCACTGAAGTGTGGTATCAATTTTCTTCGGACGGTTTCTGAAAATACATATTTTCAGCTCTATGTTCATGTAACAATGATTCTTATTCGTCGAGAGTAAACGATTGCACTTTTAGCATCCATTCAGGTATAGTTATAACTGGGAGCACTACACAGACGCACACCAGCCTGCACGCGTCTCCGGCGCGGCCCGGGCCGGCCGCCAGGGTTACACTGCTGCATGTGGAAGATTCAAAGGTCAAAATGACTATGGAAAAGCACTTTTCAGTGAAGATCACTGAATGTTACGACTTCTGGCTTCATTTGTTTATTCATTTATTTATTAGTTCTCATGTTTATTTGCCTTGATTAAAGATATTGTAACGGCCACGGTTCGCCACGCCGGCTGACACGGCAATCTTGTCAGGATGCCTCGTGCCTTGCCGAGCTCCCCGTCCGTTTGGTCAAAATATATGACCGCTGCTGATGGCTGGAGTTACCGGCATACAACCATCACCAACCGTCAGGTACTGCTCACCACCAGGCCTACCAGCAATCACCCATCCGTCGATTTCAATTGATCACCCTTCTCGCCTCGGCACAGCAGCAGACAATTGATCATCCTTCGAACAATCAGTCACTCAATTGATGGTTATTCACCAGCATTCATTGTCTTTCGAAGCCCTAACGTTAATCAATTGAATTAAATATGGGAATTAGTCTGGAACCATAATTTTCAGTTGAAAATCAACACAAGAGTACAGGTTACAGAGTGGAAGCCAAGAGCAAATCTCGTTGAGATTGATTGGGCTACTCAGGGGGCGGATACAATGTGATGGCTAGTCCTAAGCACATAATCCTCCCTCACACGTGTGTGTGTGTGTAATTGGGTTTTTACAGACGTGTATCAATCAGATATGATTATTTACGTCTGGGACCGACCTTTAACGTCACCATCTGAAAGACGTGACTCAGTCTCGAACCTGGGTCCGCTGAATCAGTTTATAACTTCCACTGGTAGCTGGATTACAGGCGCACGCCACAACGCCCAGTTAGACAACTTGTATTCCCATATTAAGCCATGTGACAAATCATTGTGAAAACAGTTAGTAAAAACAACACTTTCGCTTAAAACAATATAACCCCGACTGAATTATCAAAAGTAACCACTGATTCCCGTCCAGATAACTTTTCCAACAAATAAAATGAGTCATGACGAACCCCCATATAATTTAAATATGCGAATTATGCTAATTTTCCTTCATTAAGCAGTAGCTATACCGATACCAGTGGCGTATCCAGGGGGTGGCGCAACAGGCGCCCCCCCCCCCTATTGGCCGTCGTAAAAAAAAAAAAGTTGTTCATTAAATAGGCTTCAAAATTGGATTATTTTGCATCTCAGCCCTTCTTCAGAAGCAAAAATTTTCCAAAGGGGAGGGGGCACCCCCTCCCCTTAGACCCCTCCCCCAGGACGGCGATCAATAATGCCTGGCGCCCCCCCCCCCCCCCTATTGGGAATCCTGGGTACGCCTCTGGATACGTCGCAATCCCCATTGGTCTACACGTTATAGCAGATATGCTGTTACTTATACCCATCCCTTACTACAGAATAGTGCTAAAATATTTAGCACAGGTTCGTTACACGACCCCCTTCTCTCCCAAGCTTGGTCCCCAAGCTAACAAATCCACAATTATTGACAGCTTAAAACAAAAATCAGCATGCACTTTCTTACGTAAAACATTATGATCAACACTTCTCGACGTACAATTCTATCTCCCGCTTTCTGCCATTACCCATCTCTAAATATCACTAGGCTTATAAACATACAGAACTATCAACTTTACACCTTTTATGACATATTCTTCCCTTTACGACTTATGAAAACCTCGAGAAATCTGTATCGTCGTCACATTTCCTTATGACGGCTGGTCAACAGCACAACTCAAACTTATACACAACATATGAAAATCATGGCGCTTGACTACAACATGCTAAAAACTATAGTTCACAACCAAGTCGTTTTTCGACAGTTCAAGTTCTCCTTGTGTTAAGTGTTCAACTGTTCAGAAGGATAACTGCTCACTGTACTGTGACCACGGTAGGCCGCACATAACAAAAGATATCCGCACACAAAGTTCCAGGGTTATGATCAAGTTTATTCACATAGCCTTCATATTCTTTCATCGGTTACAATCTGTAGATAACTTATAACACGAAATAATCTCGCAGGTAGGTAGCAGGTCGCCTGTCTCGTTTGGGATAGCGTCTCGCGGCATTGCCACCCCCTGATGTTTCTTTCTCAGGTACAGTTTGTTCACTGATCGTGTCAGTGGGTGATTGTTTATCTTTTGGACTTCCAACTGTCGTATCATCTGTCATTTTGTCCTTGGATTTGCCCCCGTCTGACCCACCAGCTATCAGCCCATAATCTGGCAAGTCTTTTGCTATCTCATCACCTGGAAGGCTGTCGTCCGGCCGGTTTTCAGCCGCCTTACTGTCTGCCGGATCGTCATCTGACGTGTCTTTGGCCGCCTCTTCAACTTCTAGATTGTTGTCTGGCGGATCTCCAGCTACCTCGTCACCCGCTAGGCTGTTGTCTGGCGGATCTCCAGCTACCTCGTCATCTGCTAGGCTGTCATGTGGCAAGTCTTCAGCTGCCTCGTCACCTGCTAGACTGTTGTCCGGCGGATCCCCAGCTACCTCATCACCTGTTAAGGTGTCATCTGATGGGTCCTCAGCAGCCTCACCTTCTGCCGGGTTGTCATCTGGTGACCCATCGGGTGCATTGTCATTTGCTGGATCCTCATCTGGCGAGTCTCCTACAGTTGGTCGGAACTCCCAAATCTGTCGCCTGACTCCTTGGTAAGGTTTAAGCCTATCGATGTGTACTACCAATGGCTTAGATCTTTGAGATTGCTGAATCCTTACAGTAACATCTGAGAGACGGGTTACTATCAGGTAAGGTCCAAGCCATTTTGGTTGCAGTTTTGGGCTGCGGCCCTTTTCTCGGGTCTTCTTCCGTAGCCACACAAATTGTCCCACAGCATAAGGAGCGGTGTGTACCTTTCTATCATAGAATAACTTCTGACGACGGCTTCAATTGACTGTCTTCAATGTTTTTTTGCCACTTTGTGAGCCCTTTCAAGCCGACCCCAAAGTCTGGCACCATAGTCTGTCTGACTGTCATCTGCACTGGTCTCAGGCGGAGGTAGATCCCACTCCTGACACCACGTGAAACGGCCACGGTTCGCCACGCCAGCTGACACGGCAGTGTTGTCAGGATGCCTCGTGCCTTGCCGAGCTCCCCGTCCGTTTGGTCAAAATATATGACCGCTGCGCTAATGGCTGGAGTTGCGGCATACAACCATCACCAACCGTCAGGTACTGCTCACCACCAGACCTACCAGCAATCACCCATCCGTCGATTTCAATTGATCACCCTTCTCGCCTCGGCATTTGATCATCCTTCGAACAATCAGTCACTCAATTGATGATCATTCACCAGCATTCATTGTCTTTCGAAGCCCTAACGTTAATTAATCAATTGAATTAAATATGCAAAGGAATTAGTCTGGAACCATAATTTTCAGTTGAAAAGCAAGTTTAATCATTACCTTTAAGCAACACAAGAGTACAGGTTACAGAGTGGAAGCCAAGAGCAAATCTCGGTGAGATTGATTGGGCTACTCAATGGGCGGATACAATGTGATGGCTAGTCCTAAGCACATCATCCTCCCTCACACAATTTGTATTCCAATATTTAGCCATATGACAAATCATTGTGAAAACAGTTAGTAAAAACAACACTTTCGCTTAAAACAATATAACCCCGACTGAATTATCAAATGTAACCACTGATTCCCGTCCAGATAACTTTTCCAACAAATAATCTATCAAAATGAGTCATGACAAACCCCCCATATGATTTAAATATGCGAATTATGCTAATTTTCCTTCATTAAGCAGTAGATATACCGATACGTTGCAATGCCCATTGGTCTACACGTTATAGCAGATGTGCTGTTACTTATACCCATCCCTTACTACAGAATAGTGCTAAGATATTTAGCACAGGTTCGTTACAATATGCATAAACTTTATGCGTCACTGTTTGTGTGAATGTTGTCTCTTTTTCAGCAGGTAATCCTACGAATTGGCGCAAATGAGTTTTGACTATCTTTCAAACAATGGCTGTTGTGCACTCAACCGTAACAACAACATTGAGACAAATGTTAGATCAATTCTGTTTAAAATACCTGAACTACGACTCCTTTTCTCCCAAAATAGAATCTCTGTAATTGCAATCACTGAAACGTGGTTAAACTCTTCCGTGAACGATGAAGAAGTTTGTATCGATGGATATTGTATTTTAAGACGAGACCGTGTAGGAGAACATGGTGGTGGAGTCTGTCTTTATATTAGAAATGATATTGCATTTAACGTACGAGAAGATCTTACACAAAATGATATTGAATCGTTATGGATTGACATTCTATTACCCCATACAAAACCCATTACTCTAGGTGTTGTGTACAGACCCCCTACAGATCATTTTTTTATTGAATATCTCACTGACACCTTGGATAAATTAACAAAAGATGATGAGGTTATAATTTTAGGGGACATGAATATCTGCCTTTTGCAGCAGTCTTCATTATCAAAAAAATACAAGAATATTTTGAATTTAAATGGTTTGAGTCAACTTATAACTAAACCCACTCGAACAACATCGGCCACTTCATCATTAATAGACCATGTAATCAGCAGTAAAGAAGAAAATATTTGTCAAAGTGGTGTTATTGAAATTGGCCTAAGTGATCATTTTTTAACCTACTGCTCTAGGAAGCTAATAAGACCTGTATTCAAACAGCATAGAAATATAAATATTCGGTGTATGAGAAAATATTGTATAGATGATTTTAATAATGTTTTATCTCGAGTCAATTGGTCTGACATATTAGAATGTAAAGAAGTAAATACTGCGTGGTCAATTTTCAAAAATATTTTCATGTCTATAGTTGATAAATGTGCTCCATTAAAACAAGTAAGAATTAAGCAAAGAACCGATAAGTGGATGAATGCTGAAATTATTTCGTTAATAAGACAAAGAAATATAGCTTTTAAAAGAATGAAAAAGGATTGTGGTAATTTAGAATTAGAAAAAAAATATAAACTTTTACGTAATTTGGTACAAAGAAAAGTGTGACAGGCTAAAGATGAATACTTCCAAAATCAAATTGATGAGCATAAAAATGATTCTCAAAAGTTGTGGAAGAATCTGAAAGATTTAGGTTGTAAAAACAAACAAAAGAATGTTAAAGAGAATGTTATTTATATCCAAGGGGAGTTATGTCATGATAATATGAGGATAGCGAACGAATTTAACAATTATTTCACAACTGTGGCAGAAAAATTAGCTAGTAATCTGCCAGATAGCAACGCAAATGAATTTGGAACGGACAGTGTTAAATTACAAAAATTATACGACACTAAGGGTGTGTCGAAAGGTTGTTTTCTTTTTTCTCCTGTCAAAGAAAAGTTTGTTTTAGATGAATTAAATAAGTTGAAAATATCAAAAAGTACCGGGCTTGACTTGGTACCTGCCAGATTTTTGAAGGATGGAGCTAAATATTTGTATAAACCTTTAACTTACATTATTAACTTATCTATCTCAACTTCCACCTTCCCTGATGAAATGAAAATTGCAAAAGTAACACCCCTTTATAAAAAGAAAGATAAAACTAATGTTAGCAATTATAGACCGATTAGCGTCTTAAGTATAGTCTCGAAGGTCCTAGAGAAATGTGTGTATGCCCAATTAGAGAACTACTTTCAAGAAAACAAAATAATATACGAATTTCAATCTGGTTTTAGAAATGGTTATTCCACTGAAACTTGTCTTATTCACCTGTTAGATTTTGTCAGGAACGAAATTTCCCAAGGACGTTTTGTCGGGATGGTTCTTCTTGACTTGCAAAAAGCCTTCGATACCGTTAACCATAATATACTGTTAAGTAAATTAGAAGTAATGGGTTTAAATTCTGCATGTGTGCAATGGTTTAGGTCTTACTTGACCAATCGTCATCAAGTTGTCTCGTTGCAAAATGTACTCTCCGATTCTATGCCCATAAGATGCGGAGTTCCCCAGGGGAGCATATTAGGTCCTATTCTTTTCATGTGCTACATTAATGATATGTGTGTTTGTGTCAACGACAGTAAATTACTTTTATATGCGGATGATAGTGTGTTACTATATTCTGGTACTGATCCTAAGCTGATCGGGGAAAAACTTAGCTTAGAATTATCAAACTGTGTTAATTGGATGACAGCAAATAAGCTTAGCTTACATATTGGTAAAACCGAAAGTATTTTGTTTTGTTCGCGCGGTAGGCTGAAGTATACTGATGATTTCAATATAAGTTATAACAATCAACTCATTAAGAGACAGGATTCTGTGAAGTATTTAGGACTAAATATAGCTAGTGATCTTTCTTGCTCAAGTTTGGTTGACAGTATTGTCAAAAAAAGCTAATGCTCGTCTAAAATTCTTGTATCGTTATCAAAATTGCATGAACTTAAAATCAAGACGCATTTTAAGTTTTTCCTTAATACAATGTTTATTTGATTATGCTAATGCGGCATGGTACTGCAGTCTAGGCAAGGTGGATCAAAACAAGTTAAAAATAATTCAAAATAAGATTGTAAGATTTATCAATCACTTACCACCAAGAACACACATTGGGAAGAGTGAACTTGAAACAGCTGGTCTTCTTCATGTAAACCTTAGATCACAACAACTTTTAATTCACCATGTACATAAGATTTTTTACTCTAATGCAGATCACTATATTTCAAATAATTTTACTCGCTCTTCAAGTGTTCATGGGCATGACACTAGAAATAGTCAATTTAATTTCGTAGTGCCTAAGCGGAAAGGTAAAATTGGAAATTCCTTTTATTTTAACGGTATTCTTTTCTGGAATTCCCTCCCAAATCATGTTAAGTCAGTTAAGAATTTTTTACATTTTAAAAGGGTATTGAAGCATCATCTGAAAAATGTGTGTACTCCATAAATATATTTCTCCTCTCTTTTTTGTAGCTCAGATGGTTTTTTCCTATATTATATGACTTATGTAACCAACGTTTATTATCGATAGTTTCATTATGATTTTCTGTATATAGTTTTTCCGTTGAGTAAGTCTTGTTTTCACATTTATGTAATCTTCGCCTACTTTATAAAAATGTTATTATGTTTTATTTTGCTACTTTAGTACATTCTTATTACTTGTCGTACGTGTACGATGGTCTTGTAGCCGTACTAATGTGTTTTCTTAGTGTATTTTTCAATCAGTTATTTAGGTATAAGGACCCCATTGCAAATAAGCCATTTCGGCTTTCATGGGCTATCCTGTCATGGTTCCTGGTTATGTTTGTATTGCAATATACCTGACGAATAAAATAAAATCAAATCAACAAAGGAATATATACTCTATACTCAATACTCAATTCAAATATTGTAACATTTTTTCTGACTCACACTGTATATTCCAATATCAATCCTTTGAATAGACCTGTTTACTAAGTGATTCAAATTTATGGATGTTTCTTTCCGGGGGACCTAGTAACGAGGTATTCCATTAACCTGTTATTAATGAATGAACTACAATACTTGGAATCCAGTTTGCATACATTACTTGTTGCTATGTCTGACAAGCCTCTGGCAAGCTTTCAGGTTGTCAAGAACAGCCTTTGTTTCAAAAGTATGTATAAAATTTGAATCACTTAGTAAACAGGTCTATCGGCGAACAACTGGGTATACATCTACATCCCTCCCACAAATAAGAAGATCTTTCATTTCGCTGTACCATGAAAATAATGCACTTATCGAGCGCCCTTGCTAAATTAAATATGGTTTGAAAGAATTAATTATGGTATGAAACTTTGCATTTCAAACTACTTTTATGCATACTAGTAATGATCTAGCTTGAGCTTAACATCTACAAATTTTCTTTTTTCTCTTATATATATTGTTTGACGATGATGACGATCCCCTTCTTTATGTATGATTTTATGTGACCATACATGTTGAAAGATTGTAAATTTATGATGATGTATATGGAAATAAATTAATATTCAAATCAAAAAATCATCGTCAATTTCTTGAGACTTTCAATTTCCGGGGACGATTATTCTTTGCCTCTACATGTTTAATAATATAATATAGATTTTGATTAATTTAAAGTTTGAGTATAATAATTGAAGGAGAGAGTGGAGCGACGGGGTGAGAGGATTTTCTATATTGCATAGCGAAAGTTTTCATTCTAGAGGACTTCGAAGCCTGAATAGTGGCTGTAGCTTTAACTCATTAATTTTAATTTTGATAAATTTACCTCAGTTTTGAAAGAAATTAGACGATAGTGTGAAAGCCTATATGCCTAATAAATGGGTTGGGTTATAGTCTTATTGTAAGAAAATTGTAATCAAATAAATACGATTTGCTGGCAAAAGAATCATTACTAAATGAAAGGGGATATACGAAGAAAATTCAGCCAATTATAATTATGTTCTATATTTAGGTTGCCGCTCAGTGACGATCACCACTGATATTTTGTGTGCTGTAATATTTTCTTTTGAAAAATTTTAATTTGTGATTTCATTTGTATGTTTCGCTGTCATCATGTGTTTTTTTTTTTAATTCTGTAAGACCGACTATGGCTCCTTTCTAGGTAATTTTTTTAAAGCCACCTCTGATAGAAGAAATCTATTAAAGATCACATTGCAAGAACATTCCATCAAAATAAATATTGGCTTAATACTTATTATTGCATAGATGGCATAAATTATACAAGGTTATCCAAATTCAACGCTTGGAAACATTTGAATTAATGATTATTATCAATTATAAAACGGTAAAATACAGCCCCCGATATAGCAGCTGAAGAGCTCCTTGAACGCTGCTGAGATGTGTGACGACACACGAAGGACCAGTCCTGTCTAAGCAGACGATGTCCCATAACATCTTACACATTTTTCAGTGCCTGTTTTGTCATCTCCTCTTCACTTATTTCTCTTACTTGACTAGCGTCAGTCTTAATGTTAGTCTGTTGCCTCACTCTTAACTTCGTGTATGGTATTATTTTGATGAAAAATGCAGCGTTAAAAAAATAAAAGAATCAGTCACTTGTAAACAAAATAAGACGCCATAGTATTTTCAGCTGCTTGCACCGGGGCATGTTCGGCGTTTCAAGAGGGAACGAATACAATCTGTGATATTATTCGGAGGGCTTTTCAATTTGAAAGTGGGGTTTATTTCATTGATCATTGACCCTTCTCCTGTGTATTTACTATCAAACGGTTTTAGTTTGAATCAGTTCACTTTCCCTTTTAGAATGGTGTGAAATAAGGTCATGTTAAATATACCAAACTCTTTATAACTTGATAAATAATTGCATTGCAATTACGTTCATTCATTATAGGACGTCGTCTGCTTAAGCAGGATCGATCCCTTGTGTGACGACATCAAAACATCGCTATATTTCTGGCGAATCCTCGGATATTCCACATGCTTAGAAGAGCTTTTATTTATGTTGTTTCTATAATCATCAGATACGCAGTTGACATAAAACTTATACGATTGCCATCTGTAAGCTTCCCAGTTTCTAGTGATACATTAATTGCCATATTTGTGATTTTCTTGCAATGTGATCTTTAACTCTTTCCTGCTCACTGTTTTTTCGATATCCCAGGTAGGATTTTTGCCAATTTGAGGATTACTGGGCATATTAGCCATTATAGCCGGTGTATTCAACTGGGATAGTTGATCTGCTACGTGAACCCCCGAAAGAGTCAGAGCCAGAATCACATAGTAGATTTGACTGTCACCATTTCCCTTTTCAAGCCCATGACACTTCACAATAGAATGAATATGATTAAGCAGGTTGCTATGACGCCTGGTGAATCACCCTTGATCTAGTGAGACTTGGCAATGGTTTAAGACATGATGAAGGGTTTCTCCGTTACCACATTTGCTACATTTGTCGTTTGACCATGTTCCCCTTCTACTCAAATTTACATTAGTGTTGAGCGTATCGCATGTTGCATTAAATAATGATTTAGCAACCTGTTTAGGCAAATTATATGCAATAATTTTCAAGTTTGTTTTGGTAACCCCAAACCAATGAAGTCAATCATTCTTCCCTGAACTGCCAGCTTTATGACGTGTGAATGCAAATACTTAGTGACGCGCTTTTTGCATTTATTTTATGATCTGTTTCTTTGGGGGGGGGGTTGAAGCATTTGAATCAAAAACTTCATTTCAGATTTATTTTTTATTTTTATTTATTTATTCTTTTTCCGTTTCACATAAACAAAATATAAAGAAACATGACATAATAAATATAATACAGCAAAGTTGTTCGAACATGTGTCATATAGAATACATGAAAATATCATAATTCTTGAAAAAGGATCAGCAACATAACATCACTTTAGCTTATAATAAGTGTAAAACGGAGGGACTTGCCAGAAAGAAGCAAAGCTTGTACAAGAGGCAAGCCCCTGAACTTAGTTTCAATACGTTTTAATCCAGGGGAAAAATGAAAAAATGTATAATGAACACATAATATATACAAGATATAAGAAGTTATAAAAGTATAACTAATAACAAATATAATAACAGGGGGCAGAAAGAGAAGGTGCAGGTAATTATGAAAAGACAGACTGCAGAGGTACGTGTATGGAACGTCAGGTCGTTAGGCATGCTTATATGATTTCAGTTTTTAAGAAAATGTTATACGAAGGTATAATATAGGTATGGATATGTTATAGTTAATTGTGTATTGACTTGACCTGCTACTGTGAGTATTGACAGATTAACATTTTTTTAAGCATACGTTTAAAAGCATTAATACTAGGGGATTCTTTAAAATCATGAGGCAGAGAATTCCAGTATGCAGATCCAGAGTAAACAAATGAGTTCTTTGCAAATAAAGTTCTTGTTAATGGTAGATGATAATAGTTTCGTTGTCTAGTTGGGTAGTTATGTATAGAAGTATTCTTGCGGAACATATCAGAAAAAATTGCGGGGAGATAGTCTTTACTTAATTTGTACATGAATTGGCCGAGTTGGAAAAGATATATGTCATTTACTTTCAGAATATTGTTTTCAAAGAATAATATATCGGTATGTGATCTAAATTGCGTCTGAAATATTATTCTTAGAGCCTTTTTCTGCAAAAGTAATATCCGGTTTAATTGTGTTTTTATTGCACATCCCCAAGCTATAATTCCATAATTAATATATGGAAAGATCAATGTGAAATAAAGTGTCAGCAATGTTCGAGAAGGAAGAAAATGTTTGAGTTTATTAATGATTCCGATATTTCTAGAAATTGTTTGGCATGTGCTGTCGATATGAGGTTTCCATGATAATTTGTTGTCAATAAGAACTCCTAAAAATCTTGTTATAGAAACATTATCAAGAACATGGTTATCAAAATGTATACTGCCCGGTAAACTATTGATTTTATTACTAAATAACATGTAATTTGTTTTCTGGAGATTAAGTGAAAGTTTGTTTGACTTGATCCAATCGGTCACATATGTCAATTCAGAATTTACAATTGTAATAAGTTGATTAACATCAGTATGAGAAAAGAAAATATTTGAGTCATCAGCGAAGAGTATGAATGACAGTAAATTAGAAGATTTTTGTATATCATTAATGTACGTAATGAAAAGTAGAGGGCCAAGTAGGCTACCCTGTGGCACGCCACAAGTAATTGGAAGAGTAGAAGAATTGCAATTGTTAACCGATACAAATTGAGTCCTATTAGTGAGGTAACTCCTGAACCACTCCAAGGCCTTCCCTCTAACTCCATAATGACAAAGTTTATGTAGAAGAATATCATGGTTTATGGTATCGAAGGCCTTGGAGAAGTCCAGGAAGATACCAACAGTGTGACAACCTTTATCGATAGAAGTGGTGACTTTATCAATAAATGACAAAATTGCATGAGAGGTACTATGGTTTTCCCGAAACCCAAATTGGGAGTTTGAGAAAATGTTGTGTTGTTTGAAAAAATGTGTTGTTCTTGTATGGACAATTTTTTCAAGAATCTTAGATAGCGAGGTTAGTAGGGATATTGGACGATAGTTAGAAACAAGTTGACTGTCACCTTTTTTGAAAAGAGGAATAACTTTTGCAATTTTCATTTTATTAGGGACCCGTCCTGTGTTAAGAGAAATATTAAAGATGTGCACTAAGGGATCAACGATAGCTATGATAATTTTCTTTAAAAGGAAATTAGGAATGCCGTCAAACCCAGGACTTTTCTTATTCTGCAGATTGCTGACAATATTGATGATTTCACTCGTATTTGTAGGATTGAAAAACATGGAATTAGGGTTAGGGTTGTCAAGGAAATCATTGAAAGATTTATTAGCTTGCGGCACTTCCTTCGCCAGATTGTTACCAACTTGTGAAAAATATGAATTAAACTTTCCTGCGATAATGTTATTGTCATCGGTTAAGGTATTGCTTGTTTTTATTTTTGTGATTGAAGAACTCTTTTTCTTTTTATTCAATGCACCATTAATAATTTTCCATGTGTTCTTGGTATCATTTTTGTACATATTAAGTTGAGAAGTGTAGTATTCCTTTTTTGCAATACGCAACAAAGAGGTGAGGGTGTTTTTATAAGAGGTGTATTTAGAACGAGAGACATCACTTGGTTTGGAGATATATCTATAATAAAGATTGTTCTTTCTGTTGATAGATCTCAAAAGCGATTTTGTAATCCAAGGGTGAATTGGAATCTTTTTATAATTTGATTTCCGGTTGGTGATAAGGGGAATATGTGTATCTAAAGAAAAGGTCAATTTGGCGATAAAATAGTCATAAGCTACATCAACATCTGAGGAGTCAAAAACAGTCGACCAATCTGTACTCCCCAAATCATTGATTAGATGGGTAATGTTTTCGTCATTTATTTTACGATATGGAGTATTAAACGTTTCTTTACTAACAAGTTTGTTTGTACGAAACTTAACAAAAATTGGAAAGTGATCAGAAAGGTCACTAAGGATAACACCAGCTTTTGGGGTCGGAGAAGTTATATTACTGAAAATATTATCAATAATAGTGGCAGAGTTATCTGTTACTCTCGTTGGTTTAGTGATAAGTGGTAAGAAAGAATTAGATAAAAATATTTCAAGAAACTCTTGCGAAGTATTGTTACAATTAGCTAAGTTAAAGTTGAAATCCCCCATAAAAAAACAATCTTTATTTTTCAACAGAGGATTTAGTAAAAGTTCATTCAGGGTGTCCATAAAATTTTGAGTATTCGATTGTGGAGGTCGGTACAAAACACCCAGTATTAAGTTTTTTCCTTTGGGGTTTCTGATTTCGACAAAAAGGGATTCCAAAATATCGTTGGATATAGTCATGTTACCTATAAGAGTATATTCATATTGTTGCGGTATGTAAAGCGCAACACCGCCACCCGGTCTACGAGTTCTGTTATTAACAATCAAATTGCCTCGTTGACGCTAGATATTTTTTCAGGGTCCGTGTTTGCTCACGCTCGAGTTTAGAGTCGAGGCAATTAAGATTAGAAAAATATTTTGATGTTGAATATTTACATTATGATACTGGCTAAGGTTCTGACATGCAGCCCAACCCCCCCCCCCCCCCCCCCGGAACTACGCCACTGTTGAACACAATTTAATATCCTGGGATAGGTTTAAACTTGTGGTGTGGTCAACACTGTCCTATCTTCAGACCTACTGAAGGTAATCATCTGATTTTACATCAAAACTTTACATTCTAATGTCGCATATTTACATTATGATATTGAATAGGATTCTGACATGAGCGTAATTACATGAATTATGTTGAGGTGCAACCTATGTAGCAAAAAAGAACCATTCGACCCTTATTTAGGATGTTCGCTCGGAGAAGGAAAATTTATACTTGTCTTCATATATGTTTAATGGGGTCAATTATTCTTGGTCACTTTTAATACAAATATCAACAGACATGTCGCCAGTTATTACATATAGAGATAATACTACCTCCTCCTTGCTGGCTAAGAAGTAATTTTCCTATGTGTTCCTGTTGGCGATGGCATAACGGGGTTATGGGGGCATGGTTTTACCCGATAGATGAAATGCAAAGGTGCAGGCCGATCGAGTTGGGATGTACTTTTTTGTTTGCCTCGTTAGAGGATTTATTTTACATGCAAAGCTCTAAACTCAATTCATACGAAAGTGACACGAAAGGTAACTACAAAAAATGAAATTGACACTCACATATCTGTATTACATTTTCCAAAAAATTCAACAAATCCTTCAACTAATCCTTCGGTAATAAAGTCATATTTTCTTTTTTGCATTCTTTCCCATCTGCTCCTTATATTTCTTTTTTTTTCTGATTTCCCTTTCAAACATATATAAATGACACAAAAGGTAACTACAGAAATTGATATTGACTTGCATATATCAGTATCAAATTTTCAAATAAGCATCAACAATTCCTTTTGTAAGCCATCTTTTGTTTGTATTTCTTTCTGCTATATTCAGTTGCTGACTCGAGTCACGCGACTCGAGTCACTATTTTGCTTACTTGCGACTTGACTTGCTATATGCTCGAATGACTTGCGACTTGACTTCGACTTGCAACAAAATACTTGACTTGACTTGAATTTTTTCAAGACACGTACCGTAAACATTTTGATACGTGCAAAACGGGGCTGGGGTAAAAAAAAGCCACGTTTTCGCGTTATTATCATGTGCAGACCTATCATTATACTGTACACTGTATTGCGAGTAGGTGGTACAGACCATAACTCTATGGTACTATAATGAGACCACATCGAGCACGACTCTCTGACAAAATGCTGTCCAATTTGATTTTTCTGAAGTGTAATAATTTGTATATGAAGAGCAACTAAAACTGCCGGGCCAGTAAGTGGAAAGGATCAGGTCTGCAGAAGTAAGTGATTTCCAATCTTCACAACTATTGCCAATTTAAAGATTCACTGATTATTTCACATTCAAAAAATCTTGAGAGCTTTTAAAAAATAACGAACTATGACAAATAAGTGTTCATAAGTTGCAGAGCAATTTTAGAATTTTCTCTTTTTTAATACACAATTCCAATTTTTGAGAAGTTAAATCAAGAGTTTCTCTTAACCCTAAAATGCCAAAGCTATTTCGAGGCTTTGGCACAGATGTAAAACTGTTTAAGCTCTGTAGGTGAAGAATCACTGTTCCTCATGGCAGTGCCCACGGTGACCCTATTTTATTTTATTTATTTATTTATATCATTTATTTATTTTTATTTGTTTATTTATTTTTTTCATTTTTTTTTTTTTTTTTTTTTTTTGGGGGGGGGGGGTCTACGCCGATAATTCACATTTACATCTTCGTTAAGGCACACAATCGGATTTAGACCATACTTGGTCGGAATGACCTCCAGGGGAAGTGGATTGAAGGTTCCTCAAATGGTACACCTCCTCCCCCCCCCCCCCCCCCCCTCGTCACATCTGCCCTAGGGACCCAGGGTAAGGGCCCCCAAAGGCCCAAGCTTTATTTATTTAAAACACACCGATACCTTTATACGTGTATGCAAATAATTAAAGTTGTTCAGAGGGTGGTCCCATTGGGTTCCATAGGGGAATGGCACGTGGGGGTGGGGGGGGGGGGTGGAGAAGAGAGGCAAGGGGAAAATAACATTGTCATTTTTACTCGAAAAAATGACAAATAAACACTAAAGAGTTTGTAGCTGATGATATTCCATATCCATTTATTAAATATGAAAATTAATCTAAAAAGAAAAAGACAAGAAAGTGTATCTGTAAGCTCATAATAATAGCTTTAAGGTACAATGAAAATGTATAATGGTATTTTAAACAGATTAAAGATTTACTCATTCAGTCATAAATTCGACCAAAGTACATTTCTAACTTCAGTAAATTTTACCGAACATGTTTTTATTATATATTATTTATTTATTTATTAAATCATATTTATACATCCTAACGATCAGATAAACAAACTGTTTTTAAGGTCCTGTACAATAACAATAATTATAAGAATTACAGAGATCAGAAAATCCAGTTCAAAATAATAATATTACATAGCTTTGCCCAGTAAAGTTAACATATTGTTAAAAGCAATACTAGTAACCTAATTTTAAAAAAATATGCAAAAATCTGTTTTCTTGTTAAGTCAATCCTATGTTTCATCTTTACCAAAACCCATTAAAACAATGTTTCTCATTTGAACTATTATGACTACATGACTTATATACTGTGCTGTGGTAGTTGAATAAAAATAGGTGTACATTGCACAAAACAAAAAACATACACATTGTACAATGTAGACTTGTGCAGTATATTGCGAATTGAATAAAACAATTTTTGATACAATTTACATACATGTACCTTTTAGGCTGTGACAACTTGTAACGTGGCATTTTTTTTATCACACTACTAATGAACGATTACTGAAAACTAACAAGATTCAAATATGACTATGACCATTGACCACCAGTATCAAGATTCATGTAGTTCAGCTCCATATGCATGCTAACCATGCAAATTATAGGAAGTGCGCTCGCACCTCGGAAGGTTGCCCCACTGAATGCTCCTGTAATTTCGTCTTTTTATTGGACTTGCCTCATCTAACACTATGTAATGCAATCTTGCTTTACCATTCAAGACTGCACAGGGCGAATTTTGAGGACTATCATCATTGTAGAATGTTACTAGCTGACTGATGATTGACAGATGATGTCATTGTAGGAATGAGATCTGAAGCTGTTTTTTAGGGTGGAGCTTAGGAGGTTGGAAAAATATTTCAACAAATATTTAAAAATCTATGAAATATATTTAGATGTTTGAATAACAAAATATTAGTTGGATGCAATATTCCTTCACATCAACAGCACAAAACTTTGGGTTACATGAATTATATGATCTTCAAACAAGATTTTGGTTTTGAGAACTATTTGGTGAAATTAGATTTTGCAGATAGTAAACTCTGTAAATATCGTTGTGGGAATCATAGATTGCCTGTTGCTAATGGTCGTTACCTCCCAAACCAGGTGCTGCAATGTTGTACCTTATGTGACTTACATGAGCCAGGTGATGAGTTTCATTTTGTGTTTAATTGTCCAGTTCTTGAAAACGAAAGGAAAGCTTTAATTAAAAGGTATTATCTTGTCAGGCCTAATGTTTTTAAAATGTTCAAGTTGTTTAGTATGAGAAATACCAAAGACTTGAAAAACCTTTCAAGGTTCTGTAAATTAATTATGTCCAAGTTTTAATGTCATCTGTAATGTTGTTGATTTTAGTAGTTATAGTCTTGTATTACAACATTACCTCATATTTTGTTGGATTGCGCCCATAGGCGCTCAGAAGGGTGCGTATAGCTTTTGCTACCCTCTGGGTGTAGGTTGGCTAATATACATGTACTTCATTTTGTGACAATTGTTACCTGTACATATTTTCATTATTCCCAGTATGTATTCTCATGTTTTTGTTTGTTTGTATATTTTCTTATGCCAAATATTGTCGTTTTATTATAACCTGTTTGTATATCTTCCATGCACCCAGGAGGGGCCGTCAGAAATAAAAATCATTATCATTGTCATTGTTGCATTTGGTTGCAGGGGCCCTTTAAAGTACACAATTGCTGAAGTGTCAGGGGGTTTATTAACTCTCATTACAATATGTCTTTCTTACAAAAGAGGAAGAAGATTAAGATTTTGCCACTTCTGTTTAAGCAAATATAAGTCATAAATTTCTTTCATGTTTAGCTGTGAACCTAGAGCTTATAGACGTCAAGTTTCATGAATACGAGACAGATTCTTGATCATCTGTAAATCCTTTATGAATCTTTTAGGAATTGAACAGTCCATTCAAATTTAACTAAAAATTTGTTGGCCCCACCTTCGTACTAACCTACTTGTTAATCGACATGGAATCATACAGAACACTCAGATTTGAACTTTGAAAGGGCTTTATGTTTGAAATGCGTTCTTGAACACAATCCTAGAGTCATGAATAGCAATTCCTTTATCGTGATGATAACGAGGCTGTCATAAATTTCTTGTTACGGTTATGACAAAGAGATGACTGAACAACTCACATGCATGTTTAGTCAAAATAGGTAACCCGTGACTCCTATTTTAGAGCGCGGTTCATAACACCTGTATTGATATTGATGTAGGCCCTAATTACGCGTCGGAAGCTTCAAGATCAAAATATTGCAATGTCGCATATTTACACTATGACTCTGGAATGTGGATAGGATTCTGATGTGAGCCATTGAGACACTTTTCGGAAGATTGAAGAGAAAGATTTCCAACTGAATTTAACTCCCATCAAGCCCTTCCCGGGTAAACAGTGCCTGTCATAAAATTCATGAAAACATATATGTAAGAATCAAAAGAAAGGAAGGTAAAATACAAACAAAAAAAGGAAGAAGAGGGGGAAGAATAAGGAAGAGAGAGAGAAAGAGAGAGAAAAAAGTAAACTTCTGTTTTATCTTTAATTTTTCGAAATTTTTTGCAAAGGTTGAAAAAATGTCTTCACCGGGAATTATTTCCACGAGAGTTGCCAAAGCTGTATAATTTATTTCCTTACAATTGTTTATAATTATTCTAATGTATACATGTATCTCAAAGCGTTCGGTTGGATCCAGCTGAGGCATGCGGCCCGACAAAGGAATTAATTAATGAGGTTGAAGATTTGTGAAACTGTCGGTCAATTGAATGTGGTGTCGCCTAAACCACTGGCCCGTCTTCATGCGTCTCCTCCCCCCCCCCCCCCCCCCCCCCCCCCGGCGACCGCCGTGAAAACCGTGTGTGTCTGTGGATATGGGTACAAAAGACAGGTTTTAAGCATTCATGTAGTGGATTGTGTGCCACACTGGTTCTTTTCTACTATAAAAAATTACATATGATCCCATAAGCGCTGACAATAGCATCTCTGAGTTCAGTGTACTTGACTTTAATATTGCACAGTTCAATGATACGTTTCCGTCTGGATTTATTTTCTGGAGTGATTAGACGCCTTGAACCAATTTCAAGACAAATCAATTTTGGGCGCCACCCAACCGTCAGGAGATCATGGATAAGCCCGGCATACCGGTCTTCCTTCCTGTTGTGTGCGTCACGTATATTGATATTTATATATATATATATATATATATATATATATATATATATATATATATATGTTGAATAAGTCATAAAGAAATGTGAGAAAATTACAATGCCCCGACCGGGATTCGAACCCGGGACCCTGGATTACACGACCAGTGCTCTACCAACTGAGCTATCCGGGCTCCTGTCGAAGCAAAGTAACAATCTCACATATAGCCCCTCTCTTTCCATCGAGCGTAGGGGTATATCCATACCAATTCCATGCGTACGCTATAATGGCCTACCAATGAGACAGGTCTTCCCTCTAAAGTCGGGCAAATCCATGCCAACGAATTTCTATAGAGGACAATTTGAATTTGTAATTAAATATCATAATTGATAGGATTGAAGTAAATTGAATAAGTCATAAAGAAATGTGAGAAAATTACAATGCCCCGACCGACAACTGAGCTATCCGGGCTCCCGTCGAAGCAAAGTAACAAGAGAGGGGCTATATGTGAGATTGTTACTTTGCTTCGACGGGAGCCCGGATATCTCAGTTGGTAGAGCACTGGTCATGTAATCCAGGGTCCCGGGTTCGAATCCCGGTCGGGGCATTGTAATTTTCTCACATTTCTTTATGACTTATTCAATTTACTTCAATCCTATCAATTATGATATTTAATTATATATATGTGTGTGTGTGTGTGAACAAAGCCACCCCCCCCCCCCCCCCCCCCCCCCGCAGTTGTCTACTACAGAGATCGGGGATTCTCGTTGCCCGAAGCCTTTGCAATGGTATTACAGGCATTCGCTTGGATCCAGCTGAGGCATGAGGCTTGTCTTTGCTCAAAACTCACCTGCCCCGACACAGGAATTAATTGAAGATTTGTCAATATGTCGGTCAATAGACCTGTTTACTAAGTGATTCAAATTTATGGATGTTTCTCTCCTGGGGACCTCGTAACGAGGTATTCCATTAACCTGTTATTAATGAATGAACTACAATACTTGGAATCCAGTTTGCATACATTACTTGTTGCTATGTCTGACAAGCCTCTGGCAAGCTTTCAGGTTGTCAAGAACAACCTTTGTTTCAAAAGTATGCATAAAATTTGACTCACTTAGTAAACAGGTCTATTGAATCTGGTGTCGCCGAAACCACGGACCCGTCTCCGTGGTCTAGTGCACTGGCGTAAATCTTTAAAAATTTCTTTTCAAATGGGGGGCATGACCATTCATGGAGAACAAAGCCAACCCCCCGCAGTTGTCTACTACAGAGATCGGGGATTCTCGTTGCCCGAAGGCTTTGCAATAGTATTACAGGTTCATTGTCATGATTTGGTATATAATTAATGGCATGAATGATAACGGGTAATATCTCATTTAATACCTACGAGGCCCTACGTCACAATATTGCTACATCTCATCTTCATAATATAGGTTTTCCCGCCAATTTTGAAACATTGCCATTCAATTTCGTGCTTCGTCACCCGTTTTCGTCAATTGTAATGTAATTCAAATTCGTCGGTCATTGTAGCTGTGCACGAGACATCAACATCAATTTCGTGTATTTGCATTAATTTTCGTCAAAGCTTCACTCAAAACCGTCTCGTAGATAAATAAAGACAAAACTCATGGGATGTAAGACAACCCCCATTTCTCTCTCTCTCTCTCTCTCTGTCGCTCTCTACTTACCCCAGTTGTTTCTTGTTTTTAACGTTTTAGCGTTTGAGCTAGCCAAAGTGTAGGTTGAAGTCATGAGGACTGAGGTAAGGTTGCGTTAGGATTCTGCTCAGAGGCTGATCCAGGATTTTTTTTTTAAAGGGAGCACACGATTCCGAAACAAGCGAAAAAGGGGGCAATATATTTTTGGATGTTTTTACTCTAGTATACTCTGACAAGCAAAATTAGTTATCACTTCAGAAGGGGGCACAATCCTGGAGTTACAAGTTGGGTTTCAAAAAAGGGCGCAGGCAACATCACCACCCCCCCCCCCCCCAAAAAAAAAAAAAATCCGGCAGTGGGTACTAACCAAGAATGGCTGATGTATGTATAATGTATTATTCAACTCTTTGCAGGAATGCAGAATCGTGGTAAAGGTAATTTGTATATATGTGTGTGTATATATGTGTGTGTACTTTTTAAAAATAATAAATATTAAATATTTTCACTAAAAATCAAGCGTTGAGTGAATTCGCTACATTATGACGGTCAATTACTGGAAATTTAAAAAACAAGGTTAATTGTCTCTGAGCGAAGCTTCCGCTTACACCAGATATTATTCAGCTCTTTGCAGGAATTCTGTGGACCTCTCCCTGACCCCACTATACTTGCTCACCATGCAACTTAATTCACTATGAACGTAATATCGATGAAGCCTACTTAAAAGGTACTCCAGCCTATGATGATATGTCTGAAAGCAGTGAAATAAGGCGAATAAAAGTTTGAAAGAAATGGGACAAATGATAAGAAAGAAGGGGCGCTGGAAGGGTTCCAGTTTTCTGTTATGTTTTTTTTTTGGGGGGGGGGGCAGATAAAGGGGCCAACCACCATCAAACACTTACTAACTGCATACAGCCCTACCCCTCCCCCTCCCCTCCCCCTCTCCCTCCCCCTCTCCCTCCCCTCCCCCTCTCCCCAGTCGAACAAGCACATTTCCCCATTTTTAGAACGCCAATGCCTTAACTAGTGGTTAAGGCATTGACGTTCTAAGCCAAGGACCCGGGTTCGATTCCCGTGGAGACATTTTTTCATCATTTGCAAAAATTTCAAAAAAGCAGGACAGCTCTGGGAACTTCGATTTAAGTTACGCAACCAGTATTCTCTCATTTCCTTTCACATTGTATTTATGTCCACGAGAGTTGCCAAAGCTGGTGTATATATTATTTCCTTATGTTTATGATTATTCTAATGTATACATGTATCTCAAAAGCATTCGCTTGGATCCAGCTGAGGCATGAGGCTTGTCTTTTCTCAAAACTCACCTGCCCCCGACACAGGAATTAATTAATAAGGTTGAAGATTTGTCAATATGTCGGTCAATTGAATCTGGTGTCGCCGAAACCACGGACCCTTCTCCGTGGTCTAGTGCACTGGCGTAAATCTGTAAGAATTTCTTTTCAAATGGGGGGCATGACCATTCATGGAGAACAAAGCCACCCCCCCCCCCCCTCAACCTTTGCAAAAAATTCGAAAAGGGACGACAGCTCTGGGGAACTTTGATTTAAAGGGATACTCAACCGCAGATTGTGGACGTTTTTATGCCGCGAGAGGGCACGCGTGATCGTTACCTGATCATGCCGGGAGCCAACTTCGAACAGGCTGTTCGCTGCGCAACATGCACGCTCCGCTTGAGCTCGAGCTTAAAGTTGCACTTTAAGGTAATATGAAGCATATTGTGTACATTTCCTATGCAAGTTAGCAAATGACCTTTTTTAAATTATGTAATTCTCAGGAATTTCTTCAGGTACAATATGCTTCCCTATTAAACTGTATGCTCATGAAAAGAAAGAGATAGAGAAATATGCAATAAACCATGCTTAAAAGTTCAGAATCATGAGTGATTGTTTGATTATTTGTGTAAAAGTCAATGCAAATCACTTAAGTGCAACTTTTTTTTCCATGCATTTTGACATAAAATGCATTTTTTCACACCAATAATGATATCTGGTGGCAATGATATGCCATTCATGTTATGAGTAATAAAATTCCCTATCCATTCCCGTTTGAATTATGAAAATCGGTAAAATATTTTTTGAGATATATCCAAAAATGCTAGGGGGGAACTTACTTTTTTGGTTGAGTGTATATGTATGCAGCAATGGAAATACCCACATGAGAATCTACCCGGGATAGCCCCCCCCCCCCCCCCCCCACCCTCCCCCTCCGGGTAGACCAACCCCAGGTCGATTAGGGAACTTTTTACATATGTTTCTGGCTATTTAGTCAACCAAGGGTAGATAACACTTCCAATTATTTATATCACAGGTGTCCAAGATGTTTTAATTTATTGTCAACCCAGATAAGTATTCGTTGCCATTTAGTCCACCCAGGGTAGATAAGAATCCCGATTGCCATTATCACCATCATCCTATACACTTTAGTTTATTGTCAACCCAGAGTTGCCTTTGTATCCTTTAAAGTCAACCCATGGTAGATAACAATTCCTACTGTCTTTATCACATGCATCCTAGACGTTTTAGTTTGTTGTCAACCCAGAGTAGTTTTTTTTCATAATAATTTTAGTATAAATCCCCGTAACTTATATTCTGTATTTTGCACAAAGTTACACTTAAATACATGTGACCAGTTTATATTAATGATAAGTTTATTTGAAAAACATGTGTTGTTTAGAACAAAATATACCCTGATGTTTGACTATGGGAATCTGAAAAAAAGCAATACCAGCAGTATGAATATATAAGTTAAATCAAGGAAGTACTAGGCAAGCTTGCCTAGTACTTCCTTGGTTTAACTTATATATTCATACTGCTGGTATTGCTTTTTTTCAGATTCCCATAGTCAAACATCAGGGTATATTTACTTCTTTTGACATTGATCATTAACACGATATTTTCCATTGACCGAAGGTCATTTCTCCAAAATAGATCTCTAAGATAAATTACACTTATATCACACTGCCCAGTCCTTATAAAATAACGACTGATTATTGAACAATTATGTTTATTGTGCCAAATAATTTGATATAGTATTGAATCACAGTTGAACATGTTAACATCTTTCACAATGGTGAAAGTCCTTTAGTGAATCCCCATGCTTGTAATATCTCTTTGTAAAAGATGGGGATTTTCTTTTCATTTATGACATGTATAATGTTGAACGTACGCATGCTATAATTACATTTTACTAACAAATAGAAAACGGCGGGGATGCAATAAAAAGAGTGTTTGTACTTCTCTTAATACATCAGTGATCAATGGGGGCTCTTTTCGGGTAAATAACATCTAGGAAAGGCTTATTTCAAAAGTTTACTTGGTGATCTATACTTCCCTCCCTCTTTTAACCTGCCAAGAGAAATTCCACAAGCTTTACAATCTTATATTTTTGCCCATTTAAATCTGTTCAGATTTTTTCATGCTCCACTGAATACGTATACAGCGGTGTGAATAGGAACAAAACGTGAAAAAATTGGGTTTTTTTGACGAAATTTTCAACGTGATAATGCTGGCTCATCTAAACCATTAATATTTCTTACAAAAGAGGAATAAGATTAAGATTTTGCTACCCAATGCCACTTCGGTGTAAGCAAATAAAACTCATAAATTTCTTTCATGTTGATCTGTGAACCTACGGCTTAGACTTCCAGTTTCATGAATACGAGACAGATTCTTGATCCTATGTAAATCCGTTATGAATCTATTAAGAATTGTACAGTTCAACTCAAGTTTAACTCAAAAAGTTGTAGGCCCTACCTTCGTACTAACCTAATTCCTAATCGACATGGAAACATAGAGAACAATATCGGATCTGAACGTTGAAAAGGCTTTGTTTGAAAGGCGTTCTTGAACATAATCCTATAGTCATCAATAGAAATTCTTTTTATCGTGATCAAGAAAAAGGCTGTAATATTTTTTTTTTATTATGATGCTTATGACAAAGAGATGACTGAACAATTGACATGCATGTTTAGTCATGTATTAACTCGTGACTTCTATTTTTAGAGCGCGGTTCATAACACTTGTATTGATAATGATGTAGGCTCCAATTACGCGTGGGAAGCTTCAAGATCAGAATATTGCAATGCTGCATATTTACACTATGACACTGGAATTCTGATGTGAGCCTTTCAGACACTTTTCGGCAGATTCAAGGGAAAGATTTCCAACTGAATTGAACTCCCATCGAGCCCTTCCGGGTAAACAACATATCTGTAAGAATAAAAAAATACAAACAAAAATAGGAAGAAGAGGGGAAAGAATAAGGAAGAGAGAGAGTAGGAAGAGCGCCAGGCAGGCAGTTGACTTTGATTATTGCTCCCAGTATCTGTGACATTTTGACTTGAAATACTATTTATTGGATACTTAGTAGGATATAGCTTCTCCTTGAGGCATCTGTGGATTTTGTCGACTTTTTATATGTTGTAGAAGGATAATTTCTTCTTGCACTCTACAGTGGTATGGTAAGACAGCCATCCTCGTGTACCCATTGCACAGGGGACAAATGATAAGAAAGGAGGGGCGCCGGGAGGGTTCCATTTTTTTTGTTATGTTTGTTGGGGGCAGATAATGGGTCCCACCTCCATCAAACACTTACTAACTGCATGTAACCTTACCCTCCCCCTCCCCCTCTCCCCCAATCGAACAAGCACATTTTCCCATTTTATTACACTCTTAGAACAGGTGGTAAAAAAACATGTGGTTAAACAGTTGTGGTAAGAATATGTGTCAAAATGTACACATATCTGTGTAGAAGCATGAAACAAGGGTACACAGCATGCGAGTTAAACGTTTACACCTGCACCGCGGTAAAAAAGAAACCCGATTCTGGTCAAACATCGTCCACATGTCAAAATGTTACCCCATTTGTGGTAATCATCAACACGCTTGAACACGATGACAAAAGAGTGGGCAAAATATACAGCTCCTCATTGTACCCTCCACAATAGACCTGTTTACTAAGTTTTATGCATACTTTTGAAACAAAGGTTGTTCTTGACAACCTGAAAGCTTGCCAGAGGCTTGTCAGACATAGCAACAAGTAATGTATGCAAACTGGATTCCAAGTATTGTAGTTCATTCATTAATAACAGGTTAATGGAATACCTCGTTACAAGGTCCCCAGGAAAGAAACATCCATAAATTTGAATCACTTAGTAAACAGGTCTATTGTTCTGGTAGAAGAACATCCCTTCATTGCTATTATGTAAAATAAGTAGAACCGTGAATATGCATTTGACACCTGTTCTACATTTTTTTTTACATAATAGTATTAGCAATGAATTGAATGGATGTTCTTTGTCTACCAGAACCAGTGTGGAAGGTACAATGAGGAGCTGTATATTTTGTCCGCTTCTTTGTTTGCCATGTTCATAGTTCTAGTGTGTGTATATAAGCGCGAAACGCGGCCGGGTACGATCACATAACTGGGCGTTGTGGCGTGCGCCTGTAATCCAGCTACCAGTGGAAGTTGTAAACTGATTCAGCGGACCCAGGTTCGAGACTGAGTCACGTCTTTCGGATGGTGACGTTAAAGGTCGGTCCCAGACGTAAATAATCATATCTGATTGATACACGTCTGTAAAAACCCAATTACACACACACACACACGGGTACGATCACATGAGTGGTGAAGCTACACTACAGTTCATCGTCATCATGGAGTCGTTGCTGAGATCGTGGGGGATGCCAGCCGATGTCATCTCTTCATTTAATTGTAAAACATTCACATTTTCATTATATTAATTTTATTATTGCATCAGAAGCTATGTTATAGACCCAGAGCACATTTCAGAGTTGATTGCACATCGGAAGTGGATGTTTGATGTTGCGTTCCGCCGCGAAGGCCGGCGGAGGAGCCCCGGGCGGAACTTCCCGATTTACACGTGTGCACCAATACTTTCATAGCCAGCCAAAAATGCCATGCAGTTCAATTTTTGTCCAGATTTATTCCTAAGTATCTATATCGTGACGCCGCCATTATAATATAATTATGCCTAAATTATATGTAAATCGTTTGTTATGTGAAAATCAACCTTTCAGATCATGTTTTATAGTTGGAAAGTCTGTTGTAACATTGTTTTGTAGTTTTTGTTTTCCATTATTGAGTTGGAAGTTTTAAGAGGAAATGCGTTTGTCAAAACTATATCTAAATGTTTGAAGTTAGTGTTTTTTTTTCCAACAAATTCACAAAACAAGAAACATACATCCAGGTTTTCGCCCTTTTCTTTTGGAAAATTGACCAAATTGTCAAAAAAGGAAGCTTGTATATTGTTACTTTTGTGATTGATCCACATTCCAGCATTTAGAGTATAATTATATGTAAATTATATGTAAATAATTCAACCTTTCTGATCATATTTAAATACTGTAGTTTAAAATCTTAACTTTTTTTAAAAACTTTTTCATGCTTATTAAAATGCAAGTTTAACAAAACATAATTTTCATTGTGCATTTGTCTTGTAGTCTCAACTCATCCTTGTGTAGACATTTAGTGTAAAAAGTGACACATTGGGGTGTGGTAAAAAGTATGGGGTAAATTCTGTACCACTTAAGGGGTAAAATAACACAGCTGCGGGGTGAATTGTTACACAGGCTGGTAGTGGTTAAAAGTTGCACAGCATGGGGTAAAAAAGGGAACATGGTCGTTTTGGGGTAAGATGTTACCCCACCCTTTGGTGTTAACATTTTACACATTAGATGTGTAAAACATAACACATGTATCAAGCAAAATCTAACCACTCATTGTGTGTAATGGTTTACACCACAGACGACCATGTTCCCTTTTAACACATTTTGGTGTTATTTTTTAACACCAATGGGGTAACTTTTTTTGAGTGTATAGATATTTCTTTATATTTCAAAAGCCGGATGTTTTATTCCGAAGTTGCCTGGAAGGGGAAAAAAACAATGAACTTCCTATGACCCTCGAGCCTTTCCCTCCGATGCCTAGAGCATCATAATATATATATATATATATATATATATGCAGCGATGGAAATACCCACATGAACAGTTCTTATCTTCTTTAATAACTCAGAAGTGTTTTCAATTCAGTTCAAATTTTATAGTATAATTTTTGAGTATTGTAATTTTTATGAGGTAAAACTTGGTGTCAAAATATAATTTCAAAATTCATGCAAAATGTCGTGATTTCTCAAATGTGCAAAATTTAAAATATTTTCATCACTCCATGGCCGATATCCAGAGGGATTGGAATCAGCTTTCTGATGTGTGAATGCAAATACTTAGTGACGCGCTTTTTGCCTTTATTTTATGACCTGTTTCTTTTAGGGAGAGTTGAAGCATTTGAATAACAAGCTTCAATCCAGATTGCCTCATTGATACTAGATATTTTTTCAGGGTCCATGTTTGCTCACACTCGATTTTAGAGTCGAGGCAATTAAGATTAGAAAAATATTTTGATGTCGAATATTCACAAGAAATTATGATACTGGCTAAGATTCTGACATACAGCCCAACACCCCCCCCCCCCCCCCCCTGTAGCTACGCCACTATGGAACACAATTTAACATCCAGGGATATGTTTAAACTGGAGGTGTGGTCAACACTCTCCTATTTTCAGACCTACTGAAGTGAATCATCCCATTTTTACGTCAAGACCTTACATTTTAATGTCGCATATTGCATTATGATATTGAATATGATTCTGACATGACCCTAATTGTGTTGGTGCTTGTCTTCATTTAAGTTTAATGAGGTCAGTTATACTTGGTCACTTTTAATACAAATAATAACAGACAAGTGTTTAATAATATTTAAAAAGTAATAAATAAAAATAAAAAAATAATAAATAAAAAAAATGTCGCCAGTTATTACATATATATATATATATATATAATACTATACCCTCCTTGTTGGCTAAGAAGTAATTTTCCTACGTATTCCTGTTGGCGATGGCATAACGGGGTTATGGGGGCAGGGTTTTACCAGATAAATCGAGTTGGGATGGATTTTTTTTTTGCCTGGTTAGAGGATTTATTTTACATTTAAAGCTTACAATTCAACTCACATTATAGGTCTTTCTTACAAAAGAGGAAGAAGATTAAGATTTTGCTACCCAAGGCCACTTCGTTTAAGCAAATATAAGTCATAAATTTATTTCATGTTAAGCTGTGAACATAGAGCTTATAGACGTCAAGTTTCATGAATACGAGACAGTTCATTTTAAAAAAAATCAAAAGTTTTAGGCCCTAACTTCGTACTAACCTAGTTGTTAATCGACATGGAATCATACTGAACAATATCAGATTTCAAAGGGCGTTTGATATGCGTTCATGAACACAATCCTTTAGACATGAATAGCAATCCCTTTATCGTGATGATGAATGAGGCTGCCATTAATTTTGTTTGTACGGTTATGACAAAGAGATGACTGAACAATTGACATGCATGTTTAGTCAAAATAGGGAACTCATGACTTCTATTTTTTAGAGCGCGGTTCATAACACCAGGTCCTCTATTGATAATGTGCGTGTGTGTGTGTGTAATTGGGTTTTTACAGGCGTGTATCAATCAGATATGATTATTTACGTCTGGGACCGACCTTTAACGTCACCATCCGAAAGACGTGACTCAGTCTCGAACCTGGGTCCGCTGAATCAGTTTATAACTTCCACTGGTAGCTGGATTACAGGCGCACGCCACAACGCCCATAACGCCCAGTGATGTAATGATGTAATGTCGTATATTTACTCTATGATACTGGATATGATTCTGACATTAACCTTCGTGACACTTTCCGGAGGATTCACGAGAAATATCTCCAACTGAATTGAACTCCCATCAAGCCCTTCTAGGGTAAACAGTACATGTCATAAAATTCATGAAAATATGTCTGTAAGAAAGAAAAGAAAGGAAAGTAAAATACAACAAAAATAGGAAGAAGAGGAGGGAGGAATAAGGAAGAGAAAGAGAATTTTATTTTTTTATAAAAGCTCAGTATTAAAAAGCATGCCATGCTTGTTATACACGTTCTCAATGTCATTTACATTAAGACAGCATTTCTCATTATCCCGAAAACGTGAATTGAAAAAAAGGAAAATACATTATTTACAAATCAAATTTCAAATTTCAAATTTTCCTACATTTACTCCGTTTTTTGGTAACGAATAAGGCTATATAGTCGCCAGGCCCATTTCAAAAAGTAAGGCCATTATCTTTGATATTATTTGTTATCATATATTTGGCTTCAACTGCTCCTGGGAGGGGACTCATCTTGGTATGACTTAAAGGTGTGTACTACAACGGGATTTCCCTCACAATCGGTATCGCATGAAGGCCCGATATTGAGAGCAAAAAGGAAACGGGGTCATCCCAGTAGAACGACAGCCCATGAGACCAACAGCCTATAAAACCGACAGCCTAAAAAGACCGACAAAACAGCTAAGAAAAACCATTAGGAGATACAGATAAAAGAAAGTTTCAGAAGGTCCCAAGACCGACAGCTCTCGAGACCGACAGCCCACGACACCAACAAAACAATATAAATATGTTGTTCCCGTGGGCCGTCAGTCTAATAACCCTCTGAAAATGAATAACAGGCCCACGAGACCGACATTGTTAGTCTAATTGGCTGTTGATCTCGTAGGATATCGGTATAGTTGGATATCGGTTCAATAGGCTGTTCGTCTAGTGAAAATCTCACTGATAATAATATTGTGCACATCTAACGAGAGTACTAATTTGTGGCATTGCACCACTGTATTTCTCCAACAATGGAACTAACATCTCCAAGGAAAATTTTGTTTTAAGTACTAAAAATTGTCCCTACCGTGTACATCAAAATTCAAGAAGAAGTCATGGTAGGGCCAAGTACATGTATGATATTATAACACTAAGCATGAGTGACTGTATTCTGGCTTTAGTAATTTGTTTACAGTTGTATGTGTGGTGTGGTGGGTGTGTGGATGTGGGTGGATAGTGTGTTTCTGTCTATATGCAGGGCAGTCTAAAAGACATAATGAGGGGCACCCCTGTTATGTATACGTTTTCTGATTTCAACATCAAGGCCTCCCTCTTGTGTTGAGATACAGTTAAATACATGAGTCATGGTCCAACTCATCGATCTCTACTTCGTGGATATACCGGTAGCATCATACGCACATCTCTATTCGAACAGTTGCTTACTTTTAAATTAGGAGCCCTACACTCAAACACAGTACGTGGGACATCGTCTGATGGGTACGATTCTAGTGTACTCCTATGCAAAAGATGCGTGATTTGATTTTTGCTTAAATAAAGATATTTAGTGATTGCCACATTAAATCGCCTTTAGGATTTGTTTTGCCTGTTTGTGCAGTTAATTTGTGGAAAAGACTTCACAGCTCTGAATTATTTGATTCTAAATATAAATAAAATTGTATTGAAACAGTACAGCGGGGGTGTTTTCTGAGAGCCCTAAAATGGCGACATGTCCCATCAAACATAGAGGGCGTTGCTTTATCCACTATAGTAGAGATTGATGGTCCACCTACATCATTTTTTTTGTCTCTGACTATATCTCTCTTATTTTTCTTTTAGTCATTAAGAAAATAAATAATATTAAAATTTTGATCAGTATGGGCCTTTCTTTCATTTTTTTAACATTAATTTTATGAATACCATAGCATTAAGTTTTCTTACCTCTCAATTTGTTTAACACTCTCCTTCTGTAGAAAAAAAAATGTATACAGAGCTCAGTACTGCGAGTACCATTTTTCTATTCATCCACAAATGGCAACAAAAAAGTCTTGCAGAAGTGGGCTGATAACAAAGTAATAATCGTCCATAACATTTATATATAATTTTCTTGTCTGCTTCTATTTTAAGCTGTGAATGAGTGCATCAACAATCTGCATAACTGTAGCCCGAACGCACTCTGCATCGACTTGTCAGAACATGGCTACACGTGCCATTGCAATGCTGGTTTTAACGACTCTGATCCTACCTTACGCGGTAGATACTGCATTAAACATGCTAAAGGTAAGTATTATGTAATGAAATCAGTCATAAAATGGTTAGATTATACAGGAAAAATACAAGTTTTTATTTTTTTTTATTCAGGGTAAGACTTCCTCCTGGTATTAAAAAAATGTCAAAACTGTGTTTGATTTCAATAATATTTCAATGAGTCAGCCGTGTGAGGAAAATAACACATTGTATTATTTTCTATCTATAGGGGGCACTAGAGTCTCCACCCCCCCCCCCCACCACCACCACCATTGTGTTGTAAATATATTCCCGTTGATGCATTACCTCCCCTGCATGCTATTGATCCACGCCCCTTTGATCGGCATCCCCACTAGCGAAATTGTTATTATTGTCTTGTTTATCATCGTATTTCACTTAACAAAATATCACAAAGTCTCCTTATACAGGTTTATCTAATACTTTAAGGACTCTTTAAGGACTAGCTACTATTTTCTTGAAGTTCGGGCTAGCCAATGATGAACAATAATCGCTCAGGTTCCCCTGCTTAAAGTGATTTTTGAACTATAAATGGAATATTTCATCTGAAATGACCGTGAATGGAAATGTACAATGAGAACTGAGACTTCACCTCCATTATCATAATTTTCCGTACATGCCATAACAAATTTCTATGATAATGATGATAACTTTTCAGAGCTGGATGGACCAATCGATGATATTAGTTGTCTTCATTTCTTTAGGTGGTAATCTTCATCTCTTTTTCTTTTGTTCCCCTTTACTTTTTTTTCTTTCTTTACATTGCAGAGACCGAAACTAACTTCAATCAAGGTATGCATGCACAAAACAAATAAAACAAACAAGACAAAACAAAACAATAAGTCTTTTTGTTTTGTTTTGTTTCGTTTTTGTTATTTTTTAAAGACAAACAGAGAGTAGGGAGAGAAAAAGGATAGAAAGGGAAACAGACAACCTTTTCCCGTAATTATGTCAAACCGCCCGCTAACTTGCCGAGTACAAACCTGGAATATATGAAGATGATATGATATTCATACGTAACTGGAAAGGCGCTATATGTAGAAAAAAAATAAACAAAAAAATAAACAAAAATAAAACAAAATAAAACAAAACAAAAAGCAAGTTTGTAAACAAATTTTTAGGCATTTTACTCCCAGTGTTAAAGATCGTAAGCTCGATCTGTAATGAAAAACACAAGTCAGAAAAAATTGGAACCAGCGGGATTCGAACCTGTCATCTACTGCTTGCCGGGCAGCGACTTAACCACCAGGCTATTCTGGTTCACGGCCAAGTCACGATGAACTGGAATCAAATACCCAAGATCCTCTTCTTCCTGACTCATTAATATTCAACGGTCCACCGTAGACAATGGTTAGTAAACGAAGAAGCTTGATGGGAGGAATTTAATTTGTAAACAAATTTTTAGGCATTTTACTCCCAGTGTTAAAGATCGTATGCTCGATCTGTAATGAAAAACACAAGTCAGAAAAAATTGGAACCAGCGGGATTCGAACCTGTCATCTACTGCTTGCCGGGCAGCGACTTAACCACCAGGCTATTCTGGTTCACGGCCAAGTCACGATGAACTGGAATCAAATACCCAAGATCCTCTTCTTTCTGACTCATTAATATTCAACGGTCCGCCGTAGACAATGGTTAGTAAACGAAGAAGCTTGATGGGAGGAATTTAATTTGTAAACAAATTTTTTTTTTGCATTTTAGGCATTTTTAGGCTGCCCGGCAAGCAGTAGATGACAGGTTCGAATCCGCTGGTTCCAATTTTTCTTACTTGTGTTTTTCATTACAGATCGAGCATACGATCTTTAACACTGGGAGTAAAATGCCTATAAATTTGTTTACAAATTAAATTCCTCCCATCAAGCTTCTTCGTTTAAAAAGCAAGGTATTGATCTTTTAAAGCCAAATCAAGAGAAAATTTCTTCCAGCTACAAATTCCGAAGGTTTCTTCCAGGGGCGTCGCCAAAGGGGAAGT
Source organism: Heliocidaris erythrogramma (assembly GCA_025617745.1). Classification (NCBI taxonomy): domain Eukaryota; kingdom Metazoa; phylum Echinodermata; class Echinoidea; order Camarodonta; family Echinometridae; genus Heliocidaris; species Heliocidaris erythrogramma. The sequence continues at coordinate 59,621,415 of CM046854.1, forward strand.
GTGGGGGTGTCACCCTCCCCACTTAGAATTGGTGTTGCCAAATGCGCCACCTCTGTCGGCGAAAAAAATGGAGGAGGAAGGGGGAGGGAAAAGGAAATGGGAAGGAGAAAATCGGGATGTTTTTTAAGTTTCCAAACAATGTAGAATGGAGAATATATTCTCGTTTCACTCAAGATTGCGAAAAATAATGCCAATTTTATACTTGAATTGTGTTTTATCTTTTTTTTCTTATTCTTTTCTTCTTTTCTTCTTTTTTTTTGAACAGTGGATTGGAAGATTGTAGTTGGTGTAACGGTGTCGATTAGTGGGACACTAATCCTTGTCCTTGCATGCTTGACATTTAGGTGGTATCGAAAAAGTCGCCAAATGAGACGGAGTTGGATTGACAACAAAAGCACGGTTACTGTCGATCCAAAAGTAATGACATCGTCAGCAATCGCTAAAGTTTGAAGGATGTTCAAACCCGCCATGAATAGTGGCCTATCAGTATTTATATTTGAGGAAGAGGAATACAAATTTGTATGGGGAGGTCTTCATGCATCTTTTCCAAATGTGTATAATATCGATTTCATTTTGCTTCATTTTTATTTTCTGCAATCATGGTACAATTTTGAAGAGATCTAAACCCTTGGCATAGTAATCGTTAAATATAATGTAAAGAAATGTATTGAAGTACACTCAAATAGCATGTCACTGAATGCTTCTATAGTAGCATTAAGTGACAATTTAAGCAATGTTGTTTAAAAGACAGAACCTGTATTTTAAACAAACGTTGTTTAAGAATCTTTTTAACAATACTGTTTAAAAAGATTGAAAATTTGCGCTAGACGGGTTTCCTTCTCCGCCAAACACGGCCCGCTACATCATGGTGGGTGACTTTGTGGTTGACATGTTGCAGAAGTTAAAAATGCCGGAGCTGATTGATACATTCAGAGGTAAGCATTTAGACTAAATGCTTACTCTGAACGTACCAATCAGCATGACAGACCATGCACGATTTTTATAGTATAGTATTCAACTGTTGTAGCCAATGTATTTTAATCAATCTGTCATCGGTGATACATTTTAGTTATCTTAGGTTGTTAGTTGTATATAAGTCTTTGGGATTGACATATTAGACCACCCTTACTTAGCCTTTTCATCTTGTGTAACTAATTTCTTGTATATATCCATTGTCCTTTCATAGTTTTTACCTTACTACGTTGCACAAGAATGAAATACCAAGGTCTCCCAAAAGAGCCTGCCGAGTCTTAATTCTGATTGTTACATCGATATAAATGTCACGATTTAACATTTTTCACTCAGTCCATTGACTGTATCTTGTTTGCAGATGATAAAGGTATTTTTACATCCGGAAAAGATTCGAACTCATTATAACAATTGGTCAATAAACAAACAATATAAGTCAATAAGCCAATAATTCAATTGTAAACAGTGAAAAAAAAATTATTTTGGTATAATTTGTTACTCGTCAGAATAGTGATATTGATTTTTTCTTAAGTTAAAATATAGAAATAAAGAAATAATTAAGGTTCCATATACAAATTGTTAGGCATTTGTCTAAAAGATAAACTGTCATGTTAACGATCTATGCACTTAATATGCAAAAAACATTGGCATATTGTATAATTTTCATATTTAAGGCAGAAGATATTGAATTTATTGTATTACTCTCTTGTATCGTCACATTTAAATTGCTGTAATATGATTTAATTATTCACATCGAATTATACAATGTTTTTATTGAGAAAAACAAAAATCACTTTTGATGATAATATTCCAGAAATCACCCCCAACAACTAACTCCTTTTATTTATGAACATATTTTTGAACAAGTATTGTATATATTTTTATATTTTTAAAGAGAGACTAAATAAATGAATAATATTTTTTCAATGAAGTTACTTCCTGGTTTGCTATATACTCTCTCAGAATTTATAATTCTTTGCAAACGAGGCTACATTGCGTTGTGACACGCGCATAATAAACCTGCGCGTAAGCGGTCTTTGTTTAAAACATGGCGGATCATGGAGCTCCCAATAGTTCCCTTTCACGTACATGATCTATGGGCGGGAACTATACTGACCCACAATAAAAAGTACCCACGACTTTATAATGTTATATCATATTTATATTGACAGATACAGAATGACAATGAACCAGGGTGGAAAGATTGACCTTTTATTGAAACATTTCTCTAATTTCGGAAGACAATGCTGTCTCTTGTCAGCGCGCATTACAGCGCAGAACACAACAAGTTGAAAAATGAAAGTCACAGATCAGTAGCGTGTGTAGCCACCATTTGTTTGCAGACAGGCATTGTATCTGCGACGCATACGCGCACCAGTCTTTGAATGAAATCTTGTGGAATCCTGTTCCATTCATCTTGCAAAGTCTGGATCAGTTTTACAAGAGTCCTGACCATGCCAGCAATGCGCCTCCCAAGCTCATCCCACAGATGCTCAATGGGATTGAGGTCAGGGGACATCGCCGGCCACTCCATGGTGTTAATGTTCTCACCCCTCAGGAATGCAGTGGTTAGCCGTGCAGCATGAGGTCGGGCATTATCATGCTGAAAGATGCGCAGTCTTCGGCTGTTCTGCAGGAATGGCACCAGGTGTGGTCTCAGGATATCGTCCACATAGCGCTGTGCAGTGATGTTGCCATCCACAAACACCAGGGGTGATCTGTGACTTTCATTTTTCAACTTCTTGTGTTCTGCGCTGTAAAGCGCGCTGACAAGAGACATCATTGTCTTCCGAAATCTTTCCACCCTGGTTCATTGTCATTCTGTGTCTGTCAATATAAATATGATATACCATTATAAAGTCGTGGGTACTTTTTATTGTGGGTCAGTATATTTGAAGCTCCATGAAATGACTGACCAATCAGAAGCGACCTCCAGTGTCGCGACTGTAGCTCTGGTTATCACCTACGCCAAAAAAGCTTGTAAAGACCGTACGCCAGTAATTCAAAGCAATGTTTGCACTTTTTTTTGCAACAGCAAAAACAAATGATATGATGTTGCCCTTATGGCTCGTCGAAGACCGCAAGAGTCACTGACGCCGTCCTACTTCAAGCAAATGTCGCCTCGTGTGTATCGGATTTAAAAGTTGTGAAGTGACACGGCACAGGCGTGTGAGTTGTCAAAGATATGAGGAGAGCAGATAGGCTGGAGAACTTCAGTTGATCCAGACTCCTTTCTTTATCGACATAGCAAATAAAATGCTCTGAAACGTGGAAAGACGCATTCCCAACGATTTAGCTAATTTTCTATAGATACCGACTTAACTTTTTGCTTAATGAATTCTATCATCTCAATAAGCGACTATATTTTTCGTCAGGGACTTTCATTTTCCTCCTCTGACTTTAAAAACGTTCTAGGCCCCATTTCATAAAACTTTTCATCAATGACAAGTTATAAGCTACTGTTATAAGCTACTGATATCTTGCATCCGATTGGCTGAGAGTAAATTAGTCGGTAAAAATCACTGACAAGACACTTGATGAAACGTCCGCCCAGTTCTCTTTTGAGCGTGTACGTGGCGGGATGGTTGACGGCCATCGGCCATATCCCACTAATTCTTAGCACGTGCCGCTTCGTTGCATTAGCAATAAATAATACATATATATTATGTTATATATCCATCATGTAAAATAATATATGATATAAAATATGAAATAGGCATTTGTGAGCGAGCAAACCCCTTTATGTATCGTTTTGATAGTTTTGTTTTTTTTTTAAATCATGCCTAATCTAAAGATTTGTATGTTTGAAGATACTTCATTAATCACTTAAACAATATCAATATTTATCAAGCTTTCAACAAATTTAGGAATACGTAGGAGAGATAATTAAAACATTACATATGATACACATTGTTTAATTACTCTCTCTCTCTCTTTCTCTTTCTTCATCTCACTCTCCCATTAGTTTAAGGAAATCTACAAAAATTAGGATTTCATATATACTCCTCTACATCACATGATCATACATTATGCTAAAAATACTGTTTTAATGTTCTGTGAGTCTGTGACAGATGATTTGTAGAATTTTATTGACTCTTTGACCCCACTCGGGGTATGAGAATACAAACATGAAAGTATAGATAACAATACATGACTTTTGAATACAATTATTTTAAAAAGATAATGACATAATGATACAATGTACAAACAAAAGTTCTATAAAAACAATGTACATGTGTAGAATATAACCAACTAATAAACGCAATGTATGTATAGATAGTGTATAGTGTAAGAACATTTACAAGCTACAATGTAAACAAAACACTATCCTACCGCTACGAGTACGTATGGGTCAAACTCTAGTTGTACTACCAGAAAATCCTAAGGTATCTTCTTTTTCTGTTTTTTGAGAAAATTGCAACATAATAAGGCGTGTAAATCTAGCTAAATTCTTCAACTGAAAAGTGTTCCTAGTATAAAATAGTTCTGTCATGTGCAAAGCACTCGGAAGCCTGGGCCTATATGTACAAAACTTTTTTGGCAAATATAAACGTCTCTCCTTTAAAAAAAAGGACAAACAAAAATATAGTGAAATTCATCGCCTAGTATCAGTATTTAGGCAGAGAGGACGCTGCATGCCACTATGTGGTGTGTTTGCATCAAATCGTCCCTTGTTTACAGGTAGTTTATGAGATCTACACCGAAACTTACAGAGAGTAAAAGCATCAGTTTTATTTAGGGTGAGTAAATAACTTGATTAAGGTTTGATTTCATTTGATTTTATTCGTCAGGTATATTGCAATATGTACAAACACATCGAGGTACCATGACAGGATAGCCCATGAAAGCCGAAATGGCTTATTTCCAATGGGGTCCTTACCTAAATAACTGATAAAAAAATACACTAAGAAAACACATTAGTACGGCTACAAGACTATCGTACAAGTACGACAAGTGATAAGAATGTACTAAAGTAGCAAAATAAAACATAACATTTTTATAAAGTAGGCGAAGATTACATAAATGTGAAAACAAGACTTAACGGAAAAAAACTATATACAGAAAATCATAATGAAACTATCGATAATAAACGTTGGTTACATAAGTCATATAATATAGGAAAAAACCCTCTGAGCTACAAAAAAGAGAGGAGAAATACAGTTATGGAATAGACACATTTTTCAGATGATGCTTCAATACCCTTTTAAAATGTAAAAAATTCTTAACTGACTTAACATGATTTGGGAGGGAATTCCAGAAAAGAATACCGTTAAAATAAAAGGAATTTCCAATTTTACCTTTCCGCTTAGGCACTACGAAATTAAATTGACTATTTCTAGTGTCATGCCCATGAACACTTGAAGAGCGAGTAAAATTATTTGAAATATAGTGCTCTGCATTAGAGTAAAAAATCTTATGTACATGGTGAATTAAAAGTTGTTGTGATCTAAGGTTTATATGAAGAAGACCAGCTGTTTCAAGTTCACTCTTCCCAATGTGTGTTCTTGGTGGTAAGTGATTGATAAATCTTACAATCTTATTTTGAATTATTTTAACTTGTTTTGATCCACCTTGCCTAGAATGCAGTACCATGCCGCATTATCATAATCAAATAAACATTGTATTAAGGAAAAACTTAACTTAAAATGCGTCTTGATTTTGATAACGATACAAAAATTTTAGACGAGCATTAGCTTTTTTGACAATACTGTCAACCAAACTTGAGCAAGAAAGATCACTAGCTATATTTAGTCCTAAATACTTCACAGAATCCTGTCTCTTAATGAGTTGATTGTTATAACTTATATTGAAATCATCAGTATACTTCAAATTAATCTTTAGCCTGTCTCACTTTTTTTTGCACCAAATTACGTAAAAGTTTATATTTCATTTCTAAACATAAATTACCATAAATCCTTTTTCATTCTTTTAAAAGCTATATTTCTTTGTCTTATTAACGAAATAATTTCAGCATTCATCGGTTATCGGTTCTTTGCTTAATTCTTACTTGTTTTAATGGAGCACATTTATCAACTATAGACATGAAAATATTTTGAAAATTGACGACGCAGTATTTACTTCTTTACATTCTAATATGTCAGACGAATTGAATTGAGATAAAACATTATTAAAATCATCTATAAAATAGTTTCTCATACACCGAATATTTATATTTCTATGCTGTCTGAATACAGGTCTTATAAGCTTCCTAGAGCAGTAGGTTAAAAAATGATCACTTAGGCCAATTTCAATAACACCACTTTGACAAATATTTTCTTCTTTACTGCTGATTACATGGTCTATTAATGATGAAGTGGCCGATGTTGTTCGAGTGGGTTTAGTTATAAGTTGACTCAAACCATTTAAATTCAAAATATTCTTGTATTTTTTTGATAATGAAGACTGCTGCAAAAGGCAGATATTCACGTCCCCTAAAATTATAACCTCATCATCTTTTGTTAATTTATCCAAGGTGTCAGTGAGATATTCAATAAAATAATGGTCTTTACACAACACCTACAGTAATGGGTTTTTTATGGGGTAATAGAATGTCAATCCAATTCAATATCATTTTGTGTAAGATCTTCTCGTACGTTAAATGCAATATCATTTCTAATATAAAGACAGACTCCACCACCATGTTCTCCTACACGGTCTCGTCTTAAAATACAATATCCATCGATACAAACTTCTTCATCGTTCACGGAAGAGTTTAACCACGTTTCAGTGATTGCAATTACAGAGATTCTATTTTGAGAGAAAAGGAGTCGTAGTTCAGGTATTTTAAACAGAATTGATCTAACATTCAAATGATCAAGATGCAACCCTTTACCATTAAAAGTATCATTAAATGATTCATATAAAGCGCTTTCATCAACAGTATTCTGTATTCTATCTTCAGGGATAGGAGGTAAAATTGGTTGAGTGGGTTGAATATCTTCACAGGATTGAGTAAAAAGGGAGTCACAAAAAGGTGGTAATGAGCACGTCAAACAGACCCAATTTTCATTGGGGTTATGATATAACCTGGTATACTCACAGAGAGAGATTTCAAGACATTTTGTATGGTACCACTTTTGGCAGGTGGAACACAATAGGCCATGTTGGTTGTTTTTTACGGGTTTATCAGATTTACCGCAAGGGACTTTGTAGTTTGGACCGGGATTAGTTTCTACGTCACCAGATGGGAAAAGACGATAAAATATTTGATTATTTGTCTGAAATAACGTAGTTTGAAAGGTGGCCACAGAGTTCTGATAATACAAAATTCGGGGTGAAAGTATTTTAAGCTTTTAAATGATTTTAGCGTAACATATTCAAACCTAGAAGCAACCCCGCAAGAACATAAACATGAAATTAAAAAATAAAATACAAGAATGTCCATGACACCTTAAATACACACAGAAACAAAAACAAAGCAGGCAAGGTCAGACTGGAAAGGAATGTTAATAGCCCTCTTCTGTGTATATGGAGAAGTAGTGTGTAGTAGAAAGTTGTGATCCAAATTACGTAAAGGTTTATATTTCATTTCTAATTCTAAATTACCATAATCCTTTTTCATTCTTTTAAAAGCTATATTTCTTTGTCTTATTAACGAAATAATTTCAGCATTCATCCACTTATCGGTTCTTTGCTTAATTCTTACTTGTTTTAATGGAGCACATTTATCAACTATAGACATGAACATATTTTTGAAAATTGACCACGCAGTATTTACTTCTTTACATTCTAATATGTCAGACCAATTGACTTGATATAAAACATTATTAAAATCATCTATACAATAGTTTCTCATACACCGAGTATTTATATTGCGAGAATAAATACAGTTCACACATGAAATTGCCATTTTCTCAACTTTATTCCACTGGGGACAATTCCCAGGTATTAAAACCAATTTCCATCATATTTTCATTAGCACAAGATTTGTAATAGTGCAATAAGTATTCAATTGACATCAAATGACGAAAGGGGGGAATCCGGGTCACATGACTTGCCGGGAGGAAGAGATCCAGCCGGGATGCCAGGACAGGAGTTTCCTGGGGCGCGGATTCCCCTCAAACAGTTATCATCTATTCAATACAAACTTCTCAAATGTGTCAGAATATACACATGTACATGTAGGAGGGAGAGAGGCTTCAAGACGTGAACATGAATTCTAGGAGGGGAACCTGGTCACGTGACCTGCCGGGAGGAAGACATCCAGCCGGCGTCCCGGGACAGGCGTTTCCAGGGACACTGATTCCCATCTCCCGTTTTTCTTTACCTATATAGAACCCCTCCCCCTATGATTGACCTGAACTGATGGGAAAACAATTACAAACCCATCCAAACTTTGTACTGCCCAGAGCCCTAAACCTTCATAATTTTCAGCCTAACCCGCCAACTCTCCTGACTGACTTAAGAAAATAGACACATGTACGTTGCTCAGCCATCTTTCTTTTCTTTTTTGTTTTTGTTTTCAAGCCCAACCAACCAACCAATGAATAAATGAAATATATACCAGTAATCATGAATGCACACATTGCCCAGACCAATTTTTAGGTTTTCAAGCCCAATCAAACAACCAGTTTGAAATCCTCACCAACAGATATGCATATATTATTTCGCTTTTTTTTGTTTTTTTTGTTAAAGTTTTCCAAGCCCGACCAACCAACCGATGGAAGAATGATAAAAAGAATATCATCAACAACACATGTACGTACAAGTTTAACCTTTCTGGGTTTCCAGCCCAGGTAACCAACCAATTAATTAGTGAAAAATACAATATCCTCACCAATTATATGCATACATTGTATAACCACATTTTTAGGTTTCCAAGTCCAACCAACCAACCACTGTTTAACCTGTCTAGGTTTCCAACCAAACCAACTAACCAGTGACAATATCATCAACATATATGCATACATTGTATAACCACCTTTTCAGGCTTCCAAGCCTATTCCAACCACCCACTTTTTAACCTGTCTAGGTTTCCAAGCCCAACAAACCAACCAGTGACAATATCCTCATCAATATATATGCATACATTATATAACCACCCTTTTAGGTTTCCAAGCCCAACCAACCAACCACTATTTAACATTTCTAGGTCTCCAAGCCCAACCAACCAACCGATGACAATATCCTTACCAACATATATGCATACATTATATAACCACCCTTTTAGGTTTCCAAGCCCAACCAACCAACCACTCTTTAACCTGTCTAGGTCTCCAAGCCCAACCAACCAACCACTGACCGAAGAAATACAATGTCCTCACCAAGATTATGTAAGCCCAACCAAACAACCAACCAATGAATGAGTGAAAAAATACAATGTCCTCGCCAAAATACATGTATATGCATACAACAATCAACTTAGGTTGAAAGTGCAAAGTGTAATTTGAACATTTACTTATGTCACTTAAATAAACTTGATTCAAACTCCATGGAACAATATTAAAACTTTTGATTATCATACTTTGACCAAAATTACTATTTTCTGACCCATTAATTAAGGTTAACATTTTTACAGTAGAATATGGTCATCACATATTGAGCCATTTTCTGAAATTTCTGCTGTTATGATAAGTTAATCAAATCTGGTTAGGGCTAAGATGAATTTCGGATCTGTTTACAAAAAGTTCAAAATATGATCATTTTTTAGATTTAAAGGAAGTCAAAGGTCAGATGGATATTCGTCCCATCCGTCACGTTTTTTAAAACTATTTTTTAAATAACTTTTACAATAAAGTGGATCCATGATTTGGAATAAAATTTTGCACTCTTGCTCTTTGTAGGGGGAAGTTCATTTCTTCTGCTAAATTGGTGGAATACAATATTGTGAAGAAAATGATTAATCATAAACTGATGTCCCTTTGTCGCGTTTTTCATTTACAACAAAAACTATATGCGTGGGATTAAAACAAAATTTTCTGATGGATGGAAATTAAAATCCTCTGACCTTTATACATGTATTCCATAATATCAATGAAAAAACAAGTTAGCCCCTTTAGAACAGAAGAATAGGCTATTAAATGCTGGAAATTTCGTGTACAATCTCAATGTGCCCGACTGTCACACTGACATTTTTGGCATTTCCCCCTAAAAGCCAGGCGAAATTTTAAACGTATAATGGAAGGTTTCAAGAAGGCACAGACGAGTAATAATATGAATACACACATTTCCTATGAGCATTGATTTCTAATGAGTATCAGCGGGAATGGCTTGATAAATTCATGTCCCGTCTGACACGCTGAAATTGTAGCCCCACCCATCAATTGTGGGCGGGACTTCAAAAAATTATGATTTTTCTCTTTGTGGACCAAATACCATCCATCGCATTATACATGCGTCATATTCAACTGAATTACAAAATATCAGTTAAAAGCATCAAACAGTGAGGGTTGGATGTCCCATTATCCAATTATTTTTTTATTTATTAATTTTTAACATTATTATTTAGGTTTCCAAGCCTAACCCACCAACCAATGAATGAGTGACAAAATACAATACCCTTTTTTGTCCAAGAAATGTTTAGGTTTCCAAGCCCAACCGATTGAATAAAGTTTCGTGGGTAACCAACTAATCTAGGTATTGAGATACAACGTATTTCAACTAAAAACATGAGGCCCTCCCATTCTTGCGAGGGCCCTTCAAGGCGCTCATCAATTCGTGTTTCGTTTATAAAAGGGAATTATGTCACCCTTTAATCAATCGTTTCTGCTGAATTTGCAAGTGCACCATGTTATTTTTTTGTTTTCAATTCTTTCCCTCTGACATTATTGGCCATATGACTGACTATTTCCCTGAGATTTACATGTAATACTTTTTCCTCCACCTTAACCTTGTTTTGGTAATGTAAATCAGTTATCTCTATTTTATACAGGGAGGGAGGGAGGGCAAAATAACATCCATTGTCCCCAGAGGTTGAGTTGAGACTAAAAGCATGATTCAGATTCGGAGAACCATGTGCGCGTTCCTTCTGTTGATGAGCGCCTTTGATTGGCTACTCTACGCGTAGGGGAGGTGCTAACAAGAGCCTGCGCACAAGTTGATTGGCCGTCTCCAAGGACGCCGTTATACGGCGTTTAATGCGCAGTTGTCCACCAATCCCAGGCATGCGGTGGGGGGCGTGTTCTTTGCAGTGCGGTTTCCCGCGTTTGCCCCAAATCGCGCGCTTTGATATTTGGTCGTCTGCAAACACCGTGGAAACCGAATACAGCAAGCTAATGCAGTGCACACCGCCCTAACCGTGTATTGCCCTGTATTATCTCGCAAATGTAATTATTCGCTGATTCGAATAATCGTATTGCGAGAATAAATACAGTTCACACATGAAATTGCCATTTTCTCAACTTTATTCCACTGGGGACAATTCCCAGGTATTAAAACCAATTTCCATCATATTTTCATTAGCACAAGATTTGTAATAGTGCAATAAGTATTCAATTGACATCAAATGACGAAAGGGGGGAATCCGGGTCACATGACTTGCCGGGAGGAAGAGATCCAGCCGGGATGCCAGGACAGGAGTTTCCTGGGGCGCGGATTCCCCTCAAACAGTTATCATCTATTCAATACAAACTTCTCAAATGTGTCAGAATATACACATGTACATGTAGGAGGGAGAGAGGCTTCAAGACGTGAACATGAATTCTAGGAGGGGAACCTGGTCACGTGACCTGCCGGGAGGAAGACATCCAGCCGGCGTCCCGGGACAGGCGTTTCCAGGGACACTGATTCCCATCTCCCGTTTTTCTTTACCTATATAGAACCCCTCCCCCTATGATTGACCTGAACTGATGGGAAAACAATTACAAACCCATCCAAAAAACAGTCCAAATTTTTTTTTTTTTTTTTTTTTTTTTTTTTTTTTTTTTTTTTTTTGCCAAACTGCACTTGGATAGATTAATTTGTTATGAGGGAATTTTCGTCCTCCTTCAATGTGGCAGCAAGTCCTAGAGTATTCTGAAGTCGGAGATCAGCAGATCACTTCCGCGTTCCGAGAGGTTTACCCCGTCCCGATAGAACAGTTCGTGGTCCTGCGTGTGGATGTTGTGTCTCAAGAAATAATAGAAGAGCTTATGGACGATTTCAGAAAAACTGATTTGGCTTTCTTGGAGCAGCTGCCTAGCCGCCCGTAGCACCTCCTCGACAGCCTACCAATGTGTTTGACAGCGTAATTCCCGATGTCGTTGGACCCTGCGTGCAACTCTACCAAGTGTGGGGCAGCGTGGCGTATTGCGCATATCATGGGTTGTTCTACATGTAGGTATGTCATGGATTGTAAGGCCGCCCCGCCCGAACCAACGAACCTGGATGTCTGGGCGTGCCCCAAGCTGTTGGAGAACAATGACCTCGGCTCTCTCCCCACCTTTCGGCTTCGTGCATCTGCATGGCATGAAAAACACATACTATCACAAGCATCATATAGTTTTCCTCTTGGCATGTAAATGGTAACTTGTTATGATAGTGGTGTATAGTCCAGAGTGCATTTTTTTCTTTCTTTCTTCTTCTTCTTCTTCTTCTTCTTCTGTGTGATATGGTAAGCCTTTTAGCCAATTCCTTTCTGGTCAGATATGTACTGATGGATACATGTTGTCCTTGAATGTATTATGTATGTATTTTCAGTGATTGAATGACAATAAACAAACTTGAACTTTGAGCAATATGCCATATTGATCTGTCTTTGAGAACCTGATTGTGACCAGCATGTACGAGTAGTTAGCATACTTCCCAACATTTGGAATTCAGAAAACTGAACGCGCATATGGATATTGGCAGGGGGTGGGGGTCCGGGAGCTCCACCGCCACCGCCGGTAGGTGGGGCTCTCTGGTGTAAGGGGTCCAGCGGCCTGCATTAAGGCCCCTGGTTGACACTGTTTCTCTCATGGTTGCTTTTATTTTGACAGATTTTCACCCGAAATGGAACCAAATCACAAATCATGTACGATTACTTACTCTACCGGACTCAATTAGTTGGTATTAGACCCTAGGCCTAATCAAATACTATTTCCCCAAAATCTGAATCCTTTATGGGACTAAAAACTTCAAAAACTGAACGGTTCAGTTAAAACTGTACGGTTGGCATGTATGAGTTAGCAATGTGGCAAACCCTGGTCACATCTTAGACATGAAGAACCCTGTCAATGACACGAAATTTATTACCAACTGTGGCTTCGCTGACCCGTAGCAGCCCGAAAAAAATGCATGAAACAAACTGGTCTCATATTGAGAGGTACAAACAAAACTAAGATTTTATTTGCTATGTAGCCGTTCCTGGCAAAACACATTTAAAGGAACCTATTAAAAATAAGTTTGACTTCTGGTAATAGTCATGAGCTGATGGTTGACGGAAGAGGTGAGATTTCTCATTCAATTAATTCCCAATCAGATGAACATAAGAATGTCGCCTGAAAAAGATTGCACTTGAAATACTCCCAAATATGACAAGAAATAGTTAAAATATTTGGACTAAATTTGCTCCATGTTTGTGTAGTCCCATATACATGGACTCCAGTCTGTATACAGTACTTCTTATAGTTTTTGATTTTCACCAAATTTAAATCAATGTTTTATTATTTGATGGTTCCCATTCTCCCATTACACAATTGTTTTCAGTTATGCGACTTGCAAATGATTATAAATGGCGCAAACTATGAATCATAACTATTCTGCGGTAGGTCAGCCTTATTGAAATGTATTGTGAAATAATGAATGGTTATAGGGCTTTGAAAGATATTTAGTTTGTACAAGTTGTTCACTTTTTGCCATTGTATTCCTGAATATTGCTTGACATTTGCCATAATAATATCTAATTTCATAATTTGGAAGGAATTCCAATCCACGTTCGTACTTTTATTTTTCTAAACTTTTAAAAGATTCTGATTATGTTAAAAGAATCGGAAATTAACAATGGAGACATTATTGAACTATTGACACCAATTTCCCTTTTTATTGAGTTTTACTATATACTTTGTTTGCTAGCATGCATTATAAACTCATTTCCATAGGAGGTTTCCTTCTATTTCCACTCTATTTTGGGCATCAGAACCCTTACGGTCAAAATGATTGATAGTGCAAGACCTGTAAGGTCTGTAAGGACAGCTCCATATACATGAATGTACAGCATCTGGACCCCTCATAATAACAGCCTTTGTGTCGAAAATAAATAAAAAATAATTTTTTTTTAAATGTAAATGTTTATTTCTATGCGGGGGGGGGGGGGGGGGGTGACCAATCCTTTTATTTCTCCTATGTTGATATAGCCTACCTCTGAAACAACCAAGGTTTTTGATCTGAAATATAATATAAATCCTGCGGAATATCAATGCAGCACTTCAGGTGCAGGTATTTATGAATATACGGTATATATACATTTTAGGTCTATTGATCCACTGTACAAAGTCTGTGGTACATTTCATATCCCAGTCAGGTACTCACTGCTCAGGTAGCTTAACAAAATAGGGGTTCAAATTTTACCTTATCTGAATTATATACTATAGTTGGGACATCCTACCCTTTTCTACCTCAAGGCCATTTAAATAGGATTTTCCACAATTAGCGTGCTTTGCTTTCCAGACTGGTATTTTCTTGCCACTATTATGTAGTGTAGGATAACAAAACAAACCTTGATTAACAAAGACAAGATTTTGAGATAGCCTGCAAAATTTTTCAGGAATTGCTTTTGTTAAGTAAACCACTCATTAATACCTAGACCTCTATACAAATGTTAGATCTAGATCTAGTTGCACTAACTACTTCACCTGACTATGTGGAGGGCAACTGCTGCTGGCTCGGTTGTGGCTGTGGTGTAGGACTTATTTCTAGCTGTCCCGGCCCAAAGAGCATCTGTTGGCCTTGGTGGGTCTCTCCCCCGTCGATCCTGGCTGCCGCCTTACCACCTCTGCTGCTGCCGTCTCCATAACTTTAGATCTGGTTTCCGTTCTGCCCGCAGTTTTCCACGCAGAGTCAGAATCGGTCCCTGCTTTGGCCGGCCTACAGCGGCCACTGACTGCTTTCCGCGTGACCATCACTTGGGTCACTAGTTAATACTTTTCTCAATCGCAATGAAAGAAACAATGGCAGTAATTACACTGTTCGTGTACCTCCAGCGAAACTGGCGTAGATCCTATATGGTATAGGCTCGATACGAAGCGAGGAACCAGGCAGAGCATTAAAACCGACGACTCAACTGAAATAAACCAACTCCTGAACTTAGACAATTATCAGTGAAAGCTCATCAATGTTCGTGTCCACAAAATAGGCCCACAAGAATAATCTCCGAATTAATGTCATCTTTAAAACCACGATAACCAAGGAGTGTTCATCGCGGCGCATCCAAAATAACATCCATGTGCGCGTTCCTTCTGTTGATGAGCGCCTTTGATTGGCTACTCTACGCGTAGGGGAGGTGCTAACAAGAGCCTGCGCACAAGTTGATTGGCCGTCTCCAAGGACGCCGTTATACGGCGTTTAATGCGCAGTTGTCCACCAATCCCAGGCATGCGGTGGGGGGCGTGTTCTTTGCAGTGCGGTTTCCCGCGTTTGCCCCAAATCGCGCGCTTTGATATTTGGTCGTCTGCAAACACCGTGGAAACCGAATACAGCAAGCTAATGCAGTGCACACCGCCCTAACCGTGTATTGCCCTGTATTATCTCGCAAATGTAATTATTCGCTGATTCGAATAATCGTATTTCTATGCTGTCTGAATACAGGTCTTATAAGCTTCCTAGAGCTATACGGAGAAGTGTATATGGAGAAGTAGTGCATGTGTAGTAGAAAGTTGTGATCCAAGTTAGAGAAAATGAAGTATGGTCTTGAAGAAACAAAAGAGCAAGGCGAATATATTCCATGCCGTAGTCCGTAACCGTCTGGCATATGTAATCATATGTAATAAATATCAGCTAAAATATAGCCAGAAAAAAATAGCTTGGTTGCAAGACAGGACGGAAAAGAAATAAAATAAACACTGGACAGTAGAGCAAACACACACACACACACAAAAAGGTGTTCCTGGGACCGGTATGATTTTGTTCTGCAAAACTATGAAGGATATGATGAAGAAAATGACTCGCAAAAAAAAAGATGAAGTTCTGTAAAATCGCAAACGAAGCTTTAGGTTATTCCAAATGTTCCCATGTATCAAATAAACATATCCAAAATAGGCATCAAAGATATTAATCAAGCAAAATGATGAAATTTTGAGCAGAGACGCCCAGCGGACGCAGCCGAAGCTGCATCACCGCACTGTGCCACTTTGTATTGAGATACATGTTACTACTGCAAAAGTAATACTTGAATTAATGTATCAATATTGATTGCTATCAGTGGTGGACTTGTTATTAGAGAGGAATGAAGTTACAAATGAGTGACTTTATCGCAATGCATTATATGAAATAGAAAATTCAATTCTCTTGTCCGTGCAGTTGCTAATTCTTTTTAGCAACCTCAAGACTGAACTACATTACACCAGGCATTGGGCAATGTTCACAATATCCTTGTCAATGACGACTCTGAAAATAGTCAGACGCCTTTGACTCATATAGGCTTGCCCTGGACTTTTCAGTTCCCCTAAGAAGATCTCTGCTCAAAATCTCTTTAATACTTTGCTCTTCTTACTTCTTTGATGGGGCTAAGAGTATTTTTTTCAAGCCTATTTTAAAGGCATGTCATAGATAGACAGATAAATTGCTAATTGATAAAAACATCATTCCGGCAAAGCCGAATTGCAATGAATTTACATGAAATTGCAGAAATATATAAAAGAGATTACTTAACACTCATCAAAAATAACATAATAACGAACAATAGCCTATATTTCTTGATTTGATAATTAAGAAATGGCTTGTCTCGAATGGGTGGTTGCGGGAGCGGGATGGGAGCGGGAACGGGCACACCCTTTCGAGACATGCGCTTTGACTTTTGATAGTGGGTATTGATAGAATGATAGTGGCATTAAAACGTGTTTCTAACTTTGGAAAGATGATAAACACACCTTGGCTTATGTCAGCACATGTCTGTAACACAATTTCACAATATTTAACAGGTCACGCCAAAAAAAAAAAAATAAAAAAATAAAAAATCCTAGCTACGCCACTTGCCCTTTCGTCCCCGTGTGTTTTAATACATAATTATTCAATTCTCCTATTTATTTTGCACAAATAATGATTTCCTTGTCAAAAGTTTTTTTTAGATACAGTTTTATTATATTTTCTACATCTCAGACACAACACAATTTCACAATATTTAACAGGTCACGCCAAAAAAAAAAAAAATAAATAAATAAAAAATCCTAGCTACGCCACTTGCCCTTTCGTCCCCGTGTGTTTTAATACATAATTATTCAATTCTCCTATTTATTTTGCACAAATAATGATTTCCTTGTCAAAAGTTTTTTTTAGATACAGTTTTATTATATTTTCTACATCTCAGACAAAAAAAGAAAAAAAAAACCAGCAAGAGTACATTTTTCAAAAATGTCTAAAACGTCTGTTACAAAAGTCTACTCAACACACCCATTCGAGGAAAGCCCCCCCCCCCCCCCCCCCCGGTTGTCTCGAAGTGGCGCGTTCATTGAACTTCTCGCTGGGAACGCGTCCATTCGAGATAACCGGGGGCTTGTCTCGAAAGGGTGTGCCCGTTCCCGCTCCCATCCCGATCCCATGCCGCTCCCGCAACCCACCCATTCGAGACAAGCCTTAGGAAATTGTATTTGTGTGAAAGGAAAAAAAAATGAAACTCTATATCCAAGTTTTAGAAGCAACAATTTAACAATATTTTAATATTGCAAATTCATTTTTACTAACTCAATTTTCTGAGATATGAAAACCATTGTAATGCGAGAAATATGTTATTTTCCATTGGATTTTGGCAACCAGTAAGAAATCGGTATTTTAATGACGTTGTTTGTATTTGAAAATATTTTCAATGGATTTTACGGGGTAGAGTACCCATAAACCCATCATCTAAGTTTAAATTTTCAGTAAAACTACGTGAATATGAATTTTGGCGCACTTTGGAGCCATTCTGGCCCACTGTGCGACGATTCGTAATTCCAAAAATGAAATAGGGTTCATATTTCCTAAAGTTCGTTATTCCGAAAAGTTATGTAGGGCTCTTTTCTTCAACTGAGTTGTGAAGATGAATAAGAAGGTGCATACAATACAGCTTAGATACTTAAGCCAAAATCACGAAAAATACCATGAAATCAATGGAATTAAATGTCTTTACTATAAATTGTCAAGGGTTAAGAGAAAGGAAAAAACGACTGATATTGTATAAATGGGCTAAAGACAAAAATATTCAAATTCTATTTCTTCAGGAAACTCATTTCACAGATGATATTATTCGGGTTCACGATAAGTTTGATTGGCACGGTCAGTCTTACCATTCAGTGGGTTCATCAAACAGTTGTGGTACAAGTATTTTGATAAATTTTCATTCCATTGAAATTGTAAACAATATTTCTTTTCATGAAGGTCGATCAAATGCTGTAAATATTTTATATGGTGGAGAGTCACTATGGTTACTTAATATTTATGCTCCAAATATTTTGACAACCAGGAGAGAATTTTTCAAATCATGTTTTGAATTCCTAGACGATTATATCCTTCCTAGTGATGGAGTTATTTTCGGTGGCGATTTTAATACTGTTTTAAACTATAAATGTGACAAAAAGGGTGGAGTTTTAAAAGATTTCTCAGACGCTATTTACTTAAGAGAACAGTCTGTGTTAAGAAAGCTTGTTGACATTTGGAGACACAATCATCCCAATTCTCTTGAGTTTACTCATCAGCAAATGCGCCAGTCTCTTATTGAAACCAGAATAGATTATTTCTTATTATCAGATTGGTTGAAGAATAACATAAGTAACTCCCATATAATGGGAAGATTTATATCTGATCATAACCCAGTATTATTGAAAGTGGAGTTTAAAAAAAATTAGAAAAGGAAAAGGTTTATGGAAAATAAATAACTCTTTATTAGAAGATTCCGAATACAAGAAAAATAGTTTTGCCTTAATAGAAAACCTTAGAAAGAATATTTGTCATCAAGAAGATTGCATTGGGATTTATTTTAAAAAGAAGTAAAACAAATGTCAATAAAATATTGCATAGATAAATCCATTAAAACAAAGCAATTATATCTACAAGATAGACTAGACTATCTTAATAAAGTGAAAGTTTTATCAGAGGAGCAAAAACAAGAAATAAGAGATATAAGGAGAGAGTTGAATAGCCTGTATGATTATAAAGTTCACGGAGCTTTGGTTAGATCAAGGATAAAATGGTATGAAGAAGGAGAACGAAACAACAAATTTTTTCTGGGTCTTGAAAAAAGAAATTATCAACAGAAGAATTTGTTTAAAGTTGAACACAAAGGTAAAGTTTACAGAAGTCAAACTAATATTTTGACAGCTGAAGTGAATTATTTTACTGAGCTTTATTCACAACACGACAATAATAAAAATAATGATAATGTAAACGACTATTTAAACAATATTCATATAGAAAAAGTCCTAAATGAAAAACAAAAAGTAATGTGCGATAGCACACTGTCGCTTTATGAATGTAACAAAGCTATTCAGAATTCAAAACTGGGTAAAAGCCCAGGTCCAAATGGTTTAAAATTTGTATTATATAAATGTGCTTGGAACAGTTTGAAAGACATTATGTTAAAGCTATTCAACTATTCCCTATATGATGGGAAGTTATCGGTTAGCCAGAGTAGGGCCGTTATAACACTCTTGCATAAAGAAGGTCGAAAAGATTTATTAACCAATTGGAGGCCTATAAGTCTGTTAAATACTGACTACAAAATATTGGCATCAGTTTTGGCAGATAGGTTAAAATCAGTCCTTGGTTCATGTATTTCCTTTGATCAAAATGCTTATTTAAAAGGTCGTTTTATAGGTAACAATATACGGTTAATAGACGACTTGATTAATTACATGCAACAACGTGAAAAGTCTGGGGCGATGTTATTTTTAGACCTAGAAAAGGCCTTCGATAAGGTTAATAGAGAATTTCTTTATGAAGCACTTGAGAAGTTTAATTTTTGGTGAGAAGTTTATAGGATATATAAAATCTTTATAATTATGCTGATGCAGAAAGTTGTATAATGAATTTAAATTGGCAGTCGGTTTATTTCCTTCTAGAAAGAGGGGTACAAGGCTGTCCAGTGTTTGCCCTTTTATTTTTAGTAGTTGTGGAGTTTTTGGCGATTGATTTAAATAAAAGTATTGATGTGAAAGGTATAAATCTACCTGGCAAAGCAAATGAAATCGTTGAGGTTAAAATTAGCCAATTCGCTGATGACACAACAGTCTTTGTAGCTGATGAACAGTCCTTAGTAAACGTTATGGAAAAGGTAGAAAGTTTTTGTAAAGTAGCTGGACCATCATTAAATATTTCTAAAAGTAAGGGTTTTGGTTTTGGAAATTTTAATTGTAATCTTTTCAAAGAGATAGATTGGACCAGTGCTTTTATAAAAACGCTAGGGTTTATTTCAGCAAAAACATGTATGGTGCATATGAAAAAACTTGGAATGAAAAAGTAGAAAAAATTAAAAACCAAGTATTGCTATGGAAATGTCGAAATTTAACTTTTTTCGGGAAACTTACAATATTAAAATCTTTAATTCTTTCAAACATAAATTATATTATGTCAGTATTTCCCCTGCTCGATTACATTAATAAAAATGCTGAAAAAAATCATATTTAATTTTATATGGAACGGACGAGATAGAATAAAAAGAAAAACTATGATTGGTAATACTGGAAGAGGCGGAATAAATATGCCTGATTTTGTCATGCAAAGTAATGCATTGAAAACCGTTTGGTTACAAAAACTATACGAAAACAACGATCATAATTTTTCGATGGAAAATTCCTCCAAATCTACATCTCAATTGTTTTGGAGAAAATGCACTTGTTCTTAAAATGTCTTTTGAAAAAAGAAGGTGAATTGCCTGAAATTAAACAACTTCCATTATTTTATCGCCAATGTATAACAGCTTGGAAAATATGTAACAGCTGGTCTTTTTCTGTAACACGGCTGAACATATAAGGCAGCAGTATTTATGCGGTTATAAACATATTAATAATAAAAAGAAGTGTTTTCATTGGAAACACTGGGTATGTGCTGACATTGGAGATTTTGTAAGTAAAAACGGACTAATTGATTTATCCTGTATTCAAGCAAAATTAAAGAAGAGAGGAAATTTCTTATGTGAATCCCAGTTAATTTGGAGTTGTATACCTGAAAAATGGAAAAACATTTTGCTTCAAAAAAAAATAATAAATAATGATCCCACTGTAAGTTATTTTCATTTAAAGAATCAAAACACTGTTTTAAGTATGAAACAAAGTACAAACAAGAATTGCAAACTCTCGAAACAATTATATAATATTTTAGTAAATAAGAAATTAATTACCCCTAATGTAGAACAATATTGGTCATTATATCTAAAAAAAAAACCTGAACTGGAACAAGATAATGGAAAGAAAAGATTACTTTCATTAAGGAACTTCGTTTAGCTCAATTTAATTTTCAATTTGTATATAACCTATTGATGTCTAATGAATATTTATTTCGTTTTAAATTGTCTGAATCTGCACTTTGCTATAATTGTAATACTATTGAAAATTATTATCATTTGTTTTATGATTGTTTTTTGTCAAGACTCTTTTGGAGTAAATTTAGTAAATTTTGTGTTGATATCGAAATAACTGTTAAAAATGTTGTAATAGATTATGACGATATAGTTATAGGTAGACAAGGGGGAAGTGAATGTAAGCATATTGCTTGTTATAATGTATTGATTAATTTAGGCACACATACAATATTTAAAGAAAAAAGACAATTAAATTTTAAAGGGATTTTCGACGAATTCATAGAAGAATTAAAATGGAGATCAAACCTTCAAAAGGATGTGTTCTGGAAAAAATGTGAAAAGAAAATGATAGAACTTAAATACTGAATATTATGTAAAACGAAGTGTTTTGTAACACTTTGAAATCAATATTTTATTATTTATTCAATGGTTTATTATGTACACAATAGCAGATACATTTTGCAGCCTCGTGGCTGAATTGCATGTTCTGTTACAATCGCACGAGTACATGTATAAATACAAATCTAAAACAGTTAATACAGTAATGGTAGGAACGGTAGTAACAGAATGATAGCTAGGCAGGGAGGGAGAGGGAAAGAGAAAGAGAGAGAGAGAGAGAGAAGATTAACAGAATGTGTATAAAATACAAATGCATAGTTGCATATTTACATATTCATGTAGTAAATGTACAAAGCATGCACAATTGTTGACATCAGTATTGAGAAATATGTGGATTCTGTGATAGGTAGAATTGAACATAAGCTTCACTGCATATTATATACTTTTATGTTTTGTCTGGATATTAAATTAAATTAGAGTAGAGAAGTTTGGTAGTTGTGTGGAACGTCTCACATCCCTGCTACTCTGGCATAGAGAGTGACATTGGAGAGGTCTCTGCCCACCCTACTAACAGACTTGTACTATAGTAATACATAGTTTAATATAATAATAAGAGCATGCTACAGTTTGCTCAAACCTCAACATAAACAGAACAGAGCAGTCACATTCCAGAAGAAGACATGAAAGAAGCGTTTGAAATAAAACATGAATGACAAGAATTTCTTTTTTTTTGTAAGGTTTAAATGTAAGGAATAACATTCAGTCAGAGTGCAAATTGCAACTGCACAATTTAGTTTGTAGTCATTCAATGAGTTATGAAGTAATTACCAAAAAAAGTTATGCTTCATTCATAAGGTCAACTAGGAATGGAATAGGGCTTTTCCTATATCTGTTAATTCTAATAACACATGCATATGCGGTGACTCTTCTGAGAGACCCTGAGTATCGGTGTTCCAATTTGGCAGGTAGCCAGTACCGGAAATGAGGAGAGGTAGTAATTGACTTCGCAAACTTTTTATATATCTGTTACGTTTCGTAATTTAATTTTAAAAAATGTAGGGCTCTATTGCTTTTTCGGAATTATGAACCTCCGGATAAACGAACCTTTGGAAAAACGCCGGAAAACGCTGTATGTCTCCTGGTTGTTATCACCTCGCCCTCTCTCTCTCTCTTTTTAACGTCATTCGATTTGGAGGCACTTGTACCCTTCGCCACTGTAGCTACACCACTATGGGTTACATGTCGTTTTTCCGAAGGTTCGTTACTCCGACGGTTCGTAATTCTGAAAATGAAATAGGGTTCATAATTCCGATAATGAAAAAGGGTTCATACTTCCGATGGTTCGTAATTGGGTAATTTCACCAGGTTGGGACACGCTTGAAAATTTTGGATGAAAAAGCTTGTATCATTGAAAATATCAGTAGAATCAATGCAGTTATCGTATGTAATATTAAGATTAGGGTAATCAATCATTTCATATGTTTCTCTCCATGTGTACACATGATTTATTTTAAAAATACCTTAAGAACCTATAAATCTGACGTAACATTGACACGGTGTCAATGTTACATCAGAATTTGGGCTGGTCAAGTTTCTCTTTGTTTTTCCTATAACTAACAACTTAAACTTAGCTTATCTGACTCAATATGAACACTCTATCTAAAACACCTGCTTTGATGATATTCAGCATCTTTGTACAAGAGAAATAGCAAATTTGTTACTATTGTGGTGTCATGTTACGTCATCACCTTCATTTTATACTTTTCTCATCTTTCTGCTCTTTGTGTACCCCAATTTCTGGAGAAATTACTTTTTTTTTTCTGTCCAGATGTATCCTCAAGACAACACATACAAAATGTTTCTAAATCATGCGAAACAAAATAAAAATATTTTCATCTACATCGTTTAGATTTTTCATGTCACACCACAAAGTGGAAAATGTTAAGTCAGAGATTGTTTTATTTTAGAAAATCCACATAAACCCCTGGAATTTAAACATATTAATTATGTAGAAGAGAGAGGATTCTACCTGAAAACCACTTAAGTTTGATGGATAATCCTGTGACTGGACCACAAATTACATACTAATCAGCATGTGTGTGCTGACGTAACATTGACACTGTGTCAGCATGTCTTACGTCAGCATTCAAATTTTGTTTGAAACAAGTTTTCCACCATATTATGATATCAATTATGAAGGATAAAGGTTTCATCTGTTGTCGAAGCATGTATTGTAAATAATTTTAATTAATATGTCCCTAACTGTTGGTTACATTCCAGAAAAACAAAGGAAATGTGTTTTTCATGACGTAACACTGACACCGCGTCAATGTTACGTCAGAGGCGACACTTTTAATCATATCTTTGTGATAGCTTAACTTTCCTGACTGAAAACAACTTAAAATATTTAAATACTCGGATATGAATATTTTATGAAATAAAATCAAGAAAACCTGCTGATAATTTTAATGATACAAGCCATGTCACACAAATGTGCCCCAACCTGATCAAATGACCCAATTCCGAAAAGTTATGTAGGGCTCTATAGCATTTTCGGAATTATGAACCTCTGGAAAAACGAATTGCACCCCGTCTCCCCCCCCCCCCCCCCCCCCCCCCCCCCCCCCCCCAATGTAGGACAGTCTTTCAAGATTTAGAGCCATCTGTCCGTGGGTTTATGTTTAGGCCTATCCTCACACTGAATTCATGCCAATAATTCTAACAATCAACTCCTAGGCTAAGACTGAATTGAAGAGCGCCATCTAAAACCTCGAATCTACCAACCGTCAAAGCAGTTTTGTGCCAAGCGTATATAAATGAGTACATCAAATTTTTCTAATCATAATCTAACAAACATTCAAGGACTATTGTACACACTACAACCACTCTATGCCATATTTTCTTGAATCTGTACGGGACGCTTGGAAACATGTCTGTAATTTCCATCATACCGATTGTTGGATTCATGGGATTGCTCATCTGCCTTTTTCCTGGTAAGTTCATATCGGACGACGACAAACGTGCAAAAGCCATGACAACTGTCAGAAAGCCTTTAGTATGCATTACTTTTAGGAGTCACAGGTCACATTTACACTCACAGAATAAATGCACAAACTTTGCAGATATACACAATAAAGAATTTGAATCAACCTGACAAAAAACAGTTGTAACAACGTTATAAAAATATATTAAAAACAAAATGACAAAAGTCCCATCACTTTGTGAAAAACTTTTGTTCATATTTGTAGACAAAAAATCTCTCTCACTTATTACACTGTTTGTACTTACAAAATTTGTGGTAAGCGAAAGAAACTTTTTACATATATGTTATTTCCTTAAAACATTTTAGCCTAGGGCCAAGTAGGGAGGTGTAGGTACACTCAAAGAAAGAAAGACAATTTTTAATGCGCATCACATTAGAATTTCGTTCTTTGAATAAAATCATTATATTGAGGTTAAAAATCGAAGGGAAGAGCTTGCACAGGGTCCTGGGAGTGATTTTGCCTTTTGGGTACAAAGTACTGCCCCACGAGTGGCGGATCCAGGAATTTCATGTCGGGGTGGTGGCACGAGTCCGTAAGTTCTCTGACAAGGAAGTCCCTCAGTACTTTTCATTTTTGCGCAGGGGATTTTCCTTCAGTGAACCCTGAAGGAAAAAAAATGGGGAAAAAATGGGTGCTCCAGCATCCCGGTACCCGTGGATTCCAGGTCCAGTGGGTAGTACCGAAATAAATGGATGAATGATTCAGCAAACTTACTTTATTTTTGCAGAATTAAGATATTCCTCTAATGTGCATCCTTGTTAATTGGCATTTCATCTACCTCGTAAGAACGGTGCCTCCCCCCGCCATCATAAGAGTACCCGTCAATGACCAGACCCACGCTACGCCACTCTAGGATATTCTTTTTATTATTATTTTAAAGTAATTATTATCTTTTTTATCCCTCGTTTAATACATTTAGATGCACTTTGAATCATAAATCATATTATTTTATTTTCTATTTAACTCAGCTGGATTACTGCTTTCATGGATATTGCATGTTTTCTATTGAACAATCACAGACCTGGAGGAAGATTACTTTAGTCAAAACGGGTGTGTCATATAGAACACTTAAAATCATGGGCGAACTAGCTAGGACAAGTGGGCTGAATCCCAACCCCCTCCACTCCCATCCCTCCACAAGGATTGTTTAAATTCCATATATTCTGGAAACCATCACCTCTTATTCGGGGATCGAGGTGCCCAAATTTGGAATTTATGTACATTTTCACTTTTAAAAAAGTGTCCAAATTTTCGCTAGCTTGCTTCGCTCGCTCTCAAAAAAAAAGACACTGGAAATATGATATTCAGTGGGAAAGGGCGTCAGCCTCTCCGCCCCCCCCCCCCTCCCCTCGCGAGAAGGTGCCCCTATACGCATATGCTTAAACTGAAGGTATATTATTTTAAGCATTCATTCATACCCTGCAAATTTGGATAATTCAAAATTGTTGTATTACTCTGTTACTTATCATTTCCTTATTGAGGGCTGTTTCTAGGATGTAAATTGATATACGGAATTATTTAAATCTTCACTGATCTAGGCATTGGTATATCTGAGCAGACTGTTGGCACAGAGCCACATATTCTCCTGGAGGTGGGAACAAGAGGTACTCTTCCATGTCCTATCCAGAGAAGATCCTACGGAGTACAGTGGAAAAGACAGAGGACATCCAACTTTGAGCTCCTTGTATCGCTTGACCTATACTTTGACGTCGGTGCAAGAGATGGGCCTGGTTATAAGGCAGGCTTGTTCAATATCACAGATTACCACTCGCTGGTCATCAATGACGTCAAAGTGCAGGACGGAGGAATGTACTTGTGTACAGTCTCTGACTACGAAACGGGGAAACTCATTCTGAAATGGACACGAGTATCCGTGCAAGGTGAGACAGGAGGGGTCGAATAGAGAATGAGATTTGATGTGAGGGGGAGAGGAAATTGTTCGAAAGAAATTAAGGTAGAGAGAGAGAGAGGGAGAGAGAGAATATGAAAATATGTACGATTTTATCTTTCTGCGTCACAGCATGCAATCGACGAAATCATTCGATAATTCAGGCTACTCTTAATCTATATCTTCAATTATAAAGATATTATTTCTGGGCTGAAACTATTTTTTTTTTGCTATTCCTGCACCGCAGGCTTGATACTATTTTAAAAGCAGGCTTGAATCGAAAAAAAAAATAATTGACAATTAAGTGACGTGATTGTATTGGTTCTTAAGCTCAGATAAAGAAGCCAAGCGCTTTCACGATGGGGGTGATTGCTTCATATACTCCCGACTGCAAACCATTTGTTTAAACAAAATATCATTTCATTTGTTTTACATGTTAAGCTTTTCATAAAATTAAAATAAACATTATTGGGATACCGATCATATTACGGATTCAAAATTAATATTAACATTCGCATTATCATGATTGCAGTGGATAGATATAATGTACTGTTTTGTCTGCTTTACCTTGACTGGACAGCTGCGTTGATAATTATCAGCAAAGTGATAGATCAACTAAAATTTCATGAAATATTGCATGCTCCACAGTTCGCTGTAACATATTTTGTGAACCAAAAAAAGATCAGAATTTCTCCTTATGGCGTGATAAACACCGAGACCGCAGTCAGATGTTGCAACATCTTACCTTATCTTTTAGAATTTTTATAATATACTGTGTATTGGGTAGTTGGGGGTTTCTGTTCTACTCGTTCTATGAAAGATCAATGTTCATGTTTACTGTACATTTTTACATGAGTAGACACTCAGCTCACTCAATTTACTCATTAAATCCTGTACCATCAAATTATTTACCATCACCAGGGTGCAAAAATGGCGCATTGTATGGGTCACAGCCTTATTGTAATGTCCCTGCCATGACGCACCTGGGTATAGGTTGCGTCATTTCAATGGACAGTGCATTATTCATCTTGTTCTGGGTCATTTTTTTTAAAAGTGTTTTTAATGAAATTAATTTTGTTTGTTTGTTCTGCAGAAAATATATTTATATATCCACACCCCTCAGTGTATCGGATTTCAGTTTATATTTTATTTTATTTTATATTTTTTTAAATGTCATTTTATCTTTTATTCTATTTTAATTTCTTTTATTATATTATACGTGCGCCTTATACCGTATATAGTGTAGTTATGCGCTTTCTTTTATTATCACGAGATTGAAACGTTAACATGTAGGTTTCAGGCATTGAATTTTTCTGCAACCATTCAATACTTCACCATTAAAAATTAAATCAAATAAATACTAGAAATTACGTTCAAATTTAATTTATATGAAACGCCCTATTGAGACTGATAAAATAAATTACTATTCTATTGCGACTACATCTTGTATTTGAATTTCCCTACCACTGAAATTTATGATCAGCTCCTCGACCCTGCCTAGTCAATGGAACGTCCCCTAGTTATAACAAGGCTTTAATACACAAATACCAACCTCTACGAACCTTGAGATCTTCAACTTCTCATCTTTTGCAAGTTCCAATTTCAAAGAAATCGTGGGGGGATCGTGCATTTGCTCATTCGGGGCCAACTCTGTGGAATTCCCTTCCACAGAACCTGAAAACTTTGACATCAGTGGCTTCCTTCAGGCGCAACCTAAAAACGTATCTGTATAAGAGTGCCTTTTGACAGACATTCATTATTCTTCCAGTGTTAATAATTTTTACCTCTCATTCTTTTTGTATTAATTTGCTCTGGAGCGCCTTGAGCATCTAATCAGGATGGAAAGTGCGCTATACAAGTCACATGTATTATTATTATTATTATTATTAATGATTTTTACATTTGCAGTTGACGTGTTTTTACATTTGTGGTAACAGGTAAAGGGTCTTTCGATATTTTAAGGATTTTAATGGTCAGGAAACCTCACACACACGCATACACACGTACACACACACGCATCTCATAATAACTGATCTTACATGGGTGCATTATGCAAGCAACGAGTTTTTACATTTTCGGTTGTCATGTTATAAAATTTGAGGTAAAAATGGGCATTTTTACATTTGCAGGCGAAATATTTTTACATTTGTGGTTAAACCGATTTTTAAATTTGTGGGCGATTTTTTTTTTTTTTTTTTTACATTTCTGGTTACTTTACACTTGTGGTTGTCATGTAATGACATGGTAGTTATTTTGACATTTGCAGGTGCAATGTTTTTACATTTGTGGTTATTTTTACATTTGTGGTTATTTTTACATTTGTGGTTATTTTTACATTTGTGGTCGATTTTTACATTTTTTGGCTCTACAGCCCCCCCCCCCCCCCCCGAAAAACATAGTATCTGTATTTTGCACAAACTGAGATATTGACAATCTTATGTTTCTACCAAAGGCACTCGAAAATCAAATATTTTTTAAGATTCCTTCATTATGTAGTTATAGTCTATCTAGCTGTCTATTTTTGCATACATTTGTTTTGTTTTTAAGATATTAATAAAAATATAAATACTTTGTGGTTTCCCCTTGGAAAAGCGCAGTATCTACAAGTGAGTGAGAAATAAGGGTTGATTCGAATCCTTATAATTATTGATTAACCAAACAATAATGCCTTGGTACCCATTCATTATGTACGTTTATATACCTTACTTTGATAATCTTTCCTAATCCTGTCATCTGATTGGTTGAAAGTGAAGGCGTGTTTTTAACCATGCCCTCAAAAATGAACGATGCCCACGGGCAAAGTTAAATGTTGCTGCGATCCCCATTGGTTTACGTGTAAAAAAATCCTTTGTGCGAGCGCGAGGGCGGATACAATAATCGCCGTGCGATTTGATTGCTAAATTTAGAAGACCGTCGATCTTCTGTCTCGATTTATCTCCGATTTTTGTTTAGTTTATTAACAGTTTGATGATAATTTTTAAATGTGAGGACCCCATAAATGGTTTGACGCTTACCTGACTTTGTTCGGTATATAAAAGATAGATTGACTGCTTTAACATTTTAATATTTACATTTCATTTCTTTTCTTCCTTCTTCATTTCTTTTTAAGATAGATGTTTTCCCTTTCCTTTTTGAAAAGTATTTTACTGTATTCCTTTGAAGTATTCTTATTTTCTTTTTAAAAAAATCAAGATGCTATGTCATTCCTTCTTTGAAAGGTATTTTATTGTAATCATTTTGGTATAGCTCAGCATGGGGCTGCTTCTCCTTTCATCTTTTTTCTTACTTTTTTTTAGCTGCTGTCTGTTCTTAAGTATGTTTTATGTGCAAGGTATATTACTCTTTACATCTCCCTCGAAGGGTTTTATGGCCAGTTATTTATCTTTTTTATTCTGTACTTTTTAATTATTCTTTTTTGACTTGATATCGTTTTTTTTTTCTTCTACTTTTCTTGTTCATGTGTTTCTGTTTCATGTTTATTTCTTACGATGTATGCTGTTTTGTACGCTGTGACAGGTTTTCCCTACCCCAGTCCCCACCCCTTTCAATTTTCCTTACGATTTACATCTTAACGGTTATGATTATCTTGATCCATGGCGGTTGATGACATTCCTGGCTATGACTTAACCAATGACGAATTTTTAGATGCCTTTCAAACATTACTGCATTCCCATTATATCAATCCCGATAGTAATTTTGTCAATCATATGATCACTGCTCTAAATACTTATTATAAAGATTTTGAAGTCCCTTTTGATGATAACGAACATGAGCAAGTTAACCCATCTTGTTACTAGACTGAAAATCAAGTTGTTCCTCACTTCTCAGACCCAAATGAGACTGTGTTTTCTTTGTTCCACACTAACATCAGAAGCCTGAATAGTAATTTTGATTCCTGAAGTAATCTTCTTAACAGGTTTAGGTTAAATTGCTCCGTAATTGGCCTAACCGAAACTTGGCTCTCTGACACACCTCATTCATTATACCCCGTGGTTATGACCTAATAGTGAGTAATAGACCCAACAGATCTGGAGGAGGGGTGGCTTTGTATATTTCTTCTGATTTCAATTTTAATAATATAACTCTTTTAAACAAAATTAATGATTCGATTGAAACACTTTTTGTTGAAATTGATTTTGTAGGTAGAAAAAATATCGTAATTGGATTAGTATACAGACCTCCCAATTCCAGTCACAATGATTTTTTGTTAAACATTCAAAACATTATCTCAAACCTATCCTACGTGGTAAGGATTGTTTTTTTTAAGGGGGATTTTAATGCCAATTTGTTGAAATACGACTCCGATGCCTTTATTCATGAATGTTATGAAACGTTTCTCTCGTCATCATTTGTACCACTAATATTTAAACCAACTCGTATCTCAGAAAAATCTTCCACTCTAATTGACAACCTATAATACAAACATGCATCCTTTTCCACAAGCTGGAGTTGTAGTCTCCGATATCACGGATCACTTCCAAATATTTGCGAACTTCCCCATTTTACAACAAACTCAACAACCCTCTAAAATTTATTCTAGGAATTTTTCTGAACGCAATATTAACACTCTCAAAAACAGATTAGAGGAACTGGATTGGAGTAGTTTATATAATATTACTGAAGTTAATAGTTGTTTTGATGGGATAAATTAACTACTTTATTTAATGAATGTATCCCGATTAGAAAAATATATCATCGCAGTCGAAAAAGAACCCCCAAAACGCCTTGGATTACGGCAAGCTTACTCAGATCTATAAATAGGAAAAATAATCTTTATTTAAAATATAAAGCGAAGCCGACTGAAAGTTCCAAATCTAAATATTTAAATTACAAAAATGTGACCCTCCACGACAAAACGACCAATAAGTCGGAATTTTTCTAATTTCAGCATAGTTTGAAAGCTTAGATTCTTAGCTTTAAAATGATATATAACTTGTGTTGTATAGGCTAAGCAAACCCTTATAAATTACAGTGAGAATGTCCGAGTGTCAGACAATAGAAAAAACGGGCTCCAAAGAAGAGTGACCATTTAAGAGCGCCTAATCTGTGTCCTATTGTTTGTCGCACAAAAGGTTGAGTCAAAACTCCAAAGCCTACACTGTGAAGTACTCATTGGATTGGGTTGAAACTTTTCATACCTTTAGAATAGATATATTTCTTTCTTTCTGTAAATTTTGAATATCAGACAGTGCATAGTTTTTGAGCTATACCAGAAAACCGATGTGAAGTACGATCCCAGCAAGCTGACTCACAAAGTTTGAATATGCAGGAAAAAATGGTCATTTTGAACGAGAGTAAAAACATATTTCAGCATGGTATTTTACCCCGAAATTTTGTCAGATGGTAGATTAATGAATTAACTTTCAGAAAATACCAAAAACTTAAACTTGAAATTTCCACCCAAACAACCTTTTTCAGCTGTTTACTCTAAAACTCCCATTGCGACTTATTGGTCGTTTTGTGGTGGAGGGTCACAAATACACTCACAGGATTATTACGTAGAGAAAAAAGAAATTATTTTCACGCCAATTTATTCACTGTAAAATAAATGCAAAATGTACATGAAAAAAAAATAATGAATGAAGTTTTAAATAAACATGATAGAAAAGACACAGTTTCTAAGATACAAATCGGTGATAAAACTGTTAACAATTTACAAGAAATTTCAGATCACTTTAATAAATATTTTGTGGAGTTGGGTCCAAATTTAGCTAGCAAGATACCCGACAGTGATAAAAATTTTCTTGATTACTGACAAAACCCTAACCCTAATTCTATGTTTTTTTGCTCCTGTAATTGAAGGTGAAATTCTTGATATGGTGAATAACTTCACAAACAAACGTAGTTGCGGGCACGATGGTACTGATAATTTCATTACGAAGAAAACTATTTCATGTAGTATTGAACCATTTACTTATGTAATTTGTCTTTGAGAACAGGCGTTTTTCCAAATAGAATGAAATTAGCTAAAATAATACCCATTTTAAAGAAAGGCGATCCTCTTGTACTATCAAATTACGGGCCAATATCTTTATTGACTACATTTTTCAAAATATTAGAAAAATATTGTTTTTTTTCTCGAACAGTAGTTTTTAGCTCACCTGAGCCTAAGGCTCGAGTGAGCTATTGCGATGGAAATTTGTCCGTCGTCCGTCGTGCGTCGTGCGTCGTCCGTTAACTTTTTACATTTTCATCTTCTTCTCCAAAACCCATGATCGGAATTCAACCAAACTTGGTAGGAATCATCCTTAGGGGTAGGGGACCCAAAGTTGCTAAAATGGTACATGTGGCCCCCAGGGGGGGGGGGCCAGGGGGAAGGCCCCCAATTGTAGAAGCTATGTAAATTTCAAACATCTT
Source organism: Heliocidaris erythrogramma (assembly GCA_025617745.1). Taxonomy (NCBI): domain Eukaryota; kingdom Metazoa; phylum Echinodermata; class Echinoidea; order Camarodonta; family Echinometridae; genus Heliocidaris; species Heliocidaris erythrogramma. The sequence continues at coordinate 59,654,614 of CM046854.1, forward strand.
CTTCTCCAGAACCAGGCATAGCTCAGACTTGGTATTGTGTATGGAGATACCTCTATAGATGAAGAATGAATGTTGTTCAGGAAATTTCTCTGAGTGGCCCTATAGGGGCCCTGTGGGGGTAACATACTGGAGGGGGGGCGCTGCCAGGCAAAATGTACATTCTGATCTTCTTCTCCAAAACACATGATCGGAATTCAACCAAACTTGGTAGGAATCATCCTTAGGGGTAGGGGACCCAAAGTTGCTAAAATGGTACATGTGGCCCTCAGGGGGGGGGGGGGCCCAGGGGGAAGGCCCCCAATTGTAAAAGCTATGTAAATTTCAAACATCTTCTTCTCCAGAACCAGGCATAGCTCAGACTTGGTATTGTGTATGGAGATACCTCTATAGATGAAGAATGAATGTTGTTCATGAATTTTTTTTCTGGGTTGCCCTATAGGGAGTCTGTGGGGTAACATACTGGAGGGGGGGGGCGCTGCCAGGCAAAATGTACATTCTGATCTTCTTATCCAAAACACATGATCGGAATTCAACCAAACTTGGTAGGAATCATCCTTAGGGGTAGGGGCCCAAAGTTGCTAAAATGGTACATGTGCCCCTCAGGGGGGGGGGGGGGGGGGCCAGGGGGAAGGCCCCAATTGTAGAAGCTATGTAAATTTCAAACATCTTCTTCTCCAGAACCAGGCATATCTCAGACTTGGTATTGTGTATGGAGATACCTCTATAGATGAAGAATGAATGTTGTTCATGAAATCTCTCTGAGTGGCCCTATAGGGGCCCTGTGGGGGTAACATACTGGAGGGGGGGGGCGCTGCCAGGCAAAATGTACATTCTGATCTTCTTCTCCAAAACACATGATCGGAATTCAACCAAACTTGGTAGGAATCATCCTTAGGGGTAGGGGACCCAAAGTTGCTAAAATGGTACATGTGGCCCCCAGGGGGGCCCAGGGGGAGGGCCCCCAATTGTAAAAGCTATGTAAATTTCAAACATCTTCTTCTCCAGAACCAGGCATAGCTCAGACTTGGTATTGTGTATGGAGATACCTCTATAGACGAAAAATGAAAGTTGTTCATGAATTTTTCTCTGGGTGGCCCTATAGGGAGTCTGTGGGGGTAACGTACTGGAGGGGGGTGGGGGTGTGGGGCAAGTTGTCCGCCATCCATAAACTTTTTACATTTTCAGCTTCTTCTCCAAAACCCATGACTGGAATTTAACCGAACTTGGTAGGAAGCTCAGACTTGGTATTGTGTATAGAGATACCTCTATAGATGAAGAATGAAAGTTGTTCATGTGCTAGAGAGAACATGCACCAGATGTGAATTGATCCACCTCAGGTGAGCGTCGTTCCCCCTGGGGCTCTTGTTTCTAAATCAGAATGAAATTTTACCCGACTGTCAATTTGGTTTTAGAAAAAGTCATAATACATCACAAGCAATCTTGTCTTTCAACAACAAAGTTGCAACCTCTATTGACGATGGTACTCACACAATAGGAATGTTTTTAGATTTTTCTAAAGCGTTCGATAAGATCGACGACAGAATTCTTTTACATAAACTGTCCCATTATGGAATTAGAAGCATCGTTTTAGATTGGTTTTTTAACTATTTCTATGAACGCCAAAAATACGTTTCCATCGAAAATAAGATGTCAGACCTAAGAAATATTGCTTGTGGTGTACTTCAGGGGTCCATTCTTGGCCCATTGCTGTTTATTTTATTCATCAACGATTTCCCTAGATCATCGAATCTACCTTACCCAATCTTAATAGATAACATTCAAATACACCAGGTTACTACAACAAAACTTTTAGGATCACTAATTGATGACAAACTTTCATGGAAGCATCACATTGATAACATATGTAAGGTTATTTCTAGAAATATTGGCATAATTAACAAACTAAAATGGACATTGTACCGATGTGTTGGCTCAGTCAGTAGAGCGTCTGCCTCACTATCGGGAGGTCGTGGGTTCGAACCTCGGCCGCGTCATACCAAAAGACGTTAAAAGATGGGAGTTGCTGCTACCTTGTTTGGCGTTCAACAATTGAAAGGATAGAACAACGTCGATCTGGCGCTGCACAGTGGCTGCCGGGCCCACGATCAATTGGGCAAAAAGAATTTTCATTTCGGTTAATAAAATTTGGAATGGACTCTAATTGGATTATTATTATTATTATTATTATTATTTCCCCCAATATTCTTAAATCTTTATACTCCACGTAGTTCTTCCCTACTGAAACTACAGAATAAGCCACTTCGGGATGCAATCTGCGCATGAGCAGATAAAGGTCATCTGTACCAAATTCTAAAACCCACTGACACTAATATTCGATATGTGCTCATGAATGTCATGTAATCATTATTCAATTATGCACTAATGGTGCATTACATGATATCCAGGTGGAAGTATTCTTTTTAAAGGGGGAAACAAAAGCTATTCATGAGGCACCTCTATCACTCCCAGAGTTATTTTTCTGAAGTGCGCATAAAGGGACCCTCCATGTCTAAAATATCTGTGGATATTTGGGGTCATTTGTACAATCTCAGTACCATGCGCTAACCCCGAACTGGCTTATTCTTGCATGGGGGAACAGCGCGGCACGCCTATTAGATAGAATTAAATTACTACAAAAAAAAAACTATGCGTATCATAATCAAGTACATTTTATTTTATACTAATAATATATTATAATAGTGTTTATTAAAAAAATAAACTTACAAAACTCGACTTTTAACTTTCCCTCCGCCCCCCCCCCCTTCGCCCCTGTCACTATGTCATTTGTTATTGTTTGTTTTTGTTTCGTTTTTGTGTTGTTTTTACCGCCGCGCGAAGCAAGTGCGGTACTAATTTCAGTCGATTCTGTCCCCATGTTTGCTTGTTTGTTTCCTTGTTTGTTTGCTTGTTTGTTTGTTTGTTTGTTTGCTAGTGCTCTAAATTTTGAATGGTTCCATTTCAGTTCACCAAACTTTCAGCGAATCTTCATCTAAGTAATATGCGATTTCTTATTGAATTCCACGGTCACAGATGCATCTGATTTTTTTTAATTAATTTTTTTAATTATTTTTTTGGATTTTATAGCACCGAAGGTACAGCCCTTTATATACACGTACCGTCATTGGACTGTGCATGGTATGTATTGAGTTATCGTATCCGCGCGCGCAACGGTGTGGATCAAAACTATTTTTGAGAGCTGTACGTAATCTGCATAACAATCGCCGAGAGCTCAGAGCTCAAGGAGCTCAAGGAAACGTGATAGACAGTGACCGTGAGTAAGACGATAAAAAGGAAGCAAGAACCAAAATCAGATATTTTCTTGAATGCAATGGGTGCAAGAACAGCATGATGTGATAAGGTAAGACACGTAGACTCTCGTTGATGTCGTTAGTGTGTAGTCCCACACGTTTTGTTTCACAGCCAAGGATAATAACGGCGCCCTGAGTGGGCCTAACTTACAGCCGAGTAGATCTAGACATAGACAGGAATAACTGTCTTTTCTGGGGATTTATTTAAGACTTTCTGATATTTTTCGATTCTATCCCTAGGACATACAGTAGTTCGTTACCGCAGGCCTAACCACTCAGAGCACTCGGAGCTTTCATTTCAAAGATGATTTTTAGGTCTAGTTCATACGGCTTAGTCCGAAAGGGTGGGTAGCGTCGCGTCGCGTCGTGTTGACGCGAACGCAACCATTCGTCCAAAGCCCCCCCCCCCCCCCGTTTGGCCGAAAGGGTGCGTTGGGAGCGTCGGGTCGCGTCGCGTTGACTGGAACGCCACCATTCGTCCAAAGCACCCCCAGTTTTGCCGAAAGGGTGCGTTAATTTTTGTTTCTTCTAAATACAGTGTATTATTAGTGTTATTATTATTATTATTATCAGCGGTTCCACGATTTTGTAAAGGGAGAGGGGCAGAAATGCAGGGCTGTCATCAAGAGGATTTTGTAAAAGGGGGGGGGGCAGGATTGCAGGGCTGTCATCAGGGCGGATCAAAGATTTTGTAAAAGGGGGGGCACAGAAATGCAGGGCTGTCATCAGGGGCGAATCCAGGATTTTATGAAAAGGGGGAGGCACAGAAATGTAGGTCTGTCAGGGACGGATGCAGGATTTTGTGAAAAGGGGGGGGCACAAAAATGCAGGTCTGTCAGGGCGGATGCAGGATTTTGTGAAAAGGGGGGCACAGAAATGCAAGTCTGTCAGGGGCGGATCCAAGATTTTCTAAAAGGGGGGGGGGGCACAGAAATTCTTTGTCATCAGGGGCGGATCCAGGATTTTGTAGAAAGGGGGGCATGGAAATGCAGGTATGTCATCAGGGGTGGATCCAGGATTTTGTAAAAGGGGGCGCACAGATATGCAGGTCTGTCAACTTTGGAAGGAGATCTGTATTTAAATTTCTCAGCAGTGGTTGGGGGGGGGGGGGGGGGGTGACGAGAATTTTTTTTTGCAAGCCCTCCAATTTTCCTCCCATAATTGTCTGACAAGCAACAACAACATTTTTACCTCTGGCATTTTTACCTCTGGCAATTTTTTCCTCTGGCATTTTTACCTCTGGCATTTTTTCCTCTGGCATTTTTACCTGGCACCAGCGCATCAGCAATTAATTCTTATTGAATGGTAATGAGGTGGGACACTACATCGCGCAGGCGCGGCGGTTCACTGTTGCTAAACAGTATCAGTCGTGACTTGGCCGTGAACCAGAATAGCCTGGTGGTTAAGTCGCTGCCCGCAAGCAGTAGATGACAGGTTCGAATCCCGCTGGTTCCAATTTTTTCTGACTTGTGTTTTTCATTACAGATCGAGCATACGATCTTTACCACTGGGAGTAAAATGCCTAAAAATTTGTTTACAAATTAAAACTTCCTCCCATCAAGCTTCTTTGTTTACTAACCATTGTCTACGGCGGACCGTTTGGCCTTTATTTTACTTCCTTGTGGATCCCTCATGTATAATTGCTTACAATTGCCTACAGTTTCCTGCTAAAATAATTAATGAACTCGAAATAATTAATTAATAATTGATAAGCTCAAAACAATGATGCACCCGAAATCCATTTTCTTTTATTACAATTGTGTATGTGATTAAAAAATAACGTCTTCCCGTATTTTTTGTTTGTTCAAATATTTTACAATCTAACCATTCCAGCGGCCAGTGTTTTGTACAAGCTCTGCTTCTTTTGCTGGTCTTTTTTTTTTCATTTCTTTTCTTTCTTTAAATCACACACTTGAATAACTATGTACATGTATTCAAATCGTTTTATAATCTAAATTGATTCTAATGAGTAATATTGTTGTCATGCGTTTCTCCGGTATTCATGATTACTTGCTGATTTGTGTTTTTATTATTACTGATTTGTATTTACATAAATATTGATTTGTATGTTGACTGCTGAAAAGAATTGAAATAAAATAAATCTAAAAAATATTCGAGGCACAGTTGTTTCTATAGGCTCTCGGAGACCTTACATCCTGCTATGACCCCGATGCGCGCCGAGGGGTCATAGCAGGATTGTAAGGTCCTCTTGATCCTGAAGAAACAACTGTGCTTCTCATAGCAGTCAATATATCTATAATATATAATTTAAAAGAAATATTAGACTCACTCACTAGATTAGTCACTTTATGAATTAGAGGTCTAGACCTAGATTAGATAGAGATTCTGTCTCTGACTGATCTAAACGATTACACAATTGATACAGTCTGACTACATTAGATCTAACAGTTAGATTTTTGACACCATTATAATATTAGATAAGAGTACCATGCTTGCAAAAGTTAAAGTTAATATTTGTAAAAATGTAATGGCTCACTTACACACAACAGTGTTTTCTCAGAATCATTTCACCAGAGTTGCTATGTATCCAATGTTGGATAAGGCTTAACTCTTACTGTGCCAAGGGGTTAAACTCTCTTCAAAATTTTACCAAAATGTGATCAATGCTTACTTTTCAAATGTCTGCCCTTCATTAACCATCTATTATTTCACAAAATATTGTGTACAAAATTTGTAGGAAACTATTACCATTTCTTATGATACCGAACATTACTTTACCCAACTATATGCATAAGAATTAATGAAAATTACATTTGAGTTCCCCCCCCCCCCCCCCCCCCACTATTTTGGAATTTCTCATTACTTTGTTTACTGGTGTTAATTTTGAAGTAAGGTAATATCTTTTTTTAAATCTGCAATTTTCTCTGAAAGGCAACATATAATCATAATCATATATTTAGAATGCTTTATTTATGCTCAAAGTTTTGATATACATTGACCACCATATACCTTTCCTGTGGTCGAGCAATTGGAGAATGAAAATGACAAGTCTATCTGTCACAATATGTGACATCGGCACTGAAAGAGTTAAAATAGCAATGTAAAATGCTCAACTTTCGAAAGAAATCGCGACTGTTGATTGCTTTTGCTAAATTTCTCGAATATATTTTTTCTGGATTTTCGTTAATTTTGCGTCCCAGATACAGGAAGAAGTGAAAAGAATAACGTTTTTCAATATTCCAAAGAAACTGTAACGTTCCATAAGGATTTTTTTCTATAGGATGTGATCAAGTTCCGGTTTGAGCTGTGAAAATGCCAAAAATAAAAATAAATCAATATAATAATATGTTTTTTAAATTAAAAAAATCATCACTCTGTCGCTTTACTCCGTCGCTTGTATAATTATTTTATGATCAAACTTTGGCTACTTATCCAGGGTTAATATAATTTTTAACTTAATGCCATTACTTTTTTCTTTAAATTGAATACCAGAAATAATAATTATATGCTTATAAGTTTGGGCTGGGGTGCAAATTGATTGTTTGCTCTGGGCGCCATAACGGAAGAAGGTTTGAAGAAAAAGATACCTGGTCAACATTTTTGTTGCGGTCAGCATTCTTGAAAGACCTATGTGTTTTTAAGATAATTTTTATTTATGGTATAATTTCCCATAATACTATATACTAGCTTCTCCTGATGAACCTTTTCCAGTCATCCAAGAATGTATTGGAAAATATATACACCCTGGAGCTTGCACTATCAACGTCGATTCAACATCAAACCTTACCTGCCTTGTGGAGGGATACTATCCGGACATCGAGCTCTTCTTCCTGCATGGATCTGAAAAAGTGGCATCCCTTGAATATCTAGAATGGAACAACACAGTTGGGACGAAAAATAAGCATGTATCAGTTAGTATCAGCGTAAGTGACGAACCCTACCAATGCGTGGCCTCAGCATTGCCAGGAATTGATGGAAACAGAACCGTTTCGGTCTTTGTCCAACATTTCCAAGCAAATTCTCAACCACACCATGCTGCATCAGTTGCTATTTGTAAGTCTTTATCCATGTTATAGCAATAGTTATAGCCTTGCTAGAACAGAATGTTGTACATAATGTTATACATATTTAATTGTTTGTTATAGATATGACTATTTAAAGTGAAAGACGATTGTATTAATAAGACTGACAAAACATCACTGCGGATAACGCAGGTGATCTGGTTATGCAACATATTCCGAAATACAATATCAAATGGCATAAACATCAAGGGCATAATTTGGTAATTATGATCATAATATCTCATTTCAACCATTTATAGTGTAAATTATGAAAAAAAGTTCAACTTAACTAGTAAATAATATTCCACGTATAACGTTTTTTCATGAAAAGTATTTAGTGAATGTGGATTGAGCTCAAGTTATCCAGAGTATGTAAACTAATCAGGCCACACATTTAGCAAAACCCATTAGTCTCGTTGGTCAGTTACACGGTATTCACCGTACCACTTTTTAGCCTAAAAATAAGGCGGAGGAGCGATGGAGAGGGAGAAGAAAAGAGAAGAGAAAAGGAGAGATAGAGGAGGAGAGAGGGAGAAGAATAGAGAAGAAAAAAGAAAAGAGCAGGGGGTGTTTCATAAAGATGTTCGTAAGTTACGCACGACTTTACTCACGACTGGTGATCAGTTTTTGTGCAAAATGATTGAGAATCTGATTAGTATAGCACCCAAGAACATGTTCCAGTCGTTCGTAAAGTCATTCGTAACTTTACGAACAGCTTTATGAAACACCCCCAGGGGGTGTTTCATAAAGCTGTTCGTAAGTTACGCACGACTTTACGCACGACTGGTGATCAAAGTTCTTGTGCTAAATGATTGAGAATCTGTACATTTTCACTACGAAAAGTAAAAAGGCGTCCCCATTCGGCAATGGGCTGCAACCCCTCTCCCCCGAGGAACTTCAAAGTTCCGATATTCGGACAACCTCCACTTCATTTTCGGGCAGCGAGGAGAACAAAATATTCAAATATTTGGGCAGTGAGGTTCCGAGATATTTATGTAACTTCTGTATGTAAATTCTGTACATTTTCTTGAGAAATTGAAAAGTTGATACTCGGGCAAAAGGCGTCACTTCTGTACATTTTCTTAACAAAAAGCTCCAGAAAATTTTCCCCACTCGCTTCTCTCGCTGGAAAAAAATAGAAATTGAAAAGGTGATACTCGGGAAAAAGACGTCACTTCTGTACATTTTCTTTACAAAACGCTCAAAAGAATTGCTCGCTCGCCTGCCAAAAATTAGAAATTGAAAAGTTGATATTCGGGTAAAATGCGTCAGCCCCCTTCCTGAGAAAATGGGCCTGTATGACCAAGATCTCTGCATCTGTGATTTTCTATGTTGTGAGGGCACCCCCACGAGGGGTTCTGCCCCTTCGAATCCCACTGGGGGTTTTACCCCAGATCCCCACTGAAACCGTACCACTTTAAAATTCCTTCCGACGGGCCTGGTCAGTTTTAAGATATTACGTTTTCACATCTCTATAGTGTAGACATGAATTAACACTGCTCATTTCCCTCAGAAAGGAAGGGGCATGTTCATTGATAGCACACATGTATTTTCAATCAGAATCGCATGCTAGTTTTTTTTTATTTATTTGTTTCTATTTTGTTTTGTTGATCAAGCTGTACTTACGGTTCTTGGAGCATGCATTACCATAGCTGTAATTTTCAAACGTTATCGTCGATATGGCAGAGGTAAGGATTCTAATCAAGAGCATGCCGGTAAAATTTAGATGTAAGAACTGATATTGTAAAATTGTTTCAGGAGTTTATTATGTATGTTCATTTTGGCACATCACGCAGGACTTGGTAGAATTCCGATTTGATACCTAAAAATCGTATAGGCATCATAGTCAAATTTGTCGTTGGGAATCTTTTGGAGTCTTGGAGATGTAACCGCATTACGTCAAACATCTTAGTCGTTAAATGAACTTTACTTGAAGTGATCTACTGATCATCTGTTATCCCCGGCAACCGTCCGTAACTAATTATAATTCATTTACAAATGTGATTGTGATAGATTGAACCCTAATTCGATCCATTAGTCCAAACAATATTTATTTATATACCCATATGTAATGTTAGTACACGTTACAACTCCAGCCGATGGCGTATTCAGCTACTTGAATAGGACCCCCGCCCCTCATTTTTAAGGACCACAAAAAATGGGCACATAGTCCAGACCCTCCTATACCCCCACCCCCTCCCCCGGAAGATTTTGCTACCTATTAACAAAGTTCTGGATACGCAACTGCACATCTTCTGCACATTAAACCTTTGTTCATTTTACTGTTTAGTTCGGTGTAGTGGACATGGCTTTACGCACATACCCACGGAGACGCAAACTGAAGGTGAGATATCATTAAAAATCTTGGATATAGTCTTCAAAGAGAAACATTGCAGGTCTATCAATTAATCAATTATTCCTTTGCCATGTTCGTGAGATAATACGCTTAGTGATCTCTACGATTCAATAAACATTTACCCGATGTAAAAAAGGGGAAGAAAATTAAAAATTTACTGGTATAGGCTTTTTTTTTCTAGAAAATTTTAAGATTGTTTCTTAATGAACGTACATATATACCTGTATATCACATCGATTCAGCAAAGCTGGAGGTGATAATTACTTTGAAGGTTAAAATTGTAACCAATCATTAATATTTTTTCATTGTCATTTGATTTTGTTGTAAATCTAAGGAGAAGTAATAAAAACCTACATATAGAGCCAAATGTAAATTTTCAATTTCGTTTACAAATGCTTTAATTTCACGTGACAGTAACATTTTCATTAAGTATAACCATGTAGCTCCATGGGATAACAATCTACACACCTATGTGAAACGAAGACTTGATTAGCAATGGCCCATTTACGTATCACCACAAATTCTTGTTATATGAATGAATGTATATTTTAATCATTTAAAAATGATAAAGAGAGTGTCTTTTCATTATACTCTTCAGTATCGTGTAGAAGTGGTATCTTTTTGTTTACATCATTTGCAATCCCAAAAGAACCTATATCTAATCTTGAACTGTGGACATTGGTGACAAAGGCTAAAGACAAAAACGCATTCGGGAAACTGAGAAAAGCTATAGGTCTTCTCAGACGTCTTCCGGAAACTGCCACATCAAAATTGCTCAAGGTCAACGACTTTTACGAAAGTCTCTGCACGTGGAAAATTCAAACGCCTTCCCACTCTAATCAGCGAAACATGATATATACTGCCTGTTGTAATGTCGGAATGTCCGACATTACCATGGAACTCAAAGGTATGTGGGCTGAATTGAATGGATCAAATTGTATACACTGTAGTTACATAAGTGTGGAAGGTCTGGGAATGTGATGTAGTTTAGCACTGTGACTTTAAAAAGCCGTGTGGCTGGAAAGCTCTCCAGGGAGTGGAGAAGGTGCATACATTGCATGCGGGCAAGCCGGATTCCGATGGCAGGGGTGAATTTTATATATATCTTTAAATTGCTTATAGACATTATTGTAGATGCAACAGGCAATGAATAAACCTATAATATTTAATTTATTATGTTATCAGGCCGTTAATTCAAATGACTAGATTCTAATTTAACCCCATATATACATGATACATGATTATCCATTTACAATAAAGGAATATAAAAATCGGGTCTATAAATAGATTTGCTTTCGTGTGTGAGAAAATAATCTATGCATATAATATATATACAGCCGTGGAAAAAATTATTAGACCAAGAATGGTTACTGATAGTGATATTTTTTGTGGTAAGAATGAAATGAATATCATAAAAGCAAGGTATAATTGCTACAATTAAGTATTCATTAAATGCAATACAAAGATCTATAATTTTCATAATTTTGGTATGCATATTATAGTACCCTTATTACAGAAGCTTGGTCTAATAATTTTTCCAGGGCTATATATATACATGTGTATATATATATATATATATATATATGTATATATAAGTGTAAGGAAATAACATATACAACAGCTTTGGCAAATCTCGTGGAAATAAATACAAATGTGAAAGAAATTGCGAGAATAACGTTGCGTAGCTCAATCAAAGTTCCCCAGAGCTGTCCTCCCTTTTTGAAATTTTTGCAAAGGCTGAAAAAATGTCTCCGCCGGGAATCGAACCCGGGTCGTTGGCTTAGAACGCCAATATATATGTATATATATATATATATATGTATTTATATATAAATATACACATATATAGTATATTTGAATTTTCACCCATAAGGCTTCATCAGGAAATGATGAAATTTATTTAAACAGCATCCAACATAGCAACGCAGTGCGCTAAGCGCAAAGCGCTAAACATGTTAAAGGATACTCGCGCAACAAAGCAAGAGAGTAGTATTAGGGGAAAGGAGAGAGAGAGAAGGGGGAAGAGAGAAGAGGGAGAGAGGGAAAGGATGGAAGACCATCCACAAGGAGTAAAGACGGAAAACATTAAGAAAGAAAAGAGAGAGAAAAAAAAAGTAAAAGAAAAGAGAGAACACTCTTAAAAATGCGGGGTCACATATTGCGTGGTCGAATTTATTCGACCACGTTTCGGGTTGTTTTCGATCAATAATGCTCCCGCTGCATTAAAATGACCAGTTTTTGCGTGGTCATTATGACCACGCAAAAACTGGTCATTTTAATGCACTCTAAAAAAGGACTGGTCAAAAAATGTACCAATGCGATTGGTCAACACCATTATGGGTTATTTCCAAAACTATGTTGGTCACAATGTTCCAATTTCACTGGTTAATCACTAACCATTTGAAATATTGCTTATTCATCAGCAAAGTATTGGTCCGACTTCTACTTGGTTAAACGTTGGGCCATTGTCATGAATATTCATGATGTATCCTGAATACGCATGAGCAACCGTAAAGCCCAGTCCCATATAGGCCCCGGATAACCCCGGATTAGTCCGTAGCGATCCGGGGTCCGATCCGTTACTTGGCCGGAATGGTCCGGAATGGTCCTTGTATGTCCGGGATGATCCTTGGGCATCCGCCAACGTCCTGGGGGTAGTCCCGGAAGTTTCTGACTGTCAAAAACTTCCGGGATGATCCGTGACGAGCGTTCATCCGTAGTCATCCTGGACAAAACCGGGACACATCCTGGAATCCGCCGGGTAGGTCCGTATCGGTCCTGGAAGGTCCGTGAAGCCGCCTGCATGGTCCTGGACGATCCTAGACAGTCCGGGAAGGAAAAATACATGCCGGATCATCCCGTTTGACATACGGACTGTTACGGAATGTTCAGGACCATGCCGGCGGCTTCACGGACCTTCCAGGACCGATACGGATTCTAAATGAATTTCATGTTTTACAGGCCGGAAAAGTCACGGAAAGTCACGGGACCATCCGGGACTATCCGTAACTCTGCCTGGATGGTCCTGGACTCTGCCGGGATGAACCGGGATGATCCGGGCCTGTCCGGGACGGTCCGGGGTCACATCCGGGTGGTCCTGGACTCTGCCGGGATGATCCTGGACTCTGCCTGGAAGGTCCGTTACTCTACCGGGACTATCCGGGCCGGTATGCAACTGAGAGGAAATCTTGCATTTTTTCGTGGTCCGGGATGAAAATCATCCCGGATTAGGTCCCGGCAGTCCGTGATAGATCCGGTGCTTCAGATCCGGGTGTCCCCATATGGGACTGTAGCTTAAACAATCAGAATTTATATATATAAATGACACTTGATTTTTAAGTTTTTATGCAATGATTGCACTTTGAAATGTGATGAAAAATGTATGTATACTAATTATTATGTTGTACATATTCAAACATGTAATTAGGTTTAAGATCTAAAAATCTACATTAGAAAATTAAATTAAAATCTTTAACCACTTTTAGCAAGCACTGCAATACAGTCCCTATATAATAAAGTAAAGGTTTTCATGATATAGGTATAGGGTAGGATGTAGGACTATAATAGGAGTAGGGTTAAAGTAGGATGATAGGTGTATATGATAGGTGAAGATAGGTTATAGGTCATAGTGAGCAAAATATACAAAATATGTTATGTTATGATATTACTTGACATTAGCTTCTTTTTTTTAATCTTTGAAACGTGGATGGTACACGCGCATCTGGCAGAAGTATCAACCCCGTCCGACGGGAAATGACCACGTTGCGTGGTCGGAAGAAATGACCCCGTACGTTTTGACGGGGTTATAAGGTAATGATCATTAGTATGCGGGGTCAAATTATGCGGGGTCAAGTTATGCAGAAATGACCACGCAATCGTGGTTAAATTTTGACCACATTCGGGGTCGAAATGTAACCACGCTATGTGGTTACTTTGGGTGACCCCGCATGGCGGGGTCAAAGTGACCCCGCACGGGGTTTGTGCATAGTTGATCCCGCATGCGGGGTCATTTGTAACCCCGTTTGGGGTTATTTTTGACCCCGCATTTTTAAGAGTGAACGAGAGGAAGAGTTAAAGGGATAGGAGGAAGAAGAGAGAGATAGCGAATAGACACGGATAGGGAGACAGAGAAAGAAAAAAGGAAAAAAAGAAAAAAAGAAGAAAAAGGGGGCTGAGGGCCTGGAAGAAGAAAAAAAAAGGAAATAGAAAGAAAGAAAGAAAGAAAGAAAGCCCATGAAAAAAAAGAAGAAGAAAAAAGAGAGAAAGGCAGAAAGAAAGAAGAGAAGACGGGAAAAACAATTAAGTAATATGAAGAGCTCGAAATGATACGTTTATTCCACGAGGATGAAGAGTTCCTAGTTGGAAAACGAGTCTTTCTTCCTGCTTCTTCCTGGACGATTCATCGCCACGGCATGTAATGGCGCCACTCACTCTGAAATTATCAATGGAGTTGCCAGGGGCTGAAATGGTGGGAAATGGGTAGGCCACTAGTGTTGAGCCGTATAGATCGCGGGTATTCGGCTACCCGATCAGCTAGGGGTCGCGACGATTTGTCTCCCCCGCATAAAGAAGATTGCAGGCCGTGCGAGATATAATGTATATTAGGTTCCCCGTTGTGCAAGTAAAATCTCGATGGTCGACGGCTTTCTTCGCGGCACTCTCAAATATGTTTGTAGTGTATCCCCGATTGATGGAAAATGACGACAGGTACCACTGCAAGCAATAAGTTACTCTTCACCATGAAATAAATTTCAAAGTCACATCGGTTATAACATTTTAATTAGAAACTATCAAAGTTGGGTTTACCTTTTTTCTGATTCGCACTGTATATATACATACATGCATACAGCCGTGGCAAAAAAATACTAGACCAAGAATGGTTATTGACAGTGATATTTTTGTGGTAAGAATGAAATAAAATATCATAAAAGCGAGGTATAATTTCTGGAATTTGGTATTCATTTAGTGCAATAAAAAAAGACAAATCTTTTTTTATAATTTTGTATGCATATTATAGTACCCTTATTACAGAAGCTTGGTCTAATAATTTTTTTCCAGTGCTGTATATACATATATATATATATATATATACAATGCGAAAGGAAATGAGAGAATAATGGTTGCGTAACTTAAATCAAAGTTCCCCAGAGCTGTCCTCCCTTTTTGAAATTTTTTGCAAAGGCTGAAAAAATGTCTCCGCCGGGAATCGAACCCCGGTCGTTGGCTTAGAACGCCTTAAAGGGAAATTAACCTCAGCGTATGAATTAGCTTATTTTGAATGGTGTAGTATATGCCTCTTATTTGATACATGCAATTTCATGTAAAAACACAGGATATAGATATAAATCACTATTTTCCAGCCAAGTTATCGTCTGCTAGCAATAATAAGGGGGCTGCCATTACTTTATGTGTACACGAACATATTTTTCATCCCAAGTAAAATTTCCTTCATCGTTAACTTGTAATTGATTTTTAGAGGACAAATATATATTAGATAAAGTCACATATTCTGAAATGTAAGTTTAGTTTTATATATTTTTTAAAAGGTCTTAATTTGTTCATAAAAAATATACTTCATAAAAAATATACGTCAAGGACGGAGAATTGACGTCAAGGACGGAGACAATCGTAACAATACCAAAACAAAGCGAGGAATCTGCTTTACAGGATGGCTATTAGAACTCATGGGTCGTCAATTATCTAGGCCCATGGCCAATAACAATCGTAATACAATCAGAACAAAGCGACGTATCTGTTGTAAAGGTAGGCTATTATCAATGCATATGGTACCTAATGATCCGTGTCATGCACAAAATGGCAGCCTCCATGGAAAGACGTAGCAGACAATAGGTGCATCTAGAATATCACGTGGGGTTACTTGTCCTTTAACCACTACACCACGGAGACGGGCCAGTGGTTTCGGCGACACCAGATTCAATTGACCGAGCGAAGGACAAATCTTCAACCTTATTAATTAATTCCGTTGTCGGGGGTAGGTGAGTTTGAACAAAGACAAGCCGCGTGCCTCAAGCTGGATCCAAGCGAATGCTTTGAGATACATGTATACATTAGAATAATTTGTAACAATATTGTGAGGAAATAACATATACAACAGCTTTGGCAACTCTCGTGGAAATATATACAATGCGACAGGAAATGAGAGAATAATAGTTGCGTAACAATATATATATATATATATATATATATACATGATTTATATATATACATGACATAGTAACGTAGAGAGAAGTATTTTTTAAACATGTTTACAATGAGATTATCAGTTTTATACAGTCTGGAATGTAATTCAAATCGTTATTTGCATCATAGATATCTGTCAAATCCCGCTGCGTTCTTTTCTCGAGTTTGTCCACCCTGAGTGCTCCAAGACAGAATGGCAAGCCAATATAGATCTCATTTTATGGGAAATCAACAATACGACGAAAATAATTGACCTCTTAATAGCCCTGGAAATAGATCATGAAAAAGTTTCTACAGCGAATGAAGAGGGGAGAAGTGTGATGATTGGAATGGCACGGAATGAACTATCGAAATGGCTGAAAGGAGATTTCGACATAAACCCCATGATTACCTTGAGTTTGACATTAGAAGATCTTCACTGCGAGACAAACTTCTTTAAAAGTAAGTTCCCGTAATTTCTTACGGGATCAACGTAACCTGTTTTTTTTCTAGAAAAGTTGACGGTTGTTTCTAAATGACGTACATTTATATCACATCGATTCAGCAAAGCCCATGAGACAAAGTGAAAGGCAAGAGAACGAATCGTCAGTACGTAGTCACATGTCTCTTAAAAAGAGCCATGTCCATGTATTTGTTTTGGCGACACCTCTGGAAGCGATGTATACTTTTAAGGTTAAAATTGAAACCAATCATTATTTGAGATATGTTGTAAATCTAACATAGATAAGTAACAGAAATTTACTTCTGATAGAGCCAAAGCTAAATTTTCATTTTCGTTTACAAATGCTTTAATTTCACAAAAAAAACAGTGTGATTAGGTATAAACAATCTACTCAGTATGTTTGTGAAAAAAGACTTGATTATCAATGGCCCATTTACGTATCACCGCAAATTCTTCTTATATGAATGAAATATATTAAATTATAAATAGAGTGTCATTTCATTATACTCTTCAGTATCATGTAAAAGTGGTATCGTTTTGTTTACATCATTTCTAGTCCCAAGAGGTTCTATATCTAAACTTGAACTGTGGAAATTGGTGACAAAAGCCAAAGCAAACAACGCTTTCCGGAAACTAAGAAAAGCTTTAGGCAGTCTACTGTCGGAAACTGCCCAATTAGAATTGCTCGAGGACGACCACTATTACGAGAGTCTGTGCATGTGGAAAAGTAAAAAGCCTTCCCTCTCTTATCAGCGAAAGATACTATTTTCTACCTGTTGTAATGTCGGAATGACCGACATTGCCAGGGAACTCAAAGGTATGTAGATTGAATTGAATAGAACAAATTGTAAACACTGTAGTTACATAAGACTAGTGTGGAAGGTCTGGGGATGTGATCTAGTTCCAGGAAAAGACTCTTTGGAGGTTTATTCGAATTATTGTAGAAGTATCGTAGTCGAGTGGTCTAAACACTTGACAGGAGAGGCGAAGGTCGTGCGTTCGATCACCGGCATGTCACTTGAATAAGGCATTTTATCTACATTGCTCCTCTCCAACCACGTGTTAACCCTTTCAATCCCAAATTATGGTGAAATGTTCAGATATGTTCTGTGATTTTTTTTCTGCACTATTTTCATACTAAATATGACAGAAATTTTTTAAAAAGTGGAAAAAAAATGTAGTGTTAATTAAATCACTGAATAGGGACTCAAAAGTCCCATCAGACAGGAAAGGGGTGAAGAATGCATGGCATTTTTTTACAAACAAGCTTAGTCTGATCTGGGACTGAAAAGTCCCGTCGGCCTTGAAAGGGTTAAATGGGTACCGGGTAAGATGCGAAAGTCATTGTAGTTTATTTAGCATTGTGACTGTCTGTAAAAAAGCGTCTGGCTGGAATGCTCTAGAGCAATAGAATTTATTGCTAATGTTGTGGGTGTATAACACGCGCACAGTGCTGATCAAACTACAGTGACTTTCGTATCATACCCACTAACCATTTTACACCTGGGTGGAGAGAAGCAAGATATTGTGACGTGGAGAGAAGTCCCTTTTTACCTTGTTTACAATGAGATTATCAGTTGTTGTTGGTTTTTTGTATCTGGAATGTAATGTAAATCGGTATTTTGCTTTATAGCTATTTATCTAATGGTTCCTTTCTTGTTTTTAACTCACTGTTCAGAGTTCGTTATGGCCTCCCGTATACTAGCCATTGTCGATATAGAACACATTTTATGGGAAATCAAGGACACGAAGAAAATAACTGAACTCTTAAAAAACCTGGACATTCATCATGAAGCAGTTGCTAGAGCAAATGGAAAGGGGAGAAAAGTGGCGCTTAAAATGGCACGGAAGGAACTATTGAAATGGCGAGATCGAAATTTCGAAATAAACCCTATAGTCACTTTGAGTTTGACGTTAGATGATCTTGGGTGTGAGACAAACTTCTTTAAAAGTAAGTTTTCTGAACGTATTACGGAGTAAAGTGTGAAAGTCTTTATCAAAGTAGCTTAGAAATTATGATGATGGTTACGATAGATACTTTATATCTTAAAGAATTCTGACAGAAATACTTTATGTTTCAATACAATGTTCGTATAAAGCATCACCTACATCAGTATAGTATTTATACATTTGGATACCCAATTCCCAATTTTAAGCACAAGGTCAGTAGTTTGATAGAATTACGTATGTTTATCTTCATTTTATTGTTGCCTTCATAATTTACATTATATATTCGATTCATTAGGTTTTTATGTTTTAAAAAAATATCAGTTTTAGGAGCACGAAATCCTTATTTGATATACGTCTACATATAATTATTATTTCGTTTGCAATTGATTATTAGGTTTGAAAATGATGGTGAGTTGCTCATTACTTTAATACAGATCCTCATCATGTAGATATACTTCTGGCTTTTTAGGGGCTTACGGGGGCGATTCTCCCTCCCAATGATATTTTTTTTTAAACATAAACACTATAAGTATGATAGGAAGAAAATTATAAAGAATTTTCAGACACTTGACACCAAACTACAGCAAAATCTTTGAGTTTTGGAGATAAATGTAGAGCTCTCGGGAAAATGTGAGAACTGCTCCAACCCCGCCCCACACACAGAGACACGCACCCTCACACAACATGTGCCCATTTGGGGAATGTGCTCTTTTAAAGTACTTGTCTTAAGATAAATCCGGTATTTACGATCCGTTTTCTCGTGCCTTATTCAATTAGTACCACTGAGTCAGAAGGAAGATATAGATGAAGATGAAATTATGGACATATGTTGTCGGATGTCTAAGCAACGCTACTCGTATTTGATAGAAGCTATTCGAGATACTCATGGAGAAGAAGTACCATATCCCATGGAGAGGTTTGTCGATGAGGACATCGTTTGTCTCTTCAACACCTTTGATATGCTCGTTGACTGGTGGGAAGATGAAGAGTGCACTAATTATGAGAAAAGAAGCAAACTTCAAAATGCCGTCAAGGCTACTTCACAGAGAGATCTCAAAGGTGAATAATGCAATAGATATATCCCTCTTTATCATTTTCTATTGGACAGTGAGAACAACAGTTACTGTGCGATAATTTTTTCACTTTAATCAATCATTTTGTTGTTTGTGTTTGTTTTTTTGTATGTTTTTTATCAATTCATCATTTCAATTGCAAACCATAAGGTGTGATCAAAGTTTATTTAATAATGGAGGAATGAGCACTGAAAAAAAGATTAATGGAGAAATGTAATACTTTTGCTTTCTGATGTAGACAGATCGATGCATATTATATACATGTATAAATATTTAAATATGCGAACAATTAAATCCAATTCCTGATTTATACAGGACAAATAAATCATTACAAAAATTTTACCTTGAGTTGTAAAATGATTTGACTCAATAAATTACTAGTTTGACTTTATTGTCCAATTCCTCAAGCAACAGATGCTAAGTGGCCTCCTGATGATGAGCTGAGAGTAATTGCGATTTTGCTCTCTTCGACAACAATGGAACAACTCTGCTCCAAGCTTTGCATTAAACGCCCTCCTTATGAAGCTAACGAGGATGAACGATTTCAGGCACTCACCGAGTGGAGAGACAATCATGCCTCGTCAAAAAATCTGAAGGAGAAACACAATGAGCTTTTCTCTGCACTTGAAGAGATCAAACAACCAGGTAAGTGCCACCCTTTTGTAAGACCTTTTCGACGAAAAAAAAAGAGGAATATACGCCGGCGTTTACTTTTTCACCCATTGTATTACATTTTATACACTAATGGTTTTGTTTTTTTTATTTTTGATTTGTTTTGGGGGTATTTTCATTTTTTGTTTTGTTTTGTATGTTTGGTTGATTTGTGTGTGTTGGGGGGGGGGGGAGTTTTGTTCTTTGGTAGCTTCTTAGCTTTACATGCTTTAAATTTATAACTTGACAGAAATAACTTAACAATTGATCATTTTCCCCCAATTAAACGATAGGCCTGTTGTCTCATACCAAGGGTCAATTAGTCTACAAAGCTGAACTAGTGGACTTGGCGTTTCACCTGTTCGCTCAGGACCTTCTTCCTTTTGCGGAGGCTTTGGGTATCAGTGCTGATAGACTCATTCCCTATAAATGTGCGTTTCGTCCTTCGGACATGAAGAAGGGTACCATTGGCCTTGTTTGTAAGCTCTTCCGTGAAGTTTTCAAAAAAGGAACTGAACAAAGGTCCCATTTCTGCAATCTTCTAAATCAGATGCCATATCCAAACGTATCTGCAGTTGGAATGCTTGGTATGTGGCAGTGGCATTTTATTTCTTTAATTTATTACAATTGATGTTAATAATATTGATTACTCTTTCCTTCTCTTTACAATATTTTGATTCATACAGTTTATAACATCTTTCTCTAGGTTTTATTTATTGAATTTGGCGATCATGTTGTTTCACAACCCTCTATTTCTAGCCTTCTCAAACAGCACCCACTCCCCTGTCTTTAACACCTCTAACCATTTTTGCAGACTGTCCATCCAGAGTATTCTTCTTTACTCTTCTTTACTGCCAGTGCAAGTTTTCCAAACCTCTTTACGTAGGAAGTGTCGTAATATCATCCTTCTGATGACTGTCTATATATATTAAGGCAGGGGCGGATCCAGGATTGAGTAAAAGAGGGGAACAAAAATGAAAGTTTGTGAAAAGGTAGACCCGTATTTTTTTGGTCTCGCCAGCTTCTCGAAAAATAATTCCCTGACAAGCAAAAAAAGAAAAAAAGGTCTTCACTCCAAAAAGGGGGGGGGGGCACGGGCCGGTTATGCCCCCCCCCCCCCCCTGGATCCGCCACTGCACTAAGGATAAGACCAATCGATTCAGCGATTCAGCGATTGGTCTCCACTTGCTGAACAATCCAGCTTGCGCACAAAGCTATGTCGACGATCAATTCTCAATTATGCGCGTCCCGGGCCAGAAGCTCAGCGCATTTACGCTTTCTGGAAGCCCTTTACATTCAATCGCATGAACCTCTTCTGTGCAGACAAAAGGAGTTCGTCCAAGCTTTGCGATTTTTCTGATATTACGGCGTCTAGGTTGCGTCCGGGTTCACCGAGTATAATATAGTTGATTTCAAGTAATTTGTTATATACCTGCGTGATAACCTGATGAGTGCAGATCGAAAAGCTTCGTTATCATGTCTCTTTTTCGTGCCATATTGAAATATGAATATTAGGAAAAATAGACAGGAAAAGAGAGAAAGAGGGTAGAAGAATAGGAAGAGAGAGAGAGAGAATAAAAATATGTCATTGAAATGGTTGAGGCCCATAGAAAACTGAGAATTTCATCATTTTGAGTATACAATAAGCATTAAAAAAATTAACCCTTTCAAGACAATTGACCACATTTTTTTGTTTGGCTCAATAACCCTTGAGCCAGAGCTCAAAAAGCATATCTGAGGCATGAGTAGAAAGATTTAGAAAATGTCCGCACACTCTGTGTCTATCTGTGTTGCATGACCACAATGCGTTTGACGCCAGGAATTTCAAAAACGAGAAAAAGCCCCAAAATCATCGCCTATTATTAAACTTGGCAAGGTTTTCAATTTTCGACAAAATTCCCAACCATGCATATTCAGAGTTGCCAACTGTTCCGGAATATGTATGAGGTGGATTTCAAGGCTTTCATGACAAGTGAATAGCGGAGAGCATGGTTATTGTTGTCATGTTTTCTCTCACAAGCATTCAACCGTTGCGTAATTCACATTTTAATTTTGACCTCATGCATATTCCGGAACGGTTGGCATCTCTGCATATTGCCTTCAACGAGACTTTACACCCCACCAGAACCATGCAGCACCAAAAGAAAAATACCATTGTTGCAAACCTGAAGGACAGAATGTGATCAACCGAGCCCCCAAATAATTCCTGTCCCGAAAGGGTTAACCTAACGGTGCACAATTCAGATCATACATAGCTTCTATTTAATCTAGTTGGAAAGGGAAAGAAGAATAGGAGGGAAAGAGAGGAGGCGAAAAGAGAACATGAGTAGGAAGAAAGAGAATCAGGGATAGAGGTGATATTAAATGAGATTAGGGATAAAAGAGGGAGAGAGAAAGAGCAGCTTGAGCGAGAGAGAGAGAGAGGGGGGGGGGGGCAAAAGAAATAACTTATTGTTACAAATATACGGTACGGTGATTAATTATAAACAGAGCTAGCGCCCGTGCATGTCTATGGGCTGCTTTTGCTTGTATAAAAATGTATATATTCAGTTATTATTCTGAGGTATGCGCAGTTTGTTTTTACTTTATTATATCTTTTTACGTTTTCATCCTTCAGTCAATAAACTTTTAAATAATTGATATAGAGATTCTTCTCAGTTTTATGGTACATGTACATTACAGTACTATTGGAAGGGGTAACCTTGCTAGTCATAAGGACTGCTATCCATAACGCGTGACTAAATGAATAGCGGATTTGTATGAATAGCTGCAGTCCTTATCAATAGCGAGCAAACCATAGACAAATTACCTCGCTATTCATAAGGAGCTCCCTTCGTAAGGAACACTATTCATAAGGACCGCTATTCATAACTCGCGTTAATTGAATAGCGGTGTTCTATGAATAGCGGACCTTATGAATAGCGAGCGGACCCGCGTACTGGAAAGATGATATTGATGCTTAAAGGAATCTGACACTATTTTTTTTTATTAGGGCGGGATCTTTTTTTCTTTCTTTTTTATAGTTGATCGTCAATTGCTAAGACTCATTACTCACATACAAATGGCCTAATTAGCAATGATACATATTTTGCTGGTGTTGTTGTTATTTGGGGTAATTTTCATTTTCTTGCCCTTGAATTATGCACACAGGACAATGCACCAAAGGGAACATACCGCTTGCATTCCTTAATGGTATTCTCCAGAAATTGGATCCTTCCAAACGTTCCATCCTTCACAAGCTGTTTGTAGATGCAGAAGTTTTAAATGGAGTGCATAAGATCCCGCAAGGAGTTCAAGATTGGAATAAAATGACAGATGCGGTTTGTGAAAACCTACACATCTGGATAGAAGAATGGATACAACAAATGAAGAGCAAGGAAAGCGTTCTCTGTTCTGCAGAAACAGCCAAGAAGCACAAGGAATTTAACGACAAGCTTGTAGATCATGGCTTTTACGACCTAGCACGGGAGATCATGATTTGTGAGCAACAACTAATAGCTGTTAAACATGCTACTTAACTGTAACATTACCACGGTGGTGTCACTTCATATTCAACAATATTCAAAGATAAATATGTGATTGTTAGCGTAGTCGAAAATGACCACCTATTTCGCATGTACTTTCAATATCACTTTCCATAAAATATGACCTCTTTTTTGCTTTAAAACAAGTACAAAATAGGCTCTAGATATAACCTTATTTTGGGCTTATCGATTACACATTCACAAAAAAGTAGGCCCTTACCTATTTTTGCAAAACCTTGAACATACATATTCACATGTTTGCGAACGTCCTAACAATATAACCCTTTTTCGTGGAATTTTTTGCTCTTACAAAAAAAATCACTTATTATTCAAATGAAAAAAAAATGGACACCTCTATTCTTTCAAATTCGGGAACATTTCACTGTTGGCGAACACCCCCGAAAATTACCCCTCTTTACGTGAAATTTCTATTGCACTAAGGCAATATGAATTGATACCCCTGAGAAACTTTCATTTATTTATTTTATCACGGTAAAAAAAAACTCACTTCAGCCCTCCGGCTGTTCTTCAGTTAGTCCGTACTTCCTCTACACATCTTGTTTTCTAAGTTGTTGAAGAACTTGACTTAGTCATCTTTGGACGTTCACGTAAGGAGTTCACGGATAAAATAACATGTAACTGTGTACATTAGTACATTTTTTTAATACTTGACCATCACATCGTTAAAAATTTTATTCTTTACTTTAAACGACTCTTTTATGATTTGAAAATAATCTAAAAAGCAATATACTCAGAGTGTTGTGAATGTGGAATTCGCAAACCCAAGGTCATCCACCATGTCAACTGCGTACACTTTTTAAACATGGTATTCATTACATTCAAGTTGCTCTTTTTGTACAGATTCCAACCTATTACACATTTTGTATTAAAAGACATACTGGCCACACCCTCTGAAATTCTTTTTTACATGGTATTCGGAATGACCCAATCGACAGTGAATACATGCACTTCTAAACGGTGTAAGCCTTATGGTTATGCTGGCATGAATGTTAAGGAAGCATAATTATACAGTGTGATGTATTTGTGTCATGTCTCATAGTTATTTCATCACGAGCTAAGAAAGTTTCAAGGTTAACTTATATTTACTTATGAAACATTCCATTTCAGACCACTTTTATGCACACAAGTACCGCAATGATTAAAAAAATATGAGGTTTATATCTTCTTCACTTTTCTTTTTTTTTCCTCTTATACGGGATAGGCAGCTTAAATCGTAATTATTTTTTTGCGACTTTCATTTTCGGGGGACGATTCCTCTCTGCCTACGCAATACCTGTTCATGGTTTTCTTTAATCTTAAGTTTAATGTGTATTAAACCAGGGAGCGGATCGACCCAGTAGGAGGATTTTCTGTTTTGAATAGTGAAAGTTTGCATTCTAAGCACTTCGGAGCCTGAGAAGTGTGCGGTAGCATTAACTCATTATTTGCCTACCTCACTTTTTGAAAGAAATTTCACGATAGTGAATAAGAAAATTGGGATAAACAAATATATATTGCTTGCAATAGATGCATATGGAAGGGGAGATACGAAACCCTGCCTAGCTATCATTTTGTTACTACCGTTCCTACCATTACTGTATTAACTGTTTTAGATTTGTATTTATATATGTACTCGTGCGATTGTAACAGAACATGTAATTCAGCCACCAGGCTGCAAGATGTATCTGATATTGTGTACATAATAAACCATTGAATAAATAAGAATATTCAGCCATTTACACGTCTTAAAAGAGGTACTACTGTAATTAATTTTTTTCCTAGCCAAGTATATAAAGTGGACGTATTTATTTTTATCTTTCTCTCGTCTTTCTTTCTTTCCTTCTCCTTTCTTTTCTTTTTTCTTTTCTTTTTTTTCTTTTTTTTGGTGGTGGAGCTTTTGGGGTGCTGCTGTAGTGGGCTGTAGAGCTCCGCCAGTGCTCACTTTGTCTTGTACTATAGAAATTTAAAGATAGATACAATATAAGCCTTGTGTCTGATACTAAATTCCGAGGATTTGAAGATGAACAATTTTCTAGGAACCACCATGTCAATTATTCAGTGCGCCCCCCCCCCCAAAAAAAAAAAAAACACAAAGTTTATTGTGCCCACACTTATGCTTTATTCTTAAAATGTTGGTTAAATTATGTTGGGTAATCATGCTTGGTAAAAGAAAATGCCCAATTATGAGCATTTTTTAACGAACTGATCGCCTAAGGCTTTCACCAATTTGTGGCAAATAAATGTACCCAAATAAAGTTACACTGCAAAAATAAAACCCAATATTGTGGCAATCGTCAACCCAACCAACTGTTGGGCAATGTTTGCCTAATATTTGTCCAACTGTTGGGCAGTTTTCCGCAAATCTCTAACTTTGGGCAAACATTGCTCAACAATTGCTCAAACACTGCCCTACAGTTGCACACTCTTAAAATGTTGGGCGAATTAAGTTGGGCAAACACGAGTTGGTTAAAAGTTTACCAAGTTATTTTAACCAACTCAGCTATAGCAAGCTTGACCAATTTGTGGCAATTGTATTCACCTAATAAATGGGCATGTATTTACCAACAGATGGTAAAGTTAAATATGAATATTCATGAATTTTTTGTTGCGTACAGTTTGGGTGGGCCAGATTTACTAACTGTCACCTAATGCATAACAAATTATAAAGGGCTTGCACCAGATTGGTTAACTGGGCGTTGTGGCGTGCGCCTGTAATCCAGCTACCAGTGGAAGTTATAAACTGATTCAGCGGACCCAGGTTCGAGACTGAGTCACGTCTTTCGGATGGTGACGTTAAAGGTCGGTCCCAGACGTAAATAATCATATCTGATTGATACACGTCTGTAAAAACCCAATTACACACACACACACACACACAAACTGGGCGTTGTGGCGTGCGCCTATAATCCAGCTACCAGTGGAAGTTATAAACTGATTCAGCGGACCCAGGTTCGAGACTGAGTCACGTCTTTCGGATGGTGACGTTAAAGGTCGGTCCCAGACGTAAATAATCATATCTGATTGATACACGTCTGTAAAAACCCAATTACACACATACACACGAACTGGATAGGATAGGTTAAAATATAGGATGGGATAGCCTAAGGGTAAGATAGGGTAGGATAGGTTAAGATTGACTAGGTTAAAGGGCTCATATGTTGATTTTTTTTCCGACCCCCATTGCAAGAATATGGTTTGTAAATAAATAATAAACATATTGAAATAAAGGTTTCATCAATTTTAGCAAATAAAATAAATATTTTTGCATAAAATGTACCCTTGATTATTGCCCTCATTGAGCCAGATTTCTCAAACAGACCGATAAACATCGAAGCGGGGTTGACCTGCTATGACGTCACTGGGTAGAGTTGATCAATTCATCCAGGTCAATTATTCATCCGGCGCATATCATTTTGGGGGAATCCTTACGTTTTGTGGCAAAATACCACGAAATTGCGTTGTGTGTGTGTGTGGGGGGGGGGGGGGGGGGTTGTTACAATGCTTTAAAGAACCCCAACATCAGTTTCATCACCTTTCCAAAGTTCAATAAACAACAGAATTTGTGGGTGAAGTATGTGAAAATTCGGCGAAAAGATTTCACAACAGCAACACACAGCAAGTATGCACGAATTTGTAGCGACCATATCGAAAAATCAGCCTTCGAACGTCACTGCAAGATTGACTTTGGAGATGTAGTTGGCCCGAAATACAAGGCTAGGTTGAAAAAGGATGTTTTGCGCACAATACAGAGCATCAAATATCCAAAAACACCAACAATTAAGCCGCAGGAGACCACTGTCGGAAGTCAGACTGAGAACTAATGTGAGCAACTTTCGCCGCATTGTGAAATTGTATTGTTGAATCAACGCCGACATAGTCGTTCTTGCGCTGATTTTGTGGACTCAGTTCGAAGTCATTAGACATAGTATCGTTTTTTGCCAAAACATGTCAAGTGACAAGTTAAAACTAACCTTTATTAGGTTTTTCACCAGATATTTCACTGCTGTGATCAATATTAGGAATAAAAGAGCGATTCTCGTAGAGTAGCTATGTTCTTTTCTTCCACGGCAGTGTATCAGATCTAGCCCAGTTCTCAGGTTGGAAATATTCCCAGGTTGGGAATATTTGACTCGTAGTTGGATAATTGGGAATGAGTTCCTCTTTCATGTTGGGGAAAAATAGTGTTGGACAAAGACCCCCGGGCTCCCCGGACCGCCGCCGCTGCTATATAACGCGCGCGCAGCGAAGTCTATGCTCATTGCCTGGCGAAGACTAGCAGCAGCGGTCGAAACGTCGTAGCTTTCCTCGTTTGCACATCTTGAGACAACTGATCAACTTTTCGTCTTCATCTTTCACCACGATGAACCTCTTTCTAACCATTGGGTAATATATTATTGGGTAAAAATGATTGGGTATTGTTATTGAGACCCCATGCACCGTGGTTCAATAGCGGCATTCGTACAGAGAAGCAGGAAAGACGTCATATAGAGAGTTTATGGAGAGACACTGGGCTTGAGATTCATCGGCAAATGTATGTGTCGCAGAAGTAGAAGAAGGTCAATCACCTTATTCGTCAAAGTCGACATATTTCAATGACCTCTTCATTGAACATGCAAAAGACCAGAGACGACTCTTTGGCATTGCAGATAAAGTCCTTCATCGCAAGAGCAAGTCTCCTCTCCCACAGCACCGCTCAAAGGAACAGCTTTCTAAAGAATTCTCTCAGTTCTTTGATGAAAAGATCTCGAGGATCCGTCACAGATGCCAGGTTGCTGATGACCTACACCTTCCTTCTGTCAAGACGCCACCTTCGCCAAGTAACTTCTCAGCATTTGAAGAGGTATCAGAGGAAGAAGTATTGCGGATTATTTCATCATCAGCACCAAAATCATGCGATCTTGATCCGATCCCAACTCCACTCATCAAAGCGTGCTCTTCTGTGATAATTCCCATTGTGACAACAATCATCAATAACTCTCTACAATCAGGAGAAGTTCCAGAGGCATTGAAATTCGCGCAAGTACATCCAGTACTGAAGAAGACGACACTGGATCCAGAGAGCATGAACAACTATCGCCCGATCTCTAACCTCAGCTTCCTGAGCAAAACCCTTGAACGTGTCGTGATGAACCAGCTGAGCGCCTACATCACGGATAGTTCTCTACAGGATGTATTTCAGTCTGCTTACCTACCGACCTCATCACAGCGTTGAGACGGCAATACTGAGAGTGCAGGACGATCTCCTGTCTGGTATGAATCAAAGGAAGATATCCCTCTTAGTCTTCTTAGATCTTTCTGCTGCCTTTGACACCGTTGATCATGACACTCTTCTACAAGGACTTGGCAGACAGTATGGAATAAGTGGAGTTGCATTACAGTGGTTCCGATCATACCTGACGGCAAGAACCAGCTATGTTTCTGTTGATGGTGCAAGATCAGACTCTTCGTCGCTTAGGTACGGTGTCCCTCAAGGTTCTGTCCTCGGCCCGAAGTCGTTTTGTATGTACACAGCACCCATAGCACAAATCATCAACAGCTATGGCCTTCAGTATCACCGATATGCAGATGATACACAAATCTACTGCACTGTCGACGCATCTCAAGCTGAAGTTGATTCAGGACTTCAACGCATTGAATCATGCGTGAAAGACCTACAAGCATGGCTTTCTGACAACTACTTGAAGCTGAATGAGGACAAGACGGAATTCTTCGTTGTTGGTTCTCGTCAGCAACGAGCTAAGGTGAGAATCGACCATCTGAAAATCGGAAATTCGTTCATCAAGCCTTCGGATCAAGTCAGGAACGTTGGGATAGTCTTTGATTCCTCCCTCACCATGGACCAGCACATTACATCTGCTTGTAAAGCTGCTTTTATTTCCATCCGGAATCTTGGAAGGATCCGTAAGCATCTAACTAAGCATGCTGCTGAACTGCTTGTTCACGCCTTTGTGACGACCCGACTGGACAACTGCAACTCCATTCTGACTGGTTTGACCCAGCATCAACTGCATAGATTTCAGCGCCTGCAGAATATGGCGGCACGTTTAGTCTCCCTACAAAAGAAACGGGTCCACATCAGTCCAATTCTTCGTGACCTTCACTGGCTGCCGATTAATCAGAGAATTGCCTACAAGCTTGGAGTTCTTGTGTTCAAGGCGCTCAACAATAGATCGCCATCCTACATATCAAGTTCCTAACCAAGCATGAGCCGGCACGTAGTCTCAGATCAGCCAACCAAGCGCTGCTGGCCGAATCTCTCAGCCACACAACCTGGGGTGATAGAGCCTTCTACATCTCCGGGCCTAAGCTGTGGAATAGCCTCCCTCAATTCATTAGGAGAGCAGAGACCCTATCAACTTTTCAATCATACCTGAAAATCTATTTGTTCCCCACTGCAACACCATCACAAGAATAACTTACATGTATGACTATCAAGACATTTTTTTGGAAAGAAACTTTCAACCACGGTCTGAAAACATTGAAATTTGTGAGACATCCTGAGCAAGCGCCATGAGCGCCCAATTGAGACGGATACCGGCGCTATAGAAGAAGCCATCATCATCATCATCAATGAATTAACCAACTAATTGTATAACCAATAATTGAGCAAATAAGAGGTTGGGTAAATGTGATTTGTGAACAGCTGTTGGGCAATTTAACTTGACCAACTACAAAGCATTTCAATTACCCAACCTCAGTTGGGCATATTTTAATAGTTAACAGGTCAGTATGTTGCCCAGTGTTGGTTAAAAATTGGTTTATTATTTGCCTAACTCTAAAGTATGATGGGTAATCATGGTTGGTAAAAAAAAATGCCCAATTATGAGCATTTTCTAACGAACTGATCACCTAAGGCTTTCACCAATTTGTGGCAAATAAATTTACCCAACTTTTGGGCACATATTTACTAACAACATTGGTTCAATCTAGGTCCGGAATATTTGACTCGTAGTTGGATAATTGGGAATGAGTTCCTCTTTAATGTTGGGGGAAAATAGTGTTGGACAAAGAAAGGTAGGTAGAAATCTATGAGGGAAAATTTACCATACAGAAGTTTACCTAACAGTAAATTTTGCACAAGATTCAGGGAAAATTTAAGTTACACTGCAACAAAAAAAACCCAATATTGCGGCAACCGTTAACCCAACCAACTGTTGGGCAATGTTTGCCTAATACTGTTGGGCAGTTTTCCTCAAATCTCTAACATTGGGCAAACATTGCTCAACAATTGCTCAAACATTGCCCTACAGTTGCACGAAGGGCACTTTTTCATCCTTGAGGGATGGGGGATATTTATTGATTTTGGATATTTTTGGGGCGTGTGCCCCTGCCACCACTGGAAATTAGTATTCATCCGTGTTTTATGAATTTCTAATTCAATGCATGCCACCATGCACACAAGGGAATCTTACGTATTATAAATTATCTCGTAAAGCTGGTATTTCTATTAAGTCATTTTCACATGTGATACTAACGTCATCATTGGTTTACCCAAAGCCGACACAACTGAGATTTTACATGTCATTTTCAAAATGCTACTGCTCGGTAAAGCATGTACGAATTGATGTCATTCGTATGGAAAATAATAAGATATTGTCATAGAGCACATAACGTGGTCATAATAACCCTTTGTTTAAGGGTTTTGTTTTGTTTTTCTAGGACGCACTGTATATGTAACACCTTACACACATGCGTGTATAGTCCCATAATATACACATTCATGTGTGATCATGGTGATGTGCATGTGACTTTCAGCGGACTTGAGTCAAATTTGTATCATGTTGATAATTCCAACATTTTATGATCTACATAATCAACCTTCCAACTTGCTTCCAGGCAATTTCTTCCTCAATTTAATCGTTCGAATCCCACCGCAGCACTAGCGTCCTTTGGCAAGACGTTAATCTACATTTGCCACTCTCCACCCAGGTGTTGGGTACCCGGTAGGATGGCGAAAGTTAATGTCGTTTGCTTAGCACGTGCGCGCTCGGAAACAGGCGACTGGCTGGAATGCTCCCCAAGAAGTGGAGAATGTGCATACATTGTGTGCGGGCGTGCCAGAATCCAATGACCGGTGTAATAATATATATCCAGCGCTTTGAGCCAGTTTTGGAAAGGCGCTTTATAAATGCCAGGTATTATTATTATTATTATGTTACGACTTTGAATACAATAGGAAATATAGGTATAGTGATAGTCAGTTTTAATAAATAAAGATAGCCTGTTATTCTGCAAAATGGGATTAATCAAAATTAGTGCTACCCAGCAGCAAAACAAAGAAGAGGCATGCATGGGGAATAGTGAGTGAAAGAAAAAAAAACATTTGTTTGAAACTCCGTGGTGAAAATACAATCACCTGTGGGTCTGATTAACAAAAGTGTGTACCGATATAAGAGATCATATCTTGGGTCAAAATTACTTCTCGCTTTGTAAATTGCTAACCCCATGCAGACTTGCAAAGGTTAATGTTGTAAAATATTCATCACTGATTGCCTATCGCTGCCCGGTACATTTTTTAACATTTTTAATTTGTTTACATAAATCAATTAATGTAAGTCCAGTAAAGAAATTCGTATATAATAAAATGTGGCCGATAATTCAAGGTTTGGAACAAATTAACTGACAGTGCCTTTCTAGAAGTATACGCTTCTGCATGATTTATATGCCAAGAAAAATGTTTGCTCTTTACATTAAAGTCGATCTAAGATAATGTAAACGAAACTTTAACACTAAGCTCAAAAGAAATAATCGATTCACTCCGCAGAGGAAATCGACTTTTTTTCACCTTTTGAAATTTAGCATTTATTACACAGGCTACGATATATCTTTATTTGCGGCTGTCCTCAACATGCATCTTGTTTTATCGGTTTACATGAATCTCACTTGAAATTTGTAATACACGGTGAAATCTAATATAGTTTCATTTGCAATTGTTATCACTTATTTTTCGTCGGTAAAACTACAACCTTTGAAACA
The DNA here is from genome assembly GCA_025617745.1 of Heliocidaris erythrogramma. NCBI lineage: Eukaryota > Metazoa > Echinodermata > Echinoidea > Camarodonta > Echinometridae > Heliocidaris > Heliocidaris erythrogramma. The sequence goes on from CM046854.1 coordinate 59,687,117, forward strand.
TGTGACATTCTCTTTACGCAAAAAATAAATTAAGTGCATGCAATTCTTTCTTTTATGGTTCTAGTTCTATCCATGTGGAAATTGTAGCATTCCTGGGGCTGGCTTATATGTATTATTTTGTTTTAGTTCCAGGCTTTCAACTGGAATTCTGCAGGAATGTGTGGTTGATACGTGTACATGGTGCATGAATAAGTAAAATGCACTATAGCGTCTTGAAAGAAGCTTAGAGTGGGCAAATCGCCCCCCCCCCCCCCCCCGACAAAATTATCTCTAAAAAAAAAATACAAAAGTTAACAACAATGATAATATTCAGAAGAAGAAGAACAAGAAGAAGCAGAAGAAAGGAGAAAATAAAAGAAACAGAACGTGCTTTTATTTACAAAGGGTATTATCATTAGTATTAAATCTAAAGGGAGTGGAAAGTCGTAATCCATGGGCTTGACCAGTTGGCCTGACTCGGGGAAATTCGGATACAATCAGGTCCAATCGTGCGCTACCGAAGGAATGTTATTGCCGGATTCCTCGCGCGATCGTTAACTTGAATCCCTCCATAAGCAACCGACCAATGAGATTCAAATACCGGAATAAAGATCGCGCGATCTTGTGTACTCAAATTCGGGTCAATGTGCCAACTTTTATTAGCTGCGCACGATAAATTGAAGTCGCTTTGAACTTTGATCCAGAGAAAGGAGCAGCCAACTGTAAAAGCGCCCATAGATTGCGACTTGTCGCTCCCTTTAACAATGTTCTTCCTGTGGGCCATGTCATCATATTGCAGGCCTGTGTGGCTGACGTTCCAGTCAAATGAGAAATATATTGGAAGGTATAATCATAAAATTCTCTAGAAACATAAATACATTTTTTCCACAAATTCTATTAAGTTAATGAAGCCAGAATTCAAAAGGAGAGAGATGTTCCACAAAAAGCGGGACGGCGGATTTTCAGTACAAATTCTGCATGTTTTTTTGCGACCGATGAGAGTAGAATTGTGTCGGGAATGGCCTTCCATTATGCAGGCGTCACACTGTCCCGAAGTTGAGACAAGATGGACACAAGATAAAGGAAATGTTCAAATTCGGCTCTGATCGTGTAGACACCAGGCCATTCGTGAGAGCATCTTAAGCCATCGTATGACCGCCGGTGGAGTTTCTCAGGCTCCGGCAGCAACTTCGTGTGCGGTGGCAAAATCTTTGGCATGTCAAAAAAATTGCCCGAAGACCTTGGGAAGGTTCATTTTCGTGTTGAATCCCCCCCCCCCCCCCCCCCCCCCCTCTGTCTCATACGTGCGGGCAACCATTCAACCATGAGGCTACCTTCATGATTCAACGAAAAATCTGCTGAACGCTGTCACATACGCCTTTTTCTCTCTTTTTTTTTTTTTTTTGCGTTTCCACTGTGTCTTTTGTTGACACGCATCAATGGGCTTCACCCAAACATCATTTATGCCGTATGGAAGGCCATTCCCGACACAATTCTACTCTCATCGGTCGCAAAAAACATGAGAAATTTGAAAATGACCGTATTTTCAGAATTGGGCATAGAATCAAAATTTCTTAACCAAATTCAATGATCTCGATATCATGCTCTTTGATAGAAAATGCTTTACCCAAAGGCAAATACTGAAAACTTGCCGTTCCGCTTTTTTGGGACACCTGGTATATTACAATACCTCCCCCCCCCCCCCCCCCCCTGATTAAGAAATGAAATACATAGAATATACATGTCTATACAAAATGTAATGTATTCGAAACTTCTATAGGCTAAATTCGGCTTTGAATATAAGGTTAAGATACATTGGAAATCATCGTGTCAGTGTTTAAAACTTCTTTTTTCGTTGGTTATCAACGTTATTATGAGATCTTTTCAATCACGCCATTTTCAGTAGTGATTGCCTACTTTCCGAAAATACATTTCGTCGACTTTGAATCCGAATTCTCTGTCATCAGTCACTGTTCATCTAGTGTAGTTTATATTGAATAGGTTTTTCCGTTCATTTTGACACTTTTTTTTCATTCAATTTCGTCCCGAAACTTTGCGATCTTGCACATCTCCTGGTCAATTTCGTCTTTGGTCTTTCATTTTCGAACTTTATCCAGTCAGTTTCATCATATTGCACCCGATTTCGTCAAAGCGTCTTTCAAATTCGTCACTCGTACTTTTGCTATATGGATGATTTTTATTAGATTTCGTATCTTAACACATGCAAACTTAAGATTTGTACAGGGTGTATTTATATTTTTCCTGTATTTTATTCTAGAAATGTGGAAGCATACATGCATTATGCAAAAATTTGTCTGTTTTGGTTTATCATCTCAAAAGTAAGTTATTCTGAAGGCACTCCGAATGTTCGTTATTTTTTGGTTTCTGATGAAAATTAGTTTATTATTCCGAAGGTGCCGGAAAGTTGCGAAGAGTAAACGGATTTGTTGATTTTAAAATGAAATAATGTTCATCAAACCGAAAATTTTAAAAGGGTTTAGTATATCCTAAAATGAAAAAAGTTTCGATAATCTAAAATTGTTATTAGTATATAAAGTGTATTGTTCAAAATGTGCAGCCACGGAGCTTTTTATTGTCAGGGTAAGGAATATTTTTGTCTCTCATTTTCGATTTAAAAAAAAACATGGAATAATTATTCTAAAAAGAAAACCGCGCAGAATAATGCAACAAATGTATGTTCCTCATTTCGGATTTATAATGAACCCTCTAATAAAGGAGTTTCTGATCAAGGAGCCTTTGGAAAAGGGTGATCATTTTGTGCTGTGGAAAACCTGCAACTTGGCATGATTGGACGAGTATTATGTCACATTCTGGACAAAATTGACAGCAGTTTTAAACCGAGTACATGTAGATGTCGTTTTGCGAGACACCTGTTTTACGAAATGCGTCTTTCTTCGTAAAAATATGTTACGAGTCGCGAATCTTTTTTACTTTTTGTGTTCATTTTTACGATTTCCGTTGTTTTTACGAAACGTGGTTCTACAAGGCGCATGTCACTCTTACACCATATATATATATATATATATATATACAAATTATGTATAACAATGCGCCCTCCCGGCTATTACCATAATTGCTTTATGGCAACACAAGGACTTGGGACCCTTGTTGTGCGGTTACACATTGTGGGGAAGAATTGCATAGTGGAGTCACCAGAGTGCTCAAACTGCGAGGAGTGAGCATTGCATATAACGCAAATAGTGAACGTCTCACATAGAGACTCTCCACGCAATCTAAGACAGTGCTCAAACTGCATGTGCAGTGAGCGTTAATACAAATTATGTATAACAATGCGCCCTCCCGGCTATTACCATAATGGCTTTATGGCAACACAAGGACTTGGACCCTTGTTGTGCGGTTACACATTGTGGGGAAGAATTGCATAGTGGAGTCACCAGAGTGCTCAAACTGCGAGCAGTGAGCAATGGATATTTACGCAAATAGAGAACGTCTCACATAGAGACTCTCCACGCAATCTAAGACAGTGCTCAAACTGCATGTGCAGTGAGCGTTAATACAAATTATGTATAACAATGCGCCCTCCCGGCTATTACCATAATGGCTTTATGGCAACACAAGGACTTGGGACCCTTGTTGTGCGGTTACACATTGTGGGGAAGAATTGCATAGTGGAGTCACCAGAGTGCTCAAACTGCGAGCAGTGAGCATTGCATATAACGCAAATAGTGAACGTCTCACATAGAGACTCTCCACGCAATCTATAAAGACAGTGCTCAAACTGCATGTGCAGTGAGCGTTAATACAAATTATGTATAACAATGCGCCCTCCCGGCTATTACCATAATGGCTTTATGGCAACACAAGGACTTGGGACCCTTGTTGTGCGGTTACACATTGTGGGGGGAAGAATTGCATAGTGGAGTCACCAGAGTGCTCAAACTGCGAGCAGTGAGCATTGCATATAACGCAAATAGTGAATATATATATAATTATACTGTATATATAAACAGTGACAGAGATAGAGACAGATACAGAGAGAGAGTGGAGAGGAAAAGAGAGAGAAAGTGGTGGGTATGTGCCGCCGGCAAGACAAAAAAAGGGGTTTCGGAACGAGCGTATCGTGAAAAAAGATGGTCTTCGGAACTACTAACATTTTTTTAAAACGGGGCTCTTTGGAACTGGATGCCACGGAACTGGGCATTGTTTCACCAAACCGTTAAAGCGCAAAGTCAAATTTTACTTCCCAACTCGTATACTCTTAAATATGTATTCCACACTGATCCTTCCACATTTAAACTATGGTATAGTAGCATAGGTCAGTTGTGCCGACTCTCCATTAAATAGAGTTTTACTTTATGCAGGAAAAAGCGCTGCGTGTTATATGTCATTCGGATTACCGAGCGCACATCGATGCACTCTTTCATAAACATAACATACTAAAGATAAGCGATTTATATAATCTTGGAATTTATGTATAATCTAAATAGAAACGAACTGCCCAATGTATTTTATTCAATATTTTCAATTTTTATCATTACCCTCCTAGGTCTGCCGGGCTTTTTCATCTACCAAGAACGAGAACATTAATTTCAAATAAAACGTTTATATTTACTGGGTCAAAACTCTGGAACTCTCTTCCGGATCCAATCAGAAATAAAGCCACACATTTTAGTTTCAGTACACTGTAAAAACTTATAGCAATTTTTGAGGGCATGCATAGGGACTGCACTCAGAGTGATATTGTAATGCACACAGCGTGCTATTTCAGCACTTTCACGGGAGCTGGACCGGCTCCTTAAACTGCTAAACATTCATTTAAAAATTCGTGATTTTGGCGAGCCTCGAACCAGGGTCCGCTGATCGAAAATTGCTGGCGTTACCGCTAGTGAATTTACGACACCACATAGTTCGTGTTATCTACTTGACTCCCATGACTAAACTTGATTGCAAGAAGCATTCGTTAGTCTATCGGTAACGTCAGCGCCTCTCAATCAGCGGAACCTAGTTCGAGGCTCGCCACTATGGCAAGCCCTTTTAACATTTAATCCTATTTCATGATATCAAGAATTCAATTCTTGATATCAAGCATTCGATTTGTTGATATCAACAATTCAATTCTTGATATCAACAATTCGATTTCTTGATATCAACAATTCAATTCTTGATATCAAGAATTTGAATTCTTGATATCAGGAATTGCCATTGGTAAAGAACACAAAATGATTTCATGATATCAAGAATTCGATATCTTGATATCAAGAATTCATTTATTCATATCAAGAATTTATTTCTTGATATCAAGAAATGATTTCTTCATAATCAAGAATTCATTTCTTGATATCAATTAATCGAATTCTTGATATCAAGAAATGAATTCTTGATATCAAGAATGGAATTCTTTATTCTTTAACAATGAAAAAAAAACCAAACACCAAATGCATTCTGACTGAAATGTTTCTGGAACTATCTTCCGGGTCCAATCAGAAATAAAGCCACACATTTTAGTTTAAGTAGAGGGTTTTTAAAAACTTTTACTTCAAAATTACAATTCATCTATGAATTAAAGTCTCTCTTTTTTTTCTCTCTTTTCTCTAGTGCATTTTTGTCTTTGTTCTGTCTTGTTTTTTCTTGATTTCCCCTTTTTCCCCCTTTCTTCCTTTGTCTTGTTTTGTCCTGTGTTGTTCTGTCCTAGATTTGTCCTGGTTTGTCTTGTATTATCTTGTTTCTTGTTTTTCTTGACTTGTGTTTGTCTTCTTTCCCCTTCTTCTCCCTTTTTTCCCTTTTCTTTCTTTCTTTGCCTTGTTTTGACCTGGTTTTTCTTGTATTATCTTGTCAGTTTTTTGTCCTCTGTCTCATGATCAATTGTTCTTTAGTGTAAAACATCCTGCTATGAACATTTCATTATAGATACAGGATTCATGACTACCTGATTAATTATGTAATTATGATAGATATGCCAATATCTATGTATATATTTTTTTTTCAAATATGCATTTCACTTCCAATTTTCCATGTTATAAAAGATTAATGTAATTATACCCCCGCCAAACCAAGTTTGAAGGGGGTATATAGGAATCCGTCGATGGGCGGGCGGGCGGGCGGTCGGGCGGGCGGTCGGTCGGTCCGTTGCAAATCTTGCGGATCGAATTACTTCCTCAGTTTTTTACCGAAAGTCATGAAATTTGGTACACACATTGGTCTTAGTGGGAAGATGTGCAAGACATATTTTTCGGATAAGTCGGAATCTGCGTTACCATGGTAACGGCATATTTATGGCAGAAAATCAAGGAAAACAGCTTGCGGATCGAACTACTTCCTCATTTTTTTTCCCGAAAGTCATGAAATTTGGTACACACATTGGTCTTGATGGGAAGATGTGCAAGACATATTTTTCGGATATTAAGTCGGAATCTGCGTTGCCATGGTAACGGCATATTTATGGCAGAAAATCAAGGAAAACAGCTTGCGGATCGAACTACTTCCTCAGTTTTTGACCGAAAGTCATGAAATTTGGTACACACATTGGTCTTGATGGAAAATGTGCAAGACATATTTTTCGGATGAGTCGGAATATGCGTTGCCATGGTAACGGCATATTTATGGCAGAAAATCAAGGAAACACATTGCGGATCGAACTACTTCCTCAGTTTTTGACCGAAAGTCATGAAATTTGGTACACACATTGGTCTTGGTGGGAAGATGTGCAAGACATATTTTTTGGATGTGTCGAAATCTGCGTTGCCATGGAAACGGCATATTTATGGCAGAAAATGAAGGAAACGCCTTGCGGATCGAACTACTTCCTCAGTTTTTGACCGAAAGTCATGAAATTTGGTACACACATTGGTCTTACTGGGAAGATGTGTACAACATATTTTTTTGATGTGTCGGAAGCTGCGTTGCCATGGAAACGGCATATCTATGGCAGTAAATCAGGGAAAATCTTGCGGATCGAACTACTTCCTCAGTTTTCGACCAAAAGTCAAGAAAGGCTGTTGTCACGGGGCGGGGTATTAATCATCATCTTCAGTGATATTTCTAGTTTATTTCTAGGGAACCTACACAAACAAACTATGCTTTCCGGTAGGTTCCTTTTTCATTTCATGATTTTGTACATTGTAAATCATATTGTTTTGTACATGTATTTGGAAATGGGATGAAATAAAACCTTGCATCAATCGATCAAACGCATGTTAATTTTAATACACGCGTGTCAATGGGATGCCGGCGAACCTACACCTATGACCGTTTGATGAAACGCTACCTTCATCTCCCTTTCGCTAAATACGCTGTGTGTCATTCTGTGGTGTCATGGCAAGTCTATGGTGTCTTCGAAACGGGCCGGGGCGGGGCGCGTGTTTTTTTTTTACCGTTGAAAATACTACGTGTTAAAGGTTTGCAGAAATCGATTCAAATTCAACATAAGTTCGGTCTTTAATCACCCCACCACTTGTCTACATAAATGTTTACTGTCTGAAATAATGTTTACTCTCTGAAGTGTGTAGGCCTAATGCATAAATATAACATATTGTTAATCGCATCATATTTTGACGGAATGTCTATATAACCTTTGAAACCGTCGTTCGCGATATTCCAGAAATGTAAATGTTAGGTGTTTGCTTACATGTCTAAAGTGCTGCACAATTCTTTCTCTATTGGCTACGATTTCCTGACGTTTTATAGCAAATTTGAGAAAGATAACGGCTCGTAGCACCTTTTTAGGCGGAAAGTTATTTCGACGTCCGGACTGCTTTTCAGTTATTTGGACGTAATACTGCACTGTAACAGGGATGGGTGCAGGGGGGGTTCCCCCTCCCGTTCGAAGCACGAAAGCCCTGACGTTTTAGCAAAATACATGGAAATATTTCAGCTGGCCTCTTCTTCTTCTTCTTCCTCTTCTACTTATTCTTCTTCTGCTTCTTCTGCTTATTCTTCTTTTCCCCCTCCCCGTGCGAAGCGCGAAAGCTCTGACGTTTTATAGCAAATTTGAGAGAAAAATAAAGGGCTTGTAGCAAACAATAAAGTTTTCAGGCGGAAAGTTATAGTTCGACGCCTTGACTGCTTTTCAGTTATTTGGACGTAATACTGCACTGTATGTAACAGGGGTGGGTGCAAGGACAAGTGTAAAAGATATGTTTAAAGATAAATCGATTCCTAATAGATATACATTCAATATGAATACTGACAACATATAATTTTAGAATGAAGCGAGGCTAATTTACTTGTGAATTTCAAATACAAAAATAATAACTGTCACATATTCGTCCTGTAAATGACTTTTCTGGCGATAAGTTCAGGCCCGTAACTAGTCGGCGAGCAGAGGTCCACTTGAAGAAAAAAAAAATTAAGAAGAAGCGAGGGGAGAGATGATGAAAAGGGAAAATAACATAAGATATCGACCTTTCTGTCTATTTTAATACATTTCATTTCGATTTTGTCCCGTATCTTCCTAATCTGGCAATTTTATAAATTAATCAATGTCGTCTTTCACCATTCATTTTCGAATTTTGTCCGTTATACCATGTTGCAATCGATTTTTTTTTCAAAGCGACATTCAAAGAATTATTTGTAGTAGGTCCATGACAGGCCTGTAACGGGGGGGGGGGGGGTCAGAGGGTTCATCCCCCCAAGCTGGCGAGCAACAACAAAAAAAGGATCATAACGCGAAAAAAAATCCAAAGTGACATCAGAATAGTGATGTTTAGGTTGAAAATTTTAAAACATTTCCATACCAACTGGCTTAGATAGGGGAGGGGCGCACAAGGGGTCACGTGAAAGGGGAGAGCGGAAAGAATGTGGAAAATAATTTTATTTGTTTTTGTCCTGCAACTTCATAACATTGCACAGCCATTCGTAAGGCCTAGTCAATATACGTCTTTGGTCATTCATTTCGGAATTTATTTTTTATTTTGCTATTGATTTTGTCAAAGACTGAAAGAGTTCAAAGAGTTATTCAAAATCGTCACCCGCTCGTTGTAAGGTCTTGTCTATGTGACGAATTTGAATGACAATTTCTTGAAATCGACTTCCCAAAGATGGATTTGATGATAAAATTTTGCAGCGGATTGCCAGGTCGGACGAATTCGAATGAAATCTGACGAAAATGAATGGAGATATGTTGAAGTTGATTGACCATTGAACCTGTTGAATGACATTTTAATTATTAAACTATTAGACTATAGGATGAAATTGAAGTGCTGAATGATACATTTTGATCTTTAAAAAGTGTTAGATTGGGCAGGAAATCCTTACAATACAAGGAGATAGATAGTTTCAGGCAGCGAGGTGCATGAATATTTCCTTAGGATGCTACGTCGTTGCCCTATCGCCATGGCATTCGAGTACTCGTTAAGTCCACTTTCTATACTGAAATGAGCAGCGGCAAAGTAAAGAGCATTTTATTCGCTCGCTTCGCTCGCTCGCAAACCTTAACGGGATAGTTCCATGCAGCGACTCCGAGGTCCATGAATATTCAATGTTATGGTAATTTTCAGGCACGTCAGGGTTACCTTTCTATAAAAGAACTGAATACCCCCCCCCCCCCCCCCCCGTTCGCTTCACTTCCTAAAAACTTTATTAATACGAATGATTCCTGGCAACAAGATGATATTGGTGACTAATGAAATATGAAATGAAGTACATTTTAATATTCTCAAGCTCGCTTTGCTCGCTCGCAAAATCTGGAACCCTGCACAGTGGTAGTATATGTCCGGGCTTCATATTTGACCCACCCCTGTCAAATAATCCGACTATATTTATATATACGCTTGTGCCCATACCCTTGGAGGGGTACGCCCCCTGACCCTACCACCCGCCACCCCTGCTCGGTCGCTTCGCTTAGAAAGGGTCCTAGTGTTGAACCCCCCCCCCCCCCCCGAATGCATATAGTTCTATTTGCAGCTGCTATCAGCATGGTTCATATTCTATCAATGTTTTGATATTCTGTCCAAGGTGACATTTATTGGCAAATACAAAGTACAAAGATTACAGAAATATGATGGGTGCAAATAATTCTTTCTCTTTTATAAAACATTATGAAAATAATCATAAAAAGGAGGGGCAGAAGAAGAGGAAGATTTAATTTTTGAAGAAGAAAAATTGAAAAAAGGAAAAGAAGAATAGGGTTTCTTTATCTACAAAGGGTAGCCTCATCAGTATTGACTATTCCCGAGGGCCATGCAATCATATTACAGGCTTATATGCCTTGGGATGTTGCAAGAAAGTTGCAATCAATTGCAAATCCCTCAAATCTCTGAAAACATAAAGACATTTTTTCCACAAATTTTATGAAGTTTAAGAAGCAAGAATTAAAAAATAACGAGATGGGGAACATGGGATGATAACCGTATACGAAGAGAGGACTGGGGACTGCAGCCCCCCCCCCCCCCCCGGCCATAGGCAGCATAGGGGAAGGAAGCAGCCCCCCCCCCCCCCCCCCCCCCCCCCCCCCCCTCCCCGCATCATGCTGATGCAGGAAACCTTCATTACTTAGGGTGATCATAACACATGGTTTATGCTTTTGTCAACCTTATGTATACTACTGCCATGATCGCAGGCAAGCTAACGATGAATTACATTTCTGGCAAAGAAAGGTGAGAGAATCCATTATGATTAAAAAGGATTTCTCCAACTCTACGATTCTAGGTCGGGAGTGTCAGCTATCTTCCCTCCAGTGATCTCAAGGCAGCTGACAAGCAAGCAAGTTGTGAAGGAACCTATTGGCTTATTGAAGTCTGCAGAAGTGGAAGTAATTAATGAACAGAATTCTTCACAAACCTTACTTGCAAGTATTAAAAGATAATTTAATTATTAAAAGTAGCCCGTCAAACCTAACATGGCATGGTGCGGAATCATTCCAATGCAGCCACATATTTAAAAAAAGGAATACTGAGTAATATACATGTATCATGTATACAAAAAAGAAAGTTTTGGAAACTTCATGGCTACATTGAGCTTTGAATAGAAAATATTTACAGAGGATAAAAATCATGTTTCATAATCTATGTTACTTATAATGGTGGATAGAAAATAATAACAAATAAAGGAAATCATCTTGTGCCGAAATTTACTTCTTGCTTGTCGTTAACTTCATGCAGAAATTCTAAAAGATGATCTTAAAACAATACAATTGATTGCCTGCTTGCAAGATAGTTGGAATTTGGAATCCGATTCTCTGTAATCAATCAATGCGCATCCAGTAAGTTTATCTACGGCGGGTATTACGTGCCTGGTAATGTTCTGTTCTATAAGAAAATGTATAGCTTTATTTGTGACCGTGCCCATGATTGTTTGCTCATGTTGTTATGAGATCTCAAGAGTAATAAACGAGCATCAGTTCAGTCTGTTTTCACAGTACAGCTTCTTGTGTGCTTGACATTAATCATTAATGAAATGCATATAGATATAGTTCTATTTGCAGGTGTTATCAGCATGATTCATATTTTATCAGTAACCATTCCAAGGCGACATTCAACTTGCAGATACACATGTACAAAGTTTACAGAAAATATTATGGGTGCAAATAATGCTTTCTTTTTTCGTTTCTGTTCAGTCTATAAGAAATTGCATATACATTGAATGTGCCATCTTTTGGAAGGTTGGTATGTGTATGTTTAATGTCATATATAACTCATTTATTCTTGAAAGCATACAACCAAGGAAGAAAAAAGAATCAAGTCTAGAAATACACGTATATCGCAATAAATGATCTTTATTGATAGAATACATCACAATGTATTCTATAAAATTACTGATTACATAAACCATGTCACGACTTTTAATATAAATTGAATTAATGATACAATCGGTCTTTATTCTTTAACACTGAAAAAAGGCTAAAGCATAATAAGACCAAACTCGAAATGCATGCTTACTGAAATGTTCTTACAGATGTTGGGGATTTGTCAATAACTGCAAAAGGGTTCAAACCCATTCTTCTTCTTTCTTTTTTTAACAGACAAGAATAAAATCAATATATTTATGCACAATTTGACCACTTGAGAAGACTTTTATAAATGGCAAATAGTAGCTGTAAATAGGGACTTGAAGTAAACCTGGGAATAAAGGTTCTGCAAAAAAGAGAATTCCATTCACATTATTATTACATGAGCAAAATCATCACTTTTTACACAAAGCATACAGAGCCATATCTTATTATCTTACATACATGTGTAAACTGGAAAAGGCTAATTTTGCACAAAGGTTTACACCATATCATGTAATGACTGGTTCTTATTCAGATAATGGTTTTGTCCATAACTCAGCCAAACATAGGTGTGCTTACAACTGTAAAATACGACCCCCTAATGAAACCTTCCAGTATTTATGATGTAGAGATGCCAGAAAAGAACATTCTGTCCGGTGACGTATCCACTAAACCACGACACTAAACCATGACACAGAGATGCCGGAAAAGAACATTCTCTTCCAATATAACGTACTCATAGGTATTTTCTTGTTGTGGTACAGCAGTGAAGGTACACAGTACATCAAATATTTGAAAGGAATGTATCCACTTTGATAAGTATCTAGAGAAAAAATAATGTTCAACAACAAATAAACATAGGAGAAAGGCAAGAAACATGTAAAAGCCAAGGGAGTGTGATCTACATTAGTTCAAGTCATACACAAATAATTCTATCATTATGCCTCTTCAGTAATATGCACTGGAAATCTATGCTTCTGTCTAAATGTGGAAGTATTGACATGATGGATATAAATAAGTTAAACAGCGCCACTTTGAGATAGATAGTATGCTATCTCAAAACCTAGATGTAGGAAGTGTTTAGAATTTTCTGTTAACCTTGATATAATATTTTAAACTGTATGATCAAGCACAAGTTTTCTCTGCAAATACTCTAGTTAAATGTATCACTTTCCCTCCCATTTACTTCAAATGGCATTATATTCTTTTCTTTCAAACATGTTGATCATCTAGACAAATTTAATATGGAACAGTCTACAAAAGGCTACCATAACCACCATCCAGACAACAATATGCAACAAAATATAATAAAGTTTCTATTAGAGTAAACTCACTATAGGAATATGTACACAGAAGGGAAGGCTGCTACATTAAATCTATTTTTTGCCTATCATGGAAATTGATCCATTTCCCACTTGCCAATGCAAAAATTAATCAATGCTTCATCTGAATATCATAATACAAAACTTTCCATGCCCAAACAGGAAAGTGCATGCCCACTGACTAATTTTGGTTGCCCCATGGCATTGTACCTGGGATACTTTTACAACCTCTAGGAATGATGGTGATTATCGAAACTGCAGAGGGCTGATTCGGAGACCGATGGTGTCCTTGCCAATCTCGGTGACCTGGGTCACTCTACAGACTTCACCTTTGAATTGAGGCAGGTAGCAGGCTCCACTCAGAGGGCACTTCTCAACTGGCTTCCCCCTAAAATAGAATTAATTATAATTAATTATAATTTTAATGATGATGACAACTATAATAATAAAAATAATAATAATAATATCAGCAAAAACTACAATCATTTCTTTTAGAACACTTGATCAGTTGTCAACTGATCAAAGTACTTTGAAACTGTATTGATCAGCAACTACAAAGTATACTTAAAATATAAGGCTATTAACAAAACAGGTATGGTTTGAGATACCTCAGAGGTACTAGAATACAATTGTAACAGTAACCAATTCCATATTACTACCCCACTGTAATTAAACTTTGCTTTCCAGTCCTTGAATTCGTTATCGCCACTGTCAATCCTCTTCGGCAATATTTCCTTTCCTCTTAGAATTTTAAGTCTTCAAATTTCTAACAAATAAAGGACATCTCAAAATAATAGATATCTTACCTGTAGATTGGTTTGTATGTCGCAGCACAGATATCAAATGGATTGTGTTCATCGTAGTTGAGTTTATGCGCATCATTAGGACTCTTCTCACAGGCCTGTAGGATCTTACGTGTCTGTAAAACAAAGCACAAGAGACTCATAGTTCAGATCGACAGCTCCACTACTACATGTACTTAAAGTATTTCACAAAATATTATCTATAAACAAAACTACATGTAGGTAGTCATTGCCTTGCTTTAATTGTTGCAAATTATACAGCATTGATGGACAATCTACAATCACACCCGATGTTCCATGTCAGGTGCAGTAACGTAACACAATAATTATCTTACAAAGTATCATGAATTCTTTATTAAATCATGATCACGTACCAACAGTGGCATAGCTTGTGCACAGCCAATGAGGGGCACCAATCTTACTTAATGCATGGAATATGAACAAGGCCATCACATGCCCATCACAAGCCCCAATGCCACCCCCACCCCCTAACTTGTAGCTATGACACTGAGCACCAACACACCAACCATCTCCTATTATAGCTGGGAAACTCACCTGTTGTGCTACATCAGGTTTGGGTCCTAGCTCTAGGAGCCTCCTTGCGAATGCTGCTGCCGTCTTGAAGTTCTTGAGCTTGAACCAGAGGTTGATGGCTGTTCTCAGTGTGAGGATCTGATGAATCGGTTGAAGGTTACAATGGGAGAAATACGCTGCAAGCTGTAGAAGGTAAAACAAATTTAGATGATGATTGCTTTCTGAATCATTAATGCAGGTTTACCAGGTGGTTTTACATTTATAGTCTTAAGGGTGCCATACATTCTGTATAATATGAAGCAAGAAATACCAGATGTGGGTGTCACAGACTAAAATCAGGGAAGAACCTGAAATCAATCATCTTGTTTATGGTTTGCATTACATCATCATTTTATGAATCTCTCTTTCTCATCAGACATAGTCATAATTTTGAATAAATAAGATTTGCTCAGGAGTAAATACATTTAAAATGACTTTTAGGAAAAAAGTCATCTTTTGGGGCCATTTTCGTCATCACCAAAACCTAACATATTCATGATTTTGTATAAAAATTATAATGAATTAAATCATCTAGTTTTTGACAAATACAATATGACTTTTTTTGAATCATCTGTTATATCAATAAAATTACACACATGATTGGTGTGAATTAAATCAAATTATTACCCAGTCTTTGGTAATAGAAATCATGTAATAATGTTAACAAGGGTTTATGTCCATGCTAAATTTCATCCCTCCATCTTCTGAAAATGCACAGTGCAAAAAAGCCTAGTTTGAAGATAATTAGGATAAGAAATGATGAGGATGAGATTAAACCTACCTCACAGATTCTCTTCTGTTCTTCAAGGTTACTCTTGGGTTGTTCTTTCCTGTACTGCTCCATTGACAAGCCTACGATGTACTCTCTGCATATAGTTATCAGCTGCTGAGCCTAACGGTTGAAATAGAGATAAATGATTGGGGGTTAAATCTCTGTTCACTTATCTAGATATTCTTCTTTTGTTAAGTTTTAATATTTCATTTTGTCTATTCACTTGAAAATTCTTTCTTTGCCTCATTCCTTCCCCTCCATGTTTCCTTTCTTTCTTTTTTCTACTTCTCCTCCTCCTCCTTTTCTTTCTAATCCCCTTTTTTCTGTCTCTGTCTATCTCTGTCTCTCTCTTAGTCTCTTCCTCTCCCTATTTATTATACTTCTTCCCTTCTCTTAACAATGGTCCTTCTGTTCCCCCTTCTTCTTCTTCATAGGTCTTATCTTTCTTCTCCTCATTCCTCTTTCCTATTTTTCATTTTCTCATCTACCTCTTCAATTTTTTTTCATCATTTTCATTCATTCCTCATCTATAGAGTGTTCTGAAATATCTTTCAATCATCACTCTTGTTCCCTCTATTTTTCATTTTCATTCGCCGTTTTATTCACCTTAGGCTCTACACATAAAAAAAGGAACAAGAGCATAAACAAACAGCTTCAAGACGTACCTCTGTGATTTCTTGTTTTGTATCCACTACAAGCATAGGTATACTAAGTAGGATGTTCCTGAACCTTACGATGGCATCAGGGAATTTCCCTTGCGTTGTGAGCTGGTAGGCAGACTGTAACCTCTGGACTAGATGAGCTAGCTTCAGACCTACAGCAGGCTGGCCTCCCCTTGCTCCTGCCTCACGCCTAGGAGAAGATCAAGGAAACAGATCGTTCATAATCATGGTGCAATATCGATCACTAGTCTTCCCACAAAATCATCGGACATGCGGTCCCTATTTGCAATGCTAGGTTTTGCGACTGATTAAAAACACTAATCAGGCGCCTGTAACATAAAGAGATACAATCTTACGATCAAATGTAACTCCTCAGTACATGTTTTGCCATAGACTTACGATTGATATCAATCATAAGATTTATTTATCTCTTTATGTTACAGGCCCCAGGGGGGTGTTTCATAAAGCTGTTCGTAACTTACGCGTGACTTTACGCACGACTGGTGATCAGTTCTTGTGCTAAATGATTGAGAATCTGATTAAGTATAGCACCCAAGAACATGTTCCAGTGTCCGAAAAGTCATTCGTAACTTTACAAACAGCGTTACGAAACACCCCCCCCCCCCCCCCAGGACTGATATGAAATTTCAGGGACCCTGTTTAATATGAATGAAAACAGCAAACATGTAAATCTGTTTTTGTGTGTGCGAATATACATGTACATGTCTTTCCTGCCTTGTGTCCTTAATTTTACATAATATATCTCTTCTTTTCTCAATTGTCTTCTCGCTTACATCTAGACAAAGGAGGGGTAAAAAATAATGCAGATCCAAATCAAAATTCTTTTTTTTTCCCCATTCTTTCTTTTTTTTAATCCCTATGAAATCTTTACAAAAGGCAATGATACGACAGAAAAGATGCCTACATGATGGACATGATCATGTTGTATTCTCACATTACTGTAACATTTGCTCTAAACTCCAAAATCAAAACATACCAGTTTCTATGTGGATAACCAGAGAGTGGTGGAAGAGATGGTAGACCTACAAAGGATGTTCTGGCTCTAGCGTACGTCTGCATGAAGATCTGCTTGTAGGGTGTGAAGTCAACCATGCCCACTTGGTCGTGTAGTAGCTGATGGAGAAGAGAATAGAAATAAACCGGTCACAATATTCCTGAATGTGAGGAGACCTAGTTCCAAGGCCTGAAATTTATAATGTTTGCTTCCCTAACATGGCTCGGTTGTAAGCTGTATTCTTTATCGCTAAATGGACTTCACAGTCAAATAGTCTTTACAATCAATGGTCACCTATATTTTGAAGTAATGCTTCCCTTCTGTTCAACTCAATCCTACTTATCATGTTTGATCCTGATATGAAAATGTACATCTTTTGAATGATAAGGTGAATGACCTTTGGCTAGCTAATGTTGAAATGTATAACCTTTGACCTACCTGTGTGGCAGTGCTGAAGGAGCCTGCTAGTATGTGGTCCACAGGAAGCTGGGAGTTCTTGACCCAGACCTGGCCCTGGCTCATGCCTTTAGTTGGTGCCACAAAGTAATCATCATCTGCACCTCCTCCTGCAGGCACATCCTGTTAAAAAACAAGATTGAACCGTGTTTTGACTTGACATGATCAAGGATACTCTGACAGACTAAACTAGTCAGTTATTCTTAAAAACTAACATGAATGTTACCATATTTTTTCCAACCAAAAATAATTATTCAAAACAATATGTGAACATACATTTACATCACAGCAAGAAAATGGCAGTATTAAATAATGGAATGCCACATTTGTTGAGGTGTTAACATTTTGAGAATGACAAGAAATATATTCACAGAAAAATTCTTATGAAAAAATATATCAATATAATGTAGCATATCACCTGTGTGATGCCAATTTGAAGATTATAAAGTATTGAAGCATCTCACAAAATTATTGGGGGTGGGGTGGGCTTCAACTGTTACAGGCAAAGTGGGGCAGAGGATTTGGGGGCGGGTCAAGAGACTTACCAGGTCAGGAGGTAGCTCCAATTCTTCATCAACATCCCATGCTCCACCTTCTCCATCCCCGTCATCATCTCCAAAGCCTTCCATGCCATCACCAAACTCATCTCCACCTGGGTGAAAATCATACACACAAAAATTCTTAGTATTATCACTACTCTAAGAAATCAACTGTTTCTTGCATTATAAATTTTGAACTCTAATAAAAAGATCACGTAATAATAATAATAAGAAGAAGAAATGTAACTTATATAGCGCCAAATTCATTTTGTGGAGTGCTCAAGGCGCATGTAGAATAATTAAACAAATGTTTTTATATGATTTTTAAAAGAATTAGATGTTATACACTTTTTGATGTCTTCAGGAAGGCCATTCCATAATTTAAAACATGCGTGGGTAAATGATCTTTCCCCCCAAGATTTTGCGACTTTAGGGATCACAAGAGAACCGGAAGTGGATGATAGTAAAGATCTTGTGTAATTTTTAATTAAAGAGGTATTGTATTGGGATCTGAGTAATGGGGTGTTGCAAGAAAGCTGCGATTGATTGCAAGTTGCAACTGATCGGTACTGACCAATCAAAATCATTGTTGCAAGCGCATCTTCTTGAATGGGCAGACCCTGAACCATTCAGAATGGTTGTTCTAATTTGCTTTACAATTTGCAATTGATTGCAACTTTCTTGCAACATCCCTTAAAGATGCCTTGTCAAAGGGCACTAGTGTATCATATTCATTTTTAACATGAGACCTCCTCGTTTCTCAGACCATTGCTCTACCACTGAGTTATCACATCTCTTCTTGTAGCTCCTGATGCTAGTTCAGGGCCCCGTCTTACGTGGAGCGGTAATTGCTATCAACTGGTCACAAGTCCTCCAATCAATCCCAAAGTTACAATCGCCCGTCTCTTATGTGTAGAGTCGCTTTTCAAATTGTATAAATACTAACTTTTTATAAGGCATGGACACAAGCTACAAGAATTTATCTCAGTAATTAAAAACCAGTTTTCTTCCTGTGAAATCAGCTCAGATACAAATAATAATATTCCATTCCTGCATTGTGCACATCACATTATGATGTAACGTCCCTATGCACATCCAAAAAGATTTGGAAATTATTACCCATTTAGCTCACTATCCGATTTTGATATCAGAAAAGAGTGTCTGAGAGAGCCTCTTCACAACCTCTTCTTTAAAGTCTACAAAGTAAAAAAATCCATATTACTCCTAGTGCAAATAAGCACAAGCTAGGAAAAGTCATCGTACCATCAAGAACCAGTTCCGCATCGTCACCCCAATCTCCACCGGCATCTCCCTCATCTATAGCAACGGCCGCAGCCATGGTGCTGCCTGCTCCAGCCTTGCCCCTGTTCATGGCACCTTCGAAGAATCCCTTGGTGACAGTCAGGAGTGGCCAGTTCTCCTCTGAGCGGATGATGGGAGGCGGTGGCTGGAGGAGCTGGGCATTGGGAGAGACCTCAGGGAGCTTGTCATCCTCGCTGAACATCTGAGAGATAGTGTCGGCCTCCTCCGCCAAGCCGTGGGTCTTGGCTGTCAGGTAAGCTAGGGACTCTACAGGTACAGAAATATTACATAAAACAAGAGATTTATTCAATCAGTTGTTATCTTCAGAGAATGAACGTTTTCAGCAAACCAAATTTTTGTAGCATAGTAATAGTCATGTTCCTTTTTTTAGAATTAAAGCTTGACAGGAAAAACAGAGTTGGTACATTTCATTATGTAACAACCGATTTGAGTTGGAGGATTTAATGTAATTTATTGTGCTTTCATTTCAAAAGAAATCAGACATGACAAAAATATAAATTAATTTGCTTTATTGTGAGCCCAACAAGTACAGATTCGAAAGATGAAAAGCAAAGAAAATATGAAAGCTGATGAAATCATCACCCTTGAACATCCTGCAGAGCGACATTCTCGGAAAAATGAAATATTTTGTAAACTCACTCTGTCCGCATGTCTTGAGGATCTTGACTCTCTCTTCCACATCTCCTAGATAGAGGGCGCACTGGTACTGACCGCTTGTGTCCTTGCGGATCTCAGCTATGAATCACAATTTTAAAAAAAGAAACAGAATGAGGAATTTGATGAATAAAAAACAAACAAGTTTTTGTATTATACATCAAAAATCAGCCTAACCAACGCTAGGTGGATACCCTAGGACTGTAAAAACAAGAAACTTTCGCAACATAAAATTTTTAATGACAGCCAATTCTGAAGCAAGAAACTTCTGAGAATTGCAATAATTTCATGTTGTTTCAATTAAGGTTTGACTAATTCGCGGCATGAAACTTTCACGAATCTTGACCACTCGCAAAATTTGCGAAAGTTTCATGCACGCTAAAATGTCTGGTTTTACAGTATCATTACATAGGTCAGCGAACAGATCAGTTCTTCACAAACTAAACCGTGATCTGCACTCCCAGGGAAGCTTTCCTTATGTAAGTACAATAATAATAATAATAATAATAATAATACCACTGTTCTTGTATAGCGCATATCACATTATGATATAACGTCCCTATGCGCTTCCAAAGGGTTTTGGATATTATTACCCTGGCTTTAGCTCCGGCAGCCGTAATCAGCGCACAGTGCATTTCAAAGAATAAATCCTGCCAGGTACCCATTTAACACCTGGGTGGAGAGTGGCAAATGTGGATTAATGTCTTGCCAAATGACGCTAGTGCCGGGCTGAGATTCGAACCCTCAACCCTTGGATTGAGAGTCGAGTGAATGAACCACTATACCACGACACATGAATGCATGGTACACACAAACCCATTCAGAATTTGTTTTCACATATCTTATCAGGATGATGGTTCCCATCGCACTCTTTTAAGTACTGATTGGTAATAATCATGACAAAATCAGTAGTAAGAAACTCCTTTCCAATTCTGTCATCTCGAACAATACCAACTACTTTCGCAACCCAAGCTAGTACTCACCGATCTTCATCATTTTCCTCAGCTTGTCCAAATTGCCGGTGATCAGGTAGAGGAAGGAGAGCTTGTCAAAGTTCTTGGTCCTCTGGTAGGCCATCTCCACCACCTGATGGTTGCCTTGCAAGAGGGCAGCCTCACCTAGCTTCTCCCAGCATGACTTGTCATCCAGGGCTCGGGCAGCTTCCAAAGCGACCTGGTCACATAAGAAATGTAAACAAAGAGGAATGGATGAAGATGAATACAGCAACAAATGATTGCAATTTGAAAGCTTTACTGCATTATATAGAGAAAAGTGGATGGAAACAATTTAAAAGCAAGGTACTATAAACTCCACCACAAAAGTGCTCCATATTTGTGCCAAAAGGTGACTTGGTTTGATGTAAGGGAAACACATGTGATAAACAAAAGATTTGAGAGTGCAGGATTAACACCACCTTGAAGCCCAATCATAGAAGATCACTCAATGCTACACAATCTTACCTCAATGTTTCCACACTCGAGGGCCAGTGCAAACCTGGTCTTCTCATCTTTGACGAAATGGAGCGCAACCTCGGGGTACCCCTTCTTCTGCAGATAGGCAATGATGGACTGTCCAACCAGCTTGGCGGTGCGGACCATGTGAAGCACCTCGTCGTACTTGCGATGGATGAGGGCAAGCTTGAAGCGGAACTCGGTCGGGTCGATGCTCAGCACGCGGGCGCGGCACTCGCGATCGAGGCAGTAGACAGTCTGACCTTTGACCCGGGTGATGTAGATGGGTACATCCAAGGTTCGGATGATGCCATGGTCACTGAAAATTGTCCAACAAAAGCAAATAATTAAAACTCCAATAACTTTAAAAATACATTTTAACTCTTTGAATACTGTGGTTACATTTCATGCAAAAGAGATCCATAGTGATGTGTATTAAAAAAAGATAACAATTTAATAGGTTAAAGAGTGTTATGTTCTGGAATTCATTAGTGCTTTGAAAAGGTTTGCCTCACTATGTGAGTGTGCATGTGTAGAGATGTGTCGCAGTGTCCCAACATACAGTACATGAAGGGTTGTATGGCCATATGATTGTGCTTGGACCAGTAAAAATTCTGAACAACCATTGCAAGATTCAAGCGAGCATTTATTCACTCCAAATCCACATAAAATGCAAAGGTTTTTTGCAATAGCTGTTTTCATTAATATGGAACCAAATAAGAAAGTAATATATTTCTGTTCCAATACACTTTCTCATTACCACAACTCAAATTTGTCTTTAAAATCTACACAATTTATAGGGAGAACTTCCTCTCAATTCAAGTGAATAAATACAAAACCTGCAAGTGCAATGAGAGTAATGACTCTTACCCATTGGTGATGGCATATTTGATGTGGTTACTGGTAGTATAGATGAAGACACCGCTCTCATCCCAAGCTCCACTCTTGACGCGAATGTTCTCATGGATGGTACACAGGGTCTCCAGCTTACGGTTACAGATGGCAATAGCTGTCAGGGCAAACCACACAATATTTTTCTGATCAGTATTCAAGAATATACAAGCACACTAAAGGGAAGCGTTTCATCAAGCATTTTGTCAGTGATTTTTACTGACAAATTTGCTCTCAGCCAAGCAGATGCAAGGATTTCAGTAGCTTATAACAGTTGTCAGTAAAAATCACTGACAAAACGCTTGAAGAAACGCTCCCCAGGATACATGTATTTTCATAAGCAAAGTTCTCAAGTTGGATATAAAGCCCTTTCATTAAAATAAGGAGAAAAACCTGACTAAAACTTTCATGTATTTTTCTCAAATTCATTGTTGTTTTGAGTAATTATTCTATTATTGATTTCTATTTCTTCGATTTGAGAGAGGGCTTGGGCCAGCAGGGTCATAATAACACCATCAGCCTGCTCCTTGTCTTCCCCGTCACTCGCCTTCCTAAAAACCGCTACCATCATGACCATGTACACAGATCAGTAGCCTGCTCGTCCGCCGACTTCTGTATTGCACGATATCGTGCTCTTTCAACTTTCTCGGTCCTTGAAATCTTCCGTCTTTTACGTCCTTTCCCTTACAGTAAATTTCCGTATCCACCATCACCTTCCACCATTGTCTAAGTTTGAAAGTTTGACAGCTAAAATACAGTAACGATGATGTGATGTTTTTTAGGAAGAAGTGAAATAAAATCAAGTTCTAAAGCCTCGGGAGCTAGCGCTATAGCCACTGTGCTTGTAATTTGTGAGGGTTAGCTTAGCACGAGCGCAAGCAGCAGTGCAATAACACTGCACTGTTACATGCATTGGGAATGACTACGTACACACACTGCATTCATAACTCTGGTTGTACTCGAGTGGACGTGAGATGGCGCTACACAACGTGGTACCCCGGGGTACAACGCTACCCCGGGGTACCGCGTGGTGCATCATATATATCATGAATACATTCGTATGCTGAAAAAATTGTGCAGATCACACTTTTGGGGGAGAGCAAAGCACCACGCATAATTATCATTATATTTCTTCTTTTATGCTTATAACTTAAACATTCAATGATTATGTCATTACAATCTCGGTGTATAAGTTCAAAATACTCAGGAACTCTGAATAATTTTGCATCAAACATATGAAATAGCTCCCAAAATTCTCCAGGACAATGCTAAAAATCAAATAGACCCCCCCCCCCCACCCCGAGGGAAAAAAAATACTTTGTCTTACTGTGTTTGCTGAGGAGAGCAACGTGCATCATGTCTCCAGACCAGATCACGTAGCGGACCTTGGAGATACGACAAGCGCCAAGAGAACGCTTCTGCTGAACGTCAAAGAGCGTCACGTTCTCTGGGTCGCGGAGCAGCAACATGCCAGTGCCAGCGTAGAAGATCTCCTCACAGGCTGGGGTCTGGACCTTCTTAGTTACTTCGTTCTTCAGGTTTTTGATGACCAGCTAAAAACAAAAAAGAACAAGTATTGTTAACAAAAGTGGACATTAAGAAACCAGAGAGCAGCACAGGACAACACACTGCATTTCACTGAGTGACTATGTTGTTCATTCCTGACGTAACCCCAATATGAAAATTTCTTGTATAGACAATTTCAGTATCATATAAGCATAAAGACATTTCATAATTCAAGAAATAATCATATCTCAGGTTCTCAAATTAAGCATTAATAAATGTGAAACATATGTCAAAATATCTTTCAAAGTATATAAATATATTTATAAAAATATATTTATATAAATTTAAATAAATATATAAGAGCTACTGTGAAACCAGAACCTTTCATAAATTTT
This sequence comes from Heliocidaris erythrogramma, assembly GCA_025617745.1. NCBI lineage: Eukaryota > Metazoa > Echinodermata > Echinoidea > Camarodonta > Echinometridae > Heliocidaris > Heliocidaris erythrogramma. The sequence goes on from CM046854.1 coordinate 59,711,144, forward strand.
CAAGAATGTTTCATGCTGCAAAAAGATTGAAAGGCAACACTGAATTCTTGCAGTAACCTTGGCTTTATTAAGAATTTGAAAGTTTCAAGCTACATTTTCTGGTCTTACATTAGATGTAGCTTCAAAACCTCAAAAGAAATACATCAGACAAATAACTTACAGAGTGGCTACGATCCAGCACAGCGAATCTGTTGCGAGCTACCCACACTGCAGTCAGTCCAGATGATCTCTTACCCTCGGGTGCTGATTACAAGAAAGGTCATATGTAGATAAAACCCTGTATTAATGAACTTTTACTTCAAGACAATTTCATAGCCCATTTGTTGGTGTCGAAAATTTGAAGGAAACTAACCAAATACTAAGCATTTGTTTAGCACCATCTATATAAAGCTTCTATTTTGAGGCATGTGCAGAAAAATAGTTGAATCCAAATAATTGCTGTGTTCATGTGTCAAACATTACAAAGGGGGAAATTTTTTTCAAGTTGCATTCATTTTTCTTTTCTATGGTACATTAAAGTTTATGTTTCATTAACATTTCTCAATCTCAGAAACAAGGCATAATGAATATCTTTACAATGACATTATCATATGAGCATACACAACTATACAGGTTTAAGAGACTATTGCTCTTATTGCTGAGCAGCCCACATGAAGTGAAAGTAAATTATTTAAGGAGATAGAGACTTACCGTCAGGATTCTGAGAATCACTTTCCTTGGGAACTTGGTAGAGGTCATAGGTGCTATTGTCAACGTTGCTTGTCCTCTGTAAGATATTAATAGCATTTAAAAGATACAATGGGTCAGTTTAAGTTTACAATAATTGGCGTAAAGGTTCAAATGCAAGAGGACAAGTCATCCCCCTAAAAATGGGTAAACAATTCTACTCATCAATGGGGCACTAAGTATTAATGTGTCCATTCTGAACAAATGAATATGATTCTGCAATTGAATGAATAAATAAACAAATTCATGTCATCACAAAAAACAATTATAAACAATTATCCTTTTCATTTCCAGGCATGAAAATTGCTGTTCATGAAAAACACTGAAAACATTTCGCCAACCAAAGCGAGGGAGCGAAGCGACCAAGCGGGGAGAGGGTGTGGTAGGGAGATTAATCTCCATTTGCCACTTTCACCCAAAGTGTAGTAAGTGGGTACATGGTCTAATCTATTCCTTAAATGCACTATGCACTGGTGACTGTTGCCATAGCTTAAGCAAAGGGCAATTGTCTTTGAAGCACTTTAGAAGTACATACTGACGTTATATCATGGGTGATTTTAAGTATGGTGTTAAAGACTGGTGTTAGTGTTAACAGTCAAAAGTTAGCGCTCACTTCAACCCTCGCTTACTATTAAGTTTAGTAGTCCAAAGGCATGAAGTTAGCGCTAACTTTTGACTGTGTTAACACTAACACCAGATTTTAACACCGTACTTAAAATCACCCCATGTGTTGGGTCTATACAAAATCGGATTACTTACGGTTGAGATAAGGACGGCCTTCTCAGCAGGATTGTAGGACATGGCGAAGGGAGGACTCTTGTTGCCTCCTCTCAGCTGCATGACAGGGACATCCTTCGAGGTAGTGAAGTCCAGCTTGCGCAGGTACCGCTCCTTGACGTAGAACAGGATGTTGTTGTGGGTAGCATAAGCTGGTCGCTCCCTCTCCAGCTTGAAGACGATCATCCCGCTGTCATGACCTGTGCAGATGAGATAAGTAGATGGACGTTTTTACAATTTCATCGTCATCAGAGAAAGAAGTAGAATCTGCATCTTTCCTAAATTAGACCAGTACATGACTCAAACATTCATAGATTTAATAGTAATGAAATGAGTTCCCCCCCCCCCCCTTCTACACATCAATACAATCCAACTTACATTATCAAAGTAATATAACACTGAATTGTTTGTCCAAATTTTTGGATCTGAGGGCAAGGTGTTCACAAATTTGGTTATAAGGAGACTAATTGAGTCTATGGGCTTGATTTTCTTTACTTAGAAGAACCCTCAAATTTCCACTATATAAAGTTTATAAAGAGGAAATAAACATATTTTTAACCAAGCAACCATCGGATATAATCATATATGACACAAACAAAAAAATTTAATGTATTTACCAGCAGCAAAGAGGTTGAGAGAAGGATGGGCAGTCAGCACCCAGAAGCGATCATGGTCACGACGGAAAGTCTGGATGCATGTCCTGTTAAGAAAATAGAGCAAAAGATTAATAATTGTAATGTAAACACTGTCAATTAGAATAGATACAAAATGAATATGTGAAAATCAAATACCATTGAATTTCTTGTATACTTATCTATTGTATGATTTTTCAGAATAGAAATACTCTGTTCTTGTCACAAACAAAATATATATTTACATTATTGATTTTAAAAATTTTATCAGAATTCAGAGGACACTGCAATCAGGTACCTCTTAGACATGTCCCAGACTCTGATGCTCTTGTCTTCAGAGTTACTGAGGATGAGCTCCTGACGAGGGTGGAAGATGGCACAGGATACGTTGTTATAGTGACCACGGCAGGTATCTACCTCCCAAGCCTTGGCATCTAGACAGGGAGAAGGATGAATCACACAATTGTTACTCCACAGTATTTTTACAGTTTAAATACTATATGTAATCACTTTCTTAGGAGAAGTGACAAATTGCATACAGAGAGCAGAGAGCAACTTACATCTGGAAGCTCAAACCAGCCATTGTAAAAAAACAAATTAAATTATTTCCAAAATAAAGTAAGAAAAAGTTCTAAAGTGTACCAGTCTAGAGTCTTTACCAGATGTCAGCAAGAAGCAAATAAGTTTTTAACTTTAAATGCCTACATCTAAGGTATTATCCAAGGTATTAACACAGGTCATTCTTAATGAAGTCTGAATTTTTCTGGAGATATCTCATAAAAGTTCCTGTGAATATTCTGCTACGTACATGATAGCCATGAAAGCATGTATTTGTTCATATACTCTACTTTCAATACATTTCCATGTCCTGCAATATACCCAAGAATACATGGAAGGGCATAGACACAAAGAATTTACACAAAGAATTTACACATCCTGCTAGCTTTCCAGTACTCTAATGGGTAGGCTTTCATATACTAATCAGAGACCCCTCCTCGTTCCCCTCACCCTTAATTTTCAGAAACACTATTGCTCATTACTGTTGAAAAATTATTTTGCCAAAGAGGACAGAATTAGACTATATTACCAACAAGAGTACTTACCATTCATTCTCCAAAGTTTGACATAGCGATCATCAGCAGCAGACAGGATCAGGGGCATAGTGGGATGGAAGGCAGCCCAGTTCACTCCACGATCATGGCCCTATAACAACAGCAAATTGGCAACACAAATTAAACAAATGAATAATTATGTACGGTAAGTATAACAAACAAGGAAGCAACATTAACAACATAATTGAAGGGTAGGGTCGGTCTCCAAATGCCAACATGAAACTGAAACACACAACAATTGGGAATGGTTATCTAAGAACAAAAGGAATGCATCATTTTCTAAAACTCTACAGACTAACCAATGTGCCAGAGCAGTCTTTATACATCGTAGACAGTTGGTCTATACATACAGGTTCTTTATATAAGAGGGGTTATTAAACACAGGTTTTGATGAGAATTATGCTGCAGGAAAACAAAAAATGTGGTCTTTATAGACTTTCTTGAGAGGAGGTCATCAAACATGTTTCACTGTACAAGAAACAAACCAAGATGACTTATCATCTCTCCCAAAGGTATGTAACAGGGGAGTTCTTTTTAGTTGGCATTGTTCAGGCTTGTGCATGTGTCCCAGCCTTCCACAGAACAAAAATTAGGAATCATTATAGTTTCCATCCTTCAACTAAAAAAAAGAGAGGAATCTAGGATTCATATCAGTATCTTCAAGGCCCAAAAAACGGGAATCAGTACTAAAATTAGGAATGGTTGGTAGCAATGCAAATGTAAAATGCAACAAACATACCTCTAGTACATGCTTGACCACAGCATCAGCAGTACCAAAGAGGTCAGGGGTCATTGGGTTCTTGAGATGTTCCTCCAGACCACTTGGCCCAGGAGAGATGTTCTTCTTTCTCAGGCCTACAAATGAAGAATTAATATATTAGAAAATTACACTAACTGAAGGTAATGTAACTCCCAAATGCAGAGAGTAGTTTCAACCATCTTACACTCATGATTCTGACAGACATATTTTAGAGTAAGTGTCATAACTTGTCTGTTGATTGGTGTTGATACACTTTTGCGTCTCTTATTTCCTGTACAAGACATTTTGCAATATGAAACTTTGCAAAACGCAAAAAATCAACATTGCTCCACAGCATAAAATTGCCACAAATGTGGATCAATTATAAAAGAATCACAAAATTTTCTTGCACATTCAAATGTCTTTTTTACACCAGGTTCTTAAAATCATCATCATTATTAATCGTAACATTCATGTAATGAACATTCGACAATGAAACAAAACAGAAATCCCCTGGAGGATACCTTGGATGTCCCAGACCCTGACAGTCTGGTCAAGAGAGGCTGAGACTACTAGGTCTTCTGATGGATGGAAGTTAGCACACATCACATAGTGGTTGTGGCCAGTCAGAACACTGCAAGAAACATACACACATGATGTTATTTTTTGTCTGTAAAATGATATGATGTTTCTATGGACTTCCATAGTGCTTCTCAAAATAATTGAATGCTTAACTAAAGCTGGAGCATATGGAAAATTATATCCAACGGGCTACATTTGCTACCACTGCCCGTCTTCAATTATCTCCCAGACCCCATTATACAACAAAATATGGCCTTTTGTGTCTGCCAATCACATTCAAGGATTTCAGTGGCTTATAACAGTAATTGCAACTTGTTATTGATAACAAGTTTTATGAAACGGGGCCCAGGTACTTTATAACAATGTCTTACATGGTGAAAGAAGGTTGTCCTAATGTAATCCAGATGGCCTAGGAGAGTGAAGAGACATCGTTTGAGCTTGTAGTTCCACACTTTGATCTTGTAGTCGTCACCTCCTTTGTCAACACTTTTGAACAACGTCCCTATCTACAATCTACTATCTACAGGTGCACCTTGATTTCATTTCTTACACTTCAAAACATGATATAAGTCCTAAAAAATGGGTCATTATCACTACTGGATAAATCTCCATGATAAGAAGGACCCGTAACTCACCAGACACAGTTCCTAGACTGCCAGTTCCAAATCCTGATGGTCTGATCATCAGATGCACTGAGGATCCAAGGGTATTCCTGTAAAAAAAAAAAGACCAATCACATTTAAGCTCGCACCATCTTTGGACTTTATTATATCATGCTCTCAGTGAAACTGAAATTGAGGGGGAGGTGGATGGAGAAATTCCATCAGCTTGAATACAGCTTTATTTTAATTTTCTTTGTGTATCAAGGTCAGCAAAAAGTCATGCTGAAATCATTATTTTTTTTTAGAATCAGTTAATTTGTTTTAATTCACATCACTGATAGAAGCTGATTTTTTTATTTTCTTTCATTAAAATTGCACTATTACAAGAAAGTATGCAATAAGTGCAAATGTTGTACAGTAAGAGACTCTTTCCAAGTATGTGTAATGCAAAAGAAATGTAATTTATATCAGTATTAGAAAAAAAATGAAAAATATAAAATCTGCAACTTTTAATATCTTTAAACATATTAAGCTTTGTTCAGACATCTGGCAGTAAACTGCCCAAAAATGAGGTAGAAAAATAAAATAACATACAATGTAAACGTGGAATATTCTGCAGGGTAGAAAAAGACGCGTACATTTTTGTTTTTGAAATTATTTTCCAATGAGCCCATCATGTCCAAGAAATTTTTTTAAATGTGAAATTCACTTTATGTGGCCAGGCGCGAAAAATTCATCTCATGAAATTGTCAACTTTTGAAAGTAGTAGAGCATACCACAAATCTATACAACAGACAAATATCAGAGTACGGTTGAGGCATTTGTTGCAACCAGTCACTATGAACATGACTCTACCCTTCACAATTATGGTTCTGGTAGTCAAAAGAGCATCCTTTCACTGCCATTCTGGAAATATATGTAGAACAGGTAGATGTCCTGTGCATATTCACCTGTTCTACGTATTTTACATAAAAGCAATGAAGGGATATTCTTTTGTCTACCAGAACCATTGTGACGGGTAGCATGAGGGTTATTGAAGGGTTGTTTATTTTGTCCACGCTCTAAAATGTCTGTCATGTTCATAGTGAGTTATTCCCCCCCCACTAGCAATTCATTAACATGCAACAAGATTCATAAGCACTTTACTGCATCAGGAGCTGCAGCACTTTATAACAGTGCCTTACATGGTGAAAGAAGGTTGTCCTAATGTAATCCAGATGGCCTAGGAGAGTGAAGAGACATCGTTTCAGCTTGTAGTTCCACACTTTGATCTTGTAGTCGTCACCTCCAGAAACAAACAAAGGCTGCTGCTGATGGAAACTAATGCCTCGAACAGGACCTGAAATCAAAAGAAAAGTCTTAGGTAAATATTGAAATTTAACATTTCATAGAGAAAAGTTAATATTTGGGTCAAATGCATAATTCATACATTTTCAATATTAGCTTGGTATAGCATTTTTATTGAGAAGTATGATTTATTGAGAAGTATGAACTGCAGTTACAGCAAAGTCTTTTTTAATCTATTATATTTTCTTTTGGAAATATACAGTCATACAGTCAAATCTCTAAATTCGCAACATGTAGACATATACAGAATTCTTATTTCCTGTTACAGACTTTGCTGCAACTGCAGTTCATACTTCTCAATAAATTCTAAATGAAAATTATCAATGAAAAATAGAAGGACAGTGTACATGTATGTTGCCTGCACTGGGTACATATATGCTTCCAATGTAAAGGGGAAAAGCCACTAGGTGTATTAAAAGAAAAAAATAAATACATTTGATGCTTTTGATCATTAACAGAGTTAAAGATTGAGTGGGACTGCCATTTTCACATTGTAAAGTTGAAGTATGTCAAGTTAATTTGGATAAGTTTATGAAATTTCCTTCATAGGTATGCTTAAAATAATGCTCTGAATATTGAATAGATTTTCACTTTTTGAAAAGTCAAGGCCACAATGCCATTGTGCATATGTCATTTATGCTAACCTTTTGCTATACAGTGTCATTAATGAATCATGACTGGGTTAAAATGGATGCTCTGGAATTTCAACGGTATTGAACAAAGGCAATTGCTGTGCTAAATGAATTAAGTACTGATACAAACAGATTTGATTTTTCAAAGAGTGAAAATATCATTAGATATTCAAAGAATTATTTTTAAATATTCAAGGAAATTTCATAAAACTTACCCCAAATAAATTTTACATCCGTCAGCTTTACTATATATGCAAAAATCTCAGCCTGATTACAAGTTTAAGCTTTCAAGTAGTTTATTAACAATCTAAGGACATGAATTATTTCAGGGCTAAATTGATCACATTTTGTTCTTCAAATTGGCAACAATAATATTTTTCTGTTAGTTCTACATGGTTCTAATAAGGTGTAATGTCTTTTAAAACAATATACATGGTTAGATATTTTGTCGATTAGTTGAAAAAATTGCCAAATTTGATGAAAAACAATGATTTTGAATGTCTCAATTTGTTGCTAATTTAAGGATTTTAAAGCTTATTCTCGTTTTTAAAATTCCTGGCATCAAACGCAATATGGTCATGTAACAAAAATGGACATAGTATGTGCAGAAATTGTTGCTCTTTCTACTCATGCATCTGGTATATTTTTTAGAGCTCTGAATCAAGAGTTATTGAGCCAAACCACAAAATGTGGTCAGTTGTCTTGAAAGGGTTAACAATCTAAAAGTGTTGATTTTCTTTTTTTTTACAACTAGTACTTCATTTAGTCCTTGAGAAAAGCTTTGTCTGTGTATTAAGATGTGAATGTAAACTTACCATCATGTTCGTCAAACTTCTCAAGGAGAGTGCACATACGGTAGTCCCACAGCTGGATGTTTCCATTGTGTAAACTAGCAAGAATCCATGGGCGGTTAGGGTGAAAGCACAGGCCTAAATAACAAGAAGAGAGAGAAATAGAGAGGAGAAAAGAAGAGGAGATATTGAATGTGCTATGAAGTGACCAATAAACATTAGCAAAACATTAGCAAAAGACCAAGATAATGAGGGGATAAACATTTCACCACTTATTTTTTGTTTTTAAGTCTGACCATACTTACACGTGCCCTAAATCTTTCAAGTCTTTTTTTCTCCGTTGCAAATCCTGCATATTGTTGCAAGCTGGGTAAGCTAAGCTTTTTCGAAGCTGAATTACAGCTGCGTCTCCAGGAATTAAGACGGCCTGCACAGTCGACAATGCGCAAGAAAGTTTAAAAGGATCTGTCTTTGAATGCCATACTTTTCAGTCTCCCTCATCAACATATGAACTTGTCTGCGGTGAACAGGGAAATTACATGGCATGTGATGTGTGTGTATTTTAACAGGCTGGTACAGTTAAAATGACCAAGTACCAGCTGACCAATCAGTGATTAGAAACTTTCATGATAGTTTCATGATTTACATCATTTCATAATACTAATAGTGATGGACATTGGACGTATCATCAGTCAGTAGAGATGCATGGCCAATACGGGAGACTTTCCCATTTGGGAGACCGTTTCCATTGTCGAAGACCCTCTTCAAAATTTTGGGTAACCTGTTTGGGAGACTTGGGAGACAGTAATCTCCCATTTACACGTAGGACACCTCATTTCTTTGTTTACATTTTCTGCAAAGGGACTACCTTGGCTCAACTCGAAAAAAATTAAACAGGTTGCTTATGAATTATCCCTATTGACAACTGGCAACTTCTACTTTAAAAATTCACTGTCTTCTTTTGTTTATACAAGATTTTTTTATAGTGATCCACACACACATATACACACAAAATTTGAGCTTCAGAAGTTCTGACCTGATTTAGGTGAGAAAAGAGCCTTGTTGTTGGTCTTGTTTCTTTTGTCCTTTTGTAAGATAAGCGAAGTCTCCAATATGCGATTAGAGACGCTGAAATGATGGGTGTGTCTCCCAATTGGGCCACGCACCTCTTCTCTATGGGCTTTGTGGGAATTATAGTGAAGTTTGACAAATTATCATTTCTCTCAAAGAAATCGCTATCATCGCGAAATAAAAAAATTATCAATTCCTTCGACATTCCGCATTTGCGCTTCATTTTGTCAAACACGTCTTCTCTTCCTCTCCAATCTTTCACCCCTTAGGGGTTACCTTGCATGCAACTACTACGGCATGTACGATCTGTCAGCTTCTATGTATGGAGGTCAAGCTCAAAGAGTTGTGACTCATTGGGGCCTGTACAGCATCCGCGTCCATGACTTTCTGAAATGCGCCCTAAAGTAAACAAGAAGTCGTGAGGTCTTTGACATCATATTCAAGGAAACCTGCAAACAAATTATATTTAAACAGGTAACAGGGGCCTTTTCCAGAACCTGGGTCTTCGATATTGCCAGTCCTCTGACTTAACGATGTACCTGTGAGAACGAGTTGACATCGAAGGTGTTCAAAACATATAAATACCCTTACCCTAACCCTATACTTACGATGGCGCAGAATACGAAAATGGAGCGTGTGCGTGTGTCCTAAGAATAGCCACTGCCACTGAAGAAACAACTCTTCTCAATCTCATGCTTCTTAATCTTACTCGTTTTCATGGATGCGGAAGCCGTACAGGCCTCAATATCTCAAAGTCAACGAGACTTAAGCTTTTTGGTCTCTACTACTCTAGTATTAGTATTACTATTAATTATTAGCTTGACCACCCAGCACACTCACTCACATTCACAAATATGCCCAAACTCATGACACTGCACTGCCAGACTGCCACTCGCTGTCATGGCTGTGCAGTGGCAAACCTCTGCCGCGGCATCGCCTACTGCCTGGCTACACTCCTACAGTGACGTGTCTGATCCTACGCAGCATCGGTAAGCCAGATATACTACGAAAATAATTCAGAATTCACACACACCACAAAGATTGGATTTAAAAAAAAAATGATCCATGCTTACCCTTCACCCTTGCTGATTTTGTCTCAAACTTTGTTAGCATAATACTGCAGTTAATTAATTACAACAACGTCGAAGGACAGATTTTCTTCTTGTGTAGTCTACGTCTACACCGTAATGGCAGCCACGTCACTTTACGTGCAGCACATTGTAGGCTTCATACGTACAGCCGTTTTTAGTCATGGTTGCCATTTACAATTATATAATAGAGAATTTATCGATGCCTTAGGAAATAAATTTGAAAATCCCCTGTGTAATGCGACTAAATAACAGGCACAGCATGTTTCGCTTTTCCCCTCCCAGTTCGTTTCTGGAGAAGGGAGAGAAGAGCATGGAAGAGAGAAGACAGAGAGAAGCTTATACGGAAATGGGGGAAAATACTCCAAATTTATTTAATTGTACATGCATGTGTATGTATTATAATGTGTGAGTTTATATAATTATATATGTATTATATATGTGGGTGGGAAAAAATGTTACGTAGGTCTACATAATTATGTATAGTGTGTGGCAAAAATAGTCAGTTATGACTGATTGCCAAACAAAAACAAATCAAGAAGAAGAAGAAGATACGGGTGTGGGAGGGAGCTCTTCTTGCTTTGTCTGTTTCTTTGCTGTCCAAATTAACCCTTTTGTTTAAAATTTATTTGTGTATCATTTGGAGTCTTGGCTTCATTCTCTTTTTCATAATTCCCCCTTTCTCTAGCTCTTGCATTGAAAGAACAACAACAACAAAAGAGAAAAACAAGGTCATGTAAACTAGTCTAAAGATAAAATGTTATACTTTTTGACTGTATGTGTGTGTGTGGGTATGTGCACATTTTTTTTTCTCCCGTTAAAGAATACCGATATTAAAAGGAGAAAAAAAGGTTCTTAGGTCTACATAATTATGTATAGTGTGTGGCAAAGATAGTCAATTATGACTGATTGCCAAACAAAAACAAATCAAGAAGAAGAAGATGCATGCACCCTCTCTTGGTGAAGTTTTGTAAGAAAATTGTTGATTTTTTTTTTGATAAATAGTATAAGCTAGCTATTACTTATGCGGTGGTGTTCTTAAATATTTTTGGACACATGTGTAGATAGATGTTTATACTGTTTTCTACTGCCTAAAAATGTCATGAGAATTAACCAACCTTTTATAAGCAGGCACAGTGCCTGATGAAAACAGATCAAATTATACATCAGTGATGTATAATTTGATCTGTTTAGCAAGGTAGTAATGTTCAGCTCCGTCTCATGTATAAACATCAATGGTGTGGCGCTCATCCGGCATCCAGCAAAGAAATTCAAGCAATTTGTACTTTGAACAGAGTAGACACTAGGTACGTTCACACATGGACGGATCCAGGATTTAGTAAAAGAGGGGGCACAAAAATGAAAGTTTGTGAAAAGGTAGACCCGTATTTTTTTGGTCTCGCCAGCTTCTCGAAAAGTCGCTCAAACCTTCAAATAATTCCCTGACAAGCAAAAAAAAAAAGGTCTTCACTCTAAAAGGGGGAGCACAATCGAGAAAATGGCGGATCGTCTATGGTAAAAATTCATACTTCTCTTCCAAAAGGGGAGGCACGGCCCGGCTGTGCCCCCCCCCCCCCCCGGATCCGCCAATGCGTTCACAGGTAGAGCGATAGCATCGATGCTATAGAGGTGTTGATGCTATTTTGGTGAAGACCAGATAGTGTCAAGACCAAACGCTGTATGAACGCAGATAGTCACGAGATTCCAAGCGAGTTTCCAAACTATTCTTGCAGCGAGTTTAGCAGGAGTAAATCTCAGGATCCAGCGAGAAAGCATCGACGCTTTGCGGTAGACCACCCACCGCGCTTGTGACTATTTGTCGTGAGCGCAATCGCTGCTATCTTCACTCGCTGCTATTATAATTCTATCTGTTTCATGTGGTGCTATAATATAATGCAATCTATGTATTCATGTGATGTACCCTCTTCCCTACTTTTTTTCTATTATCATTCTGTCTGTTTGATCTGGTACTGTAATGTAATGTATGTATTCGTGATGTATATATGGGTATAGTAGGGTAATGTGCATACTGCGTGGTAAGGAAGTGGGGGTTTTTTTTGGGGGGGGTTCCTTCTTTTTAACTTTTTCTTTTTTTATATATGTGACCAGGCACCACAAAACCACCCAAAAGTCGCACTGTGATTTTCAGTTAGAGATCAATCAATGTGTTTTGGTTGGCATGCTTGGTCAAATTTTAGTTTTGGGTATTTCCTGAAAGAGTATACTTTTTTCTAAGTAATCTAAAATGTGGAGGCACCAAACAATCTAGAAGTGGTATTTTTGCCAGCTTTTTATCAGACTTATGTGTGTCTTCTCTGGATTTTGTTGTATTACTTTTCTTTTTCACGACCCTGAATACTTGTCTCATTTTAATCTCCCATAAATCTCCCGGAGTAAGTTCTTGCATTGATACTTGTGCACTATGATAAACAGGATATGTCTATGTAGTATGCCAAGGTTAGTTTTAAGACAATCTGATAATCCCTTCATAGAAATTTTCATTGAGTTCTAATCCTCCATTTGTCACCTTAGCACAACACTTTTCATTTCATATCGTCTTTATTCACCTCATATTAATTAAAAAGGTACAATAGTATAAAACTTTACAAAGATACCTGGGCAACACAAAATAAATATATAGGCCTAAATATAACATAGTATGTGGGGGGGGGGGGGAATAGAACGAATGAACACGGCTGATGACAGGGCAATAAAATATTGAATGTGAAAATGAGAACAGGTGAGCGCGGCCCACCTCCCCTATCTAAAATTAACCGGGTACACCAGGCTGAAAACAACACGATCCGAACAGAAAGAGCAGAATCAAACGGAATCACCACAAGAGTGAATTCGCCGCATCGCTCGAGGAAACAGTCCCGCGCACGCTGTCCCGACAAAACGACGTGATGGCCGAAGACGTCACCCCCTCCCCCTTTTCCCGTCACTCTCTCTCTCTCTCTCTCTCTCTCTCTCAATCTTTCTCTCTCTCTCTCTCTCTCTTACTCTCTCACTCTCTATCTCCCACATCTACCACACAAAATCACAATCATTCAAACTACAAAAAACATTTAGTCACACACATGCATGCACCCTTAACAAGGCCAACAATAACACCCTAACAAGAGGAGGGAGAAAACGACGCCAACTGCCAACCATCGCACGCCCAAGAAAACATGCGCAGAACCGCCCGATCGAAACAACACAGAAAGCCCCCTCGCCATGCCGACCCCACTTCATCCGTTCAAACCATTCTTACCCCCAGCCTGGATCACTTTGCAAGTCAGAGTGCTTCAATAGACTGCAAACTTTAAACTTTAACAAGTAACATTATGAGGGACTGTGCATTCTTCTCTTTGTACATCGAGTTATGAACATCCAATGAGTTATATATCGTTTTAAAGCTGAGAATCTGCTCTTTCAGTATCAGACCTTAGCTAAAGTATGATGTGGTCTTTAGATATTGATTTACATGTGCTTACCAGAGAATATAGTGTGCATGCATGCGTTTTATTTTGGCATAAGATTGGAGTTCACTCAATTTTGACATGTACAAGGTTTATTTAAAATTAAGTATTATAACACATGTATTTGCTACTTGATTGTATTATCGATATTACAAATGAATTGTTATTGTATTATTATGTTGATTTACTTCCGCGCGTTTGACCATGCATACCAATATACTCGGGTCACTCTGTGTGGCACAGTAATTACTGTTTTGGCAGCGGGTGAGCGATGAATAGTCACGAGTGGGTGATAGAAGCAAGTCGATCACGGCCTGTCTGAACCTACCGGAAATATTTTTGAAACTTACATAGCATCTATGCTAACATAGCATCGATGCTATGTACTACGTGTGGACATAACTACTGTAATGAATACATGAAATGTATATTGGTTACATGCATGTACAGATGATGAAGTGCCTATTGCAAATCTGGCTAAATGTGGTTTTGGAAGGAGACAGTGACTAAATTAGCATAATTAATTTTGTAGACAAAATTTCAAAATTCCGTGGAGAAGTTTAATGAACCTCATGAAAGTCTTTCAGATGGAACAAAAAAATCGAAATCGGTCAATAAATGAGGAAGGAGAAGCAATTTTTGTGATTTTTGAGAAATGCGCATAAATTAGCATATTTAATGAGTTTCAAAATTCTGTGTAGAAGTTTCGAATCCCCCACCTAGTGCTATCATATAAAGCAAACGGAATTAAAATCGGGTAAGAAATGGCGAAGAAGAAGCATTTTGAAATTGTGGACGGACGACGGACGGACGCCTCGCCACGGCATAAGGTCATCTGGCCCATTCGGGCCGGATGAGCTAAAAATTACCTTTTCATGTTTTATCACTTCATATATGTTATTCTTATCTTACTTTGTTAGGCATATACATATTTTCTTTATTTGTATCTCTTGCCAGCTTACACCAAAAGTGTAATCTTGTTTGTACTCGCATACCCCAGGAGGGTGATTGAGTTAATAAACAAACTAAACTAATCTTGTCGCCTTCATATCAAAAGAGGACAGGGCGCGTTTTCGTGCAGGACTTTGCGTTTAGTTTTAGATATGGATACGCAACTTAAACTTTTTGATGCTATGGTAATTCTAATTATAATTATGGATGTGAAATTTGGGGCTTTTTCGAACTTGAATCTTGAAAAACTGCATCTTAAGTTTTGCAAAATAACCTCTAAAGTAAATAGATGCACGATAGCTCAAATAATTTTATGGTCTATGGAGAATTAGGCAGATTTATAATTGCCTTTGTCTTGTTTAGTAAAATCAAGGACTGTTACTTTTTGGAGCAAAGTAGTTTTAATAGACAATCCCAAATTGTCTACGATTGTATACTAGTATAAGCTTAAATGCTTATTATGCATAAAGATGAATTAGTACAGTTTAACTGGATTTTAAAGTTTACTGAGTCACCACAAAATAAATTAGGTTTTGCATACATTTGGCTTAATCAGTGTGATATGGTATAAATTTCTCGTGGCTAAAAAATGTAGTGACACAATCTCTGTCTGACCAAAGGAGACAAGAATGGAACTTCGATGTTAATAACTCAAGTAGTTGTATAAATTATAGATTATTTAAGGATGAATTATGTTATGAAAATTTTTTGAATATTTTGTCCCCAAACTGCGAATGACATTCATTAGATTCAGATGTAAAAACCTCAGCAAACCTCCTGTTGTTTCTGGTAGCTATATGAGTGGGATCTGCTCGCCATTCATAAGGACCGCTATTCATTTAACACGAGTTATGAATAGCGGTCCTTATAGTTATGAATAGTGGTCCTTATGAATGGAGGTCCATGTGAATAGCGAGGTAATTTGTGTAAGCTTTGCTCGCTATTCAGAAGGACCGCTATTCATAGAAAACCGCTATTCATTTAGTCACGCGTTATGGATAGCGGTCCTTATATGAATAAGTGGCCCTTATGAATAGCGGTCCTTATAACTAGCGAGGTTACCCCATATGAGTATACCCCTGGATCAAAGAAAGTGTGAAAAATGTGAAAAGAATGCTATAGGTGAGGAGTTTCACTAAATACTGGAATTTGAATATTATAAAGAAAAGAGAAAATTGTTGATCAAAAAGTATTATCATCCACTCTCAAATTTACATTGCTGCTCCAAGCAAGGGAATCGATAGTATGTCTAAACTCATACTTTTTATCACACAGACTATGTAAATCCATCTTCCAGTGTATATTCTGGCGTTTTTTTCTTCATATTTTATCAATTTTTTGCTGTTGTTGTTATCAACCTGTGTATTTTGATGTTGAAATAATTATGTTATACTATCTGCATATGTATTGTGTACTGATGAGTTCGTACCTTTGTTTTTTTAAGGTTTTGAATAAAATAAACTGGGAATTTGAAACTTGATTGATGATGAATATGATGGATTGATAAAAAAATATAAGGTCAAAAGTTGTCAAGATCGTCGCACTGGTTCGAAGAGGGATGGGACAACCGCCCTTTCCCCATTCAAAATTTTGTGAACCAACTTGAACCAGGACTGGGGAAATGGTTATATTCCATAACATACCTTATAGCCGCGGTGACTTAATTAATCAGCAGGTAAAATCTAATCGTTTCTCGGCCTTTAAAGTGAAATCAAGTTTTGTATTGTAGTCAAACGTACCAGAATTTCCAGAAAATACAGAAGAAGACAATATGTAGGCCTAATCAAATGATTAAAAAATATAGCCTCATGCAGCACATCCTGGATTGGGTGGGGTACGGGCGCCATTTCTCTTGCATGGAGTCCTGTTCCACTTGGAAACTTGTTATTAATAACAAGTTGCAATAACTGTTATAAACTACTGAAATCCTTGCATCAGTTTGGCTGAGAGCAAATTTCTCATAGAAATGTGGCAGTTGTCATGCACTGATAACAAGTTATGAAACGGGACCCAGTCCAGTGTAAATGTTGATCTATAATGCCTCTTTTGAGAGTGGAATCAACTCCCAAGGAAGTGATCCCTGGTAATGACTCCTCCGAAAACCGAGTGGAGTCACTGTTTTAGAGAGTAGGCCGGGCCTACCATCTCACAAACGTATTTTTGTATTTCAGTTCCTTTTCTCTTTTTTTTTCTGGTTAAATATTGTTTAATTGATTAATTTCTTAGATTTTCTTGATGTAAAGCGCTCTGTGAAATATTTTATTCTATTTTGCACTATTTTTTTATAAGAAACATTTTTTTCTTTTTTATTTAAATGTGTGTACAGGCGCTGGGCCTGTGTGGGTGTGTGTGTGTGTGTGTGTGAGGGTGTGTGTGTATGTGCGCCCATTTAAATCGATGACATAGGCATGAACTTTACATTCGAACTGATGACGTCATCGGTTGGCAGACCTTGGCAGATTGTCCTAAATTATACGCTTTTGCATAATTATAGGGGTAGGTCATCAATTAGTGTTACTGTAACAAGTCGTCAGTTGTACAGCAAAATTTCAGACGGCTCATCGGTTGACTGGTTTCCTACTATACCCACAGGTCATCGGTTATGCGGTAAAATTCTAGTTTGTAAAAAATGTCATCGGTTCATATGCGTGCACGGGTATGTGTGTGTGTGTGTGTGTTGAAAGAGAGGATTTGTGAATGTGTGTGTAGCGTTGTGTGTCTGTGTGTTGCGGCTGTTTTTTGTGGTTTTTTTTAAGGAGGGTGGGGGTTAGGGGAGGTCAAAGGGGTAAGTTTTTGGTAAAGAAAGATATCACTCAATTATTTTTTTTTCTTATAAAAATTGTTTAAGGTTTTTTTTTTCTTCTTTTCTCTGATGTTTAACATGTTTAATCCATTGAAATAGTTTTAGTGATGATTAATTGTATTTCTGGTAATGTATTTCAGTGTGTCAAGTCTTATCTTCTAATGTTCATATGATCATGTAAGTCACTGAAATATTTTAGTTGTGATTTTTATTGTATTTCTGTTTTCTAATTCACTGAAAATAATTTTGTAAAAAGGAAAAAAAAAATCCATGTATTATTGAGTGAAATCAAAATAAAGATCACTGAAAAAAGGTGTGGCTGGGAGGGATGGAAGGTTTCTACGCAGTGGTAGTGCCGGGGGGAATGGGGTAGGTAGGGGCATATGTGGGTAGGGAGTGGTCCTTGCTGGGTTTTTTTTTTTTTTTTAATAATAGATTCCGAAAAATTATGATTTGTTCACTTTGTTTGGATATACATCATCACACTAATATGTTTAATTCTTATATAATCATGTATGGAATAATTTCAATTCAGTTACAGCATTAGAAACGCACATTTATTTATAGTGATGATAAACTATTTTATTTGTTTATATTGTTAAAACATTCAAAGAGAATGTTGATTGTATAATTTGTTTCATGGGATCGTTAATAAAGATCATTGAAAAAAAAAGTATTAAACGCCCTTTCGACCCGCGCCCTCTAAAAATACTAATGATCAAAGGGCATATCCATTCCATTCTGTTATACTATACACCTCGACAAAAGCCATGAATTTAAGGATTATTTAAAGAACATAATTATGATACAAGATCTGCTCAAAACATTTACACCGAACTGGTACCATGCACAAAAGACACCGTGTTTATTTACAGCTAGCCAATAGATCAGGAGTAATCTGCCTAAATATATATTTTTTAATGTAACTTATAACAACATTTTGTGTAAGGGTCATTTAAATGGCATAAAATGATATGTAAATGTATATAAAAATGTTAATTTCTAAAATCTCATTTTCTCTCCTCGCCTCCTTTTTTCTTTATTTATTTCAGCTGTCCTATCTGTAGCATATATAGAATATTTGTGCTAAATGTTTTCTTGTTTAAAAATATTTCAATTTTAACTCGATGTATATTTTCAGGGAATCATCTCTGACGAGCCTACATGGCTTTTTATGATTCCTCCACCTTTTCTGATCTGCAATCTAATATGAAACATTAACATGTATTGTAAATATTTTAATGTTTTTTAAGAGAGTGAAGTAAATTAAAGGAAATTAAATTGTATTCGGTGTAATATAATCGCATTTGCATTTGATTCTCTGAGGATATTCATTTCCTCCTCTTTACCACAAAATAAAGGATATTCATTTCCTCCTCTTTACCACAAAATAATACACTAAATCTTATGGTCATATGTACATGTACGTAATTAAAACTACACTGATTATAATTAGCTTCAAATTACATTTCTACAATTTGAAGTACTTAAGAATACCCGGTGACACGTTTGCTATAAACATAACAATTCTGAATCTTAACATATCCTGATGCTAGTTTCTATAGCATTGTCATCAGAAATTACTTCAGATTGTGGTGTAATAGTCGCACAGTGCCAGCCCCCCCCCCCCCCCCCCTCCTCATCGAGAAAACGGGGATGGAGAGGAATATATCAGAAGAAAGAAAGACATTAAGAAACGTGATATTAAAATGATAATTATGACGCCCCTCTCATGCATAACTTCCTCCACTCAGCATGCCATATATACACTTTATAAGTCCAGTGGACCCCCCCCCCCCCCCCACAAACACACCACCACCACGCCCCGTACCCCTCCATGACTGGACCCACGCTACGCAGCTGGAGCACGCGTATCAGTTGTTATTCATTAAACGAAAGTGGGGCATGTCGATCCATAAGTGCTTCCTTTTGGATGGAGAATAAAGGGCAATCCAACATTGGTAATATAAGATGATTTATGGGAAAGCAGAGGAGCTTACTATCAAGGCTTTGTGGCTGCCTTGTTGAAATCTACAATTCATGTGTTAATTACATTGATACAAGCTCTAGCTTAAATTATGCCTTGTGCAAACAGGTGCAGATGGACAATGGGTGTGTTTACATAATCCTGACAATATCATTTGACTATTTTGGAGAAAGCAATACAGTTTTTATAATTTTTCTAACTCATTATTGAAGTGAAGATTTGACACCATGCATTTCAAGAAGGTTACAATACTCTAGATTTTAGTACTATGTAACTTTAACCTGAATTAAATATCACACTTTGGAGATATTAGAGGTTGTAATCCAAAAAGAAATGATTTTCTCTACATCCAGAGAATTTTGGGCAGTAAAGCTTGGTCAAGGAGCCCTTTGTGTTTTATTCAGGAGCGTGCTACACCCCTTCCTGATGGAGATGTTGGTCAGCGTTTATAATTTTGTAATGTTCACCCATACGTCTTTCTTCTGACAAAATTTGGTCCATGCGCCTTCGGGGGAAATTTACTTTTTACTTTTTATAGGGGCCGATTGAAAACCCATCCCGACGGGAAATTTTGTAATTTTTTGTTTTGTTTTGGTCGTGTATAGTCATACAACTTCCTTCTGACAAAGTTTGGCGCCTGTGTTAGAAGGGTTGAAATCGACCGGAATTGGGATGGGGGCTGCGGGGGGGGGGGGGGGGGCTCTGGGGGCCAAACCCAGCGGCTTCGTTTAGGCTGGCAAGCTTCTTGTGAATGACTATGGGCGACTATTTCGGGACAGGCTCTGGACAACCCTAATACAGGGGCCTACTGCTGTTGACATCTCTTCACTTGATTGATTATTAATGGACCCTTTAGTAATTTACTAAAACATCAAAATGATTATGAACATTTAAATCAATGTCATTTTAGAATTTAAAAAATGGCCTACTCTGGAGGAATCACATGATTAGTTTTCCTATTAACCGTCAAAAGTTTGATGAATTTGGTCCAGAAATATTCCTGTTCTTCGGGGTCTTCCGTCCAAGTGAGGTAAGTCCCGTGGTCACTCAGGAACAGTCTTATCAGGAACGGTAACTCTTCATCCGGGATGTCTTCGAGAAAGATCACCACCATGTTCTCAAGTTGGTAGTCGTTCACGTGGTCCAAAGCTGTTCGGAATTTGACGAGGAACCAGCTATTCCGAACAGCATTCCTGCTCAGTAACAGAACAGTTTTATAACTCTTCTCTACAACATAATGGACAGCATCCAGGTAGTGCATGCCGATGATGAGATCCTCGTCCCCTAAGATGTTTCTGTCAAAGTCTGGAAGTCGCCCTTCAAGAGCAGGTTTGAGGTGATCTCTCAGCCATTCTTCGTCGTCATCATCGCACATGACGTTGAGGTCGAATTCGAACTCACCATGATCGCGGGCATCTTCGATTTCGTCGTACCCTAAAACAGCAAGCTTGAGGAGGAAAAACTTATACCTTATCGCCCATCTGTTACGATACCCTATCAGTAGAAGTACGACTAAACCAATAGCAGCCAAGAGAAGCAAGCTGATCAAGATGGTGTTGGGACCGCAGAATTCATCTGGCTGAAAGGTCAGCAACGGCTTTTGTTTTAGAGGACCAAGAGAAGCAGAAGAGCAGTACGTCTCATCTGCATGGATGACCTTAATAGGCCCATTTAGCCACTTGACCAGCCATGCAATCTCACAAGAACATACTATGGGGTTATTGACGAGCTCTATGGCAGATAGTGTTGACTTGATTCGATTGAAAGTGCTGTCGTTGAAGGTTGTCAGGTCGTTGTTAGTCAGCGTCAAGGAGGTCAACAGAGTAGTTTCTGAAAATAAATCTTCAGAAATATAACTGATAAGATTACCATCGGCGTGAAGTGCTAGCAGTTGTCCTAAACCATGAAGAATATCAGACGAAAGGTGATTAAGATGGTTCTGTTGTAAATGCAGTTCTTTCAGGGATCCTAGATTTGAAAAGAGCCCTTTCTCAATGAACGATATTTCACAGTTAACCAGATAGAGTTTTTCTAATGAAGTTAAGTTTGAAAATACACCTCTCGGTACACTTCCAAGGGGATTTTCGTTGAGGTACAGAATCCTTAATTTTTTCAATCCATTGAATAGTGATAAGTTTCTAGATGAATCCCAAAGGCTATCTATGAACACTATAGAAGCCGTCAGGTCTATAAACTCGAGCACATGTGTAATCTTAAATGTTTCTCCTGGTATGAAAGAGTCATCCCCATAGTAAGGAATCCGATTCCTTATATTGAATGATTTTAAAAGAGGTGTCCTTAGTGACATCACTTGAAGATAACTCCCAGGCACATCAAGTATCGCTAATTTTTCTAGTCCGTAGAAAGATGTAATTTGCATAGAAGTAAGATCTTCATTGTTTGACAAATCCAAGAGTGTTAGATTATGCAGACCTTGGAAGACTAATGCATTTATATCCACTAGTCTATTGTTCTGTAAATACAACTCTTGTAAATCTATCGTCCATGTGGAGTTTAATGGGTTAATGCTCTTAATTTCATTATATCCTAGGTCGAGAATGCGGAGCTTCATCATACCTGCGAAGTGCTCTGGTTCTATAGAACGAATGTCATTGCCAGACAGAATGAGCTTGTTTAGGTTGGTCAAATTTGAAAAGATGGAGTGATTCAGTGGATTAATATCATTGAAAGTTAGATCTAAGGAGGAGAGTGGAGCGTCAGAAAGTGGAGTAAAGAAACCGGTGGAATGGTTTTCAAGTTGATTCCAATGATTGAAAGTCCCTTGACTCCAGACATGGCCACGCCCTGGAACAGCTGAGCCAATACCTCGTTTGCCATTGGAAGGTTCCCTACGATCAGTTTCTGAGCTTTCAATGTCGCAATCGCGTCAGGGTCGATAAACTCTATCGGGTTCGAAATGTCAACAGTATCCACTTGGCACAGGATGGCGAATGTCTCAGGGGTTAGCTCTCCAATGCCATTATAACCAAATAAAAGATTCGGCGCTATGAGTTCGGTACAAGATGTTATGTTAATGGACGTCAGTTTGTTGTACGCCATGTGCAAACTACGCAATCTAGATGGCAACCTTAGAGTCTCGTCTGGAACAGACGTGAAATTGCAACCATCTAATAAAAGAATTTCCAGTTGATGAAGCCATTCAAAGGCATCACCTGACGCCAGATTAGGGTTGTCTCTGAGGTCAAGGGTGACCAACTTCTGAAGCGACTTGAGGGCTTCGTGTTCAATGATGGTGATGTCGTTCTTAGACAGATCAAGGACACGAATGAGAGTGTATCGGATGAAGGAATCGTTTCGAACAACATGAATATCATTCAGGGACAAATCAAGCCTCAATGTATCAGGAGGAAGATCACTCGGTACACTCTTGAGACCTTTATTCCTGCAATGAGCTCTTTTCTCCGTCACATCGAAGTTGCACTTTCCCGAAGTGAGAGCCGATGTGACCAGAACCGAAGGCGAACCGTTGTGGGGAGGAGGAGGAGGATTCCTCGTCATTGTCGTCTTCATGTGTTGGCCAATCAAGCTTTGCACTTGTGGTATGAACACCAACGTCAAGTATAGTAGACTAGGCCAGCAAGCATGGCAAGGCATTCTCTTAATCTGCATCGTCGCGTGCTGTAACAAAACCGAATCACAGAGTATCAATGATAGAAGAAGGAAAATTAGAGAAACATTATCTCGGCAGGTTCGGAAAATTCGGACAAAGAATTTAAAAAAAATCATGAATTTTGACTATTTTAGATGACTAATGATCATCTCCCTTGACATGTATTAATTCCAAATGAGTCATTACAATGCCACGCATTACAATTTTACTTTGTATTCAAATATTCAAATTACTCATTTTGGCAATTCGGAAAATGACCTTTTGCTGGAGAATATGAAAATCTGTTGGCCATGAAGAAAACAGTCATTTGTTCAATAATTGAAAATAAAAAATTGCAGATACTCCCCTCCTCCCTCTCTCTCTCTTTAAAAATGTGAGTTTTCACTCTAATTTCACTATACCTGCAATTCCCGGGAGTAACATCAGGGGAAAACTGAGGGAAACTAGATCCCCATACCCCCCCCCCCCCCCCACACACTGAGCGAATTTTGAAGGTCTGGTGAAAAAAAAATTGTCGCCAAAAAAACGGACGAGAGACATTATCTGTGTATTGATGCCTCTAAATTGAACCCCCCCCCCCCCCCCACACACACACACAAGAGGTGGCGGAACGTTGGGCTCGGAAATTGGAAGTGGGGGCACCTTTTGTCCGCCAAACACTGTCCCCCCCCCCCCTCCACTTCTATTGTCCGAGCCCGACGTTCCGCCGCGCCTGCCCCCCCCCCCCCCCCCCCCCCCACACACACACACCGCATTCAATGTGAGACGGGGATAAAGGCATAGTACAACAAATAGACCTACATAATATACATGCATATATATATTTTTTTACCTTCTGGTGAAAATGCTATGCTAAAATCCTCAGCAACAGTCGGCGTCCATGAATCGTGTGATGAAAATATTCAAGTCAAGAGCCAGAGAACGGACTATCAATGCAGTTGTTGCGAAATTAAGTTTTATAATATACTATTCTGACTCTCAGGCGGAATGTCACTTTTCTGCTCTTTTTAGACTTAAATGCTAATGACTTTAAATGATGGGGTAGGCACAAGTTCGAATACAATTTCATCACAATTTTTTTTTCTTATCCAAAATTTTCTTAAGAGTAAAAAATAAAAATAAATAAAATAAATAAATCTTATTTTTAGGTGTTATGGGGTGAATTTCTGCCAGGAGTAGGGACACTCTTTTAATTGGGGTATAGCAGATTGGGTTTTGCTGGGGTGGGGGAGAGGGAGGCAGTCAATATACGGACGGTCAATGAACCAGATACTCTTCTAAAGTTATTTTTGATATGGCAAAAACTCTGTCGCCTGAAAATAAGGCTACTTCCATCCTACCCTACATTACAATAATGTGTCATGTACTTTCATGTTTGATCATGTTTATATCAATTCATCTAATTGGCGTATGATTCTTTAACATAAATTGTCATGTTTACATTACAGCTTCCGAGTAATTGTAATAATGATTATTTCTATCAATACTACTTCTACATGAAGGGAGAGTATGCAGTCCAAGAATTACATGGTTTTGATAAAAGCAGAAATATCAGACAAACAGATCTGAGGAAAGTTAGACAACTATTAAGCCAGTTATGAATTTGTTTATGACATGAAAAACTTTGGAAAAATATGAAAATCACTCGACAATTGGTAACTCGGGTATGAGTTTGTGCACGTCAACATTCCCTCCCAACTCACTTATTAATTTGTTTATTTTGATAATATAAATATTTGTCAAAGATACTTTTCTGTAAATATCATGGAAATATTATTTGTTTATACGACAGGGCAGGCCTATAAATTGAAACATCAGTGATTGTGAACATGTAATATTTTGAAAACAACCTAAATATTGAGTTTATGACATATTTTGTGAAGGTGTATACATGCAATGGCTACTTTTGGAAAGCTCGCAAAAATGCCTTATATTTAGAGTCTTTAATTTGATTAACGAGCATGTCAGGCATTTACTGCATGTTCTATGTTAACCTTCTTGATTTGAACAAACATTTAATCCTTAACCCGACATCATTAGCCAACCCACCCCCCCCCCCCCTCTCCACACACACACACACACACACACGTTTACATGGCTTTACTTCCGAGGACAACTATTGTTCCTCTATTGTTACTCGTCCTCGGACAGTCGACGGAATAAGGCATAAATTCATTGTTCGACGTTCGAGGACTATTGTCCGGCTTCCGAGGACCATTGTTGTCATGATTTTTTTTTTGTTCTCTGTCCGAAAATGTCCTCGGACATAATGCTAAACAAACGCACACATACTAGCTTGACCTCCACCCAACATTGCACATTATGTCTTTTCTGCACACAATTCCATCGTTGTCTGCAGCATGTTGCAAGGATTCAATGCAGTTATTACAGGGAGATGTACCTACAAAGGAGAGAGTAAGAATATCCGTTTTTGAACATTCACTTTGGTTCCTTCCCTTGCCCCCTTCCCTTCCACCCAGTTGCAGGATGCCTTACTGTCTTGAACTTGTCGAAAGAATGCACTATAATGCATGTTGATATATTTCACAGGTACATGCCTAATCGAAGAAATGTTAAATAATTACCCCAAAAATTATCAACAAATT
Source organism: Heliocidaris erythrogramma (assembly GCA_025617745.1). Classification (NCBI taxonomy): domain Eukaryota; kingdom Metazoa; phylum Echinodermata; class Echinoidea; order Camarodonta; family Echinometridae; genus Heliocidaris; species Heliocidaris erythrogramma. Next base: position 59,736,685 of record CM046854.1, read on the forward strand.
TTCTTCATTTTAAAATTCTTATTCCACGTACAAGACGTTGTTTCTGAAGTCTTGTAAATTAAAAATTAAATAAAAATTTAAAGAATAAAACGTGTAAATGTTAGGGATGTCCTGTTACTGTATTCAATCTTTCAAAAATACTCTTCAGGCGAAATGGGAATGATGAAAAAGATTTGTCCAGCAAAGACACCACCTGGAATGGTGGTGGTTATAGTGTGTGTGTGTGTAGGGGGGGGGGGGGGGGCGTATCCAACATTGGCACTTGGGTGAAGCTGGTGTATAGCTCCTACATGAAGGCCTAGGGAAAATATCAGTAAAACTTCCGATGCTTGTACAAGAACGATCTGTCCAGAAAAAAATTAACCCCAGTGTGTTGGGATGATCCCGTCCCTCTCAATTTCTGGATACGCCACTAAGGGTGCTCTCTAAAAACGAAATCGAGTGATCACTGACGTCACTCCTTGGGGGAGTGAAAATAGAGTGAAAATAGAGCGAAACTCCACTCTTTTCCTCTTAGAGAGCAAGTGATCGATGACGTCACTCCCGGGGAAGTGAAAATAGAGTGAAAAAAAATCACCTTTTTTTTTAGAGAGAAAGTATGTGCACGGCTAGGCATAGGGTGACAGATTTGATGTTTGTTCAAATCAATTATTATTGATAGTTAAAGAACCTGCAGTTTATGCCTGATATGCACTTTGATCAAATGAACCAGACCTTCAAAATTCGCTCAGTGGGGGGGGGGGGGGGTATGGGGTCCAGTTTCCCTCCATAATTCCCTGACAAGCAAAAAGAAAAAAAGGTCTTCATTCTAAGGGGGGCACAATTGAGAAAATGGCGGATCGTCTATGATCAAAATGCATACTGTTCTTCCAAAAGGGGGGGGGGGGGCACGGGCCGGAAGTGCCCCCCCCCCCCCTGGATCCGCCAATGCCCTGAATTATGATGACCACTGGCAAGACCTTTGAGAGCTGCAACATAAAGTTTCAAAAGCAAGATTGTGAAGAGCGCCATCTCTGTTGTGTATCGCTAATGTTTCGACGTAGTCTGTAAAAAAAGAACTTTATTTGACAAAATTAGCCCGACCTTGACAAATACAAGTGATATCCTGAAATCCTGAACCAATTTTAACACCAATGAATACAGTAAATATAATAAGGAATAGTTACAAGATATATTGTATGCAAATTTATTACATAATCGAGATAATTCGGACCCCTTTTTGACTGACAACTGGACCAACGTTTGTTTCAGCAAACTAATTTTGACTCTTGTCTTATTGAAAGTCAAAGGGAAGTCTAGAAGTAAAGATAATGACATGGAAGGGAACTCCCCAAATATAACCCTAATAATTTTTTCGACCCGTACGTGCGATCAACAAAGCCATTGATCAGTTTTGTTCATGTTATGTTGGTGTCAATGGCGTTTTTCCCCCCTTGTTTTTTTTCCATAATATTGTATCCCTAGATCTGAATATCGTTATAGTTTGCGGGAGCATATTATTATAGTATGTCCCATTCATTTCCCTAAATTTATTCCGCTCGTCAAAGACAGTTTATTATTAGTGATTCCATATTGATGGCCATTCGAAATATCAACGATGAATCAGGCTTTCTCACGCGATAATATGATTAAATAATGGACTATAGTTGTCACTGATTACTCAAAATCATAATTATCATCATCATCATCATCATCATCATCATCATCATCATCATCATCACCACTTGACCACCACCACCATCATCATCATCAACATCATCACCACCCGACCACGACCACCACCATCATCATCATCACCACCACCACCACCACCACCACCACCACCACCACCACCATGCACCACCACCTCCATCATCATCATCATCATCACCATCATCATCATCATCATCATCACCACTTGACCACCACCACCATCATCATCATCAACATCATCACCACCGCACCACCACCACCACCATCATCATCATCATCATCACCACAACCACCACCACCACCACCACCAGCACCACCACCTCCATCATCATCATCATCATCACCATCAGCAGCAGCAGCAGTAACATTTTTTGTTCTTCTTCATCATATCATAACTACCATCATCACCACCATCATAATTATCATCAACATCATCACTATCACCACTACCACCACTACCATCATTATCATCATCATCATCACCACCACCACCCGACCATCACCACTACCATCACCACTACCATCATCATCATCACCTGCACCATGGTCCATAATCTTTAACTTCTTTCTTTGATAGAATCTTTTTCTATATAGGTAGAAGGCAATCTCAGTGGTTATCTTGGATGTTAAATCAACCACATCAAGAACTTAATATTTTTCTCATCGATGCAATGAGCTAGTAACCATGGTTACAACATGGATGCTGAATCGAATCTAATGCAGGGGTACTATCGGGAAAGATGTGGGAGACGGATTGGAGATCATTGTATGCCAGGGAACTATTAATTCTTCTAGGCTTTTCTTCTTCTTTTTTTTTTTTTTTTTTTTTGGTGGGGGCGTATATTGTTCTCTGTAGATCTATGAAACAGTTACCTGTGTTCTTCCCATGCATAATGAGGTATATCTAGAATGAATTTTACTGAGGAAAGTTGGGCTTTTGTTACGATTAAGTAAATTGTCGACTAAACAAATCCGTGGATGTAGGTCAGCAATTACCACTTGGACCTATTACAAATTTGGATGAGGGTTGGCTAAAATATTTGCATCCCATCTGAAAATGGGATAAGGGAAGATTAATAAGCCTAACTAAATTGATGTGTCTTTTACAATCGTGAGCAGGTCACAAAAAAATAATAGATACTGAGAAGAAAAAAGTCAATGGAAGAACAAGAAGTAGGGGCCGCTGTAACAGAGAACGAAGAAAGCACGCATTTTAATGATACAGAACAAATACGTGCTGTCTCGAACTTATAAATATATCATCATTAATTCGGCCATTCCACCTATATAATTGTCTTTACGAAGAAAAATTATCAGAAACTCCCGCTCACTTGCTACATATTACGTCATGCTGACAAAAAGGGAAATTCCCTTCTCGTTCCCGTCTCGGCACCGATCTGCAGAATTCACCAATCAGGTATGAGAATCCCTCAACCACTGACACAAACTTATGCATAATTCATATCTGCTGTTGTTCGCGTTATACGAGATCATTGTGAGAGGCTCGCGAAATTTCACCGCCCTACGTCTACGATTTCCCTGAAATTTGATACTATTTCTGTCCACCTGTAACGCAAACATGCCATCAATTGGTGGCATAGAAACTTCTCGTACCAAGGATCGTGATTTGGAAGACGTTACAAGTCTTATTTCCGTGGAAATAGGTGGACCAAATTCGTCGTCGACATTGAAATCAACAGGCATCAACACTCCATTGAAAGGTACGGTACGCTACCGCATTACTATACTGGTGTCATGTTGTGCGATACTGAAGTGACTAATGATTAACTGGAGTTTATACATGGTCTGGTCTGGAGTTGTATACGATTACTACTAAAGTTTAGGGCCTACTTACGTTTGAGAAGTCGCCGATCCCATTCCCGTTCCGCGTTCCGCGTTCGTTCATATAATGTGTAATCTGAGTGTGGGAAGGCTTGTTACTATTACTCTCAATGATCAATACAGTCATTAGATGAAATTGCTAACATTTGTAACAATGTAACTTTGTTAGCAATTTCATCTAAGTATTAAATGCATTGCCATTGATCATTGATTTTTCATCCAGATCTAGGCCTAGTCAGTAGTTGTACTAGGCTACTAGGCCTACATGTAGTACTAGGCCTAGTACTAGTACTACTACTAGTAGAGTCTATCTTACTGACTGACAATTTATTTACATTTCCAGTCACTGCCAGTGGAGTCAGACGATAATTGTCTGGACGGTTAACAAAAATTAACCTGTCATTCAATTTCGCTGTCGGATTTAACGAAAAATATATATCACGTAACACTAAACCCAGTGAATACACATGTATTTGCAATTCATAATTCTGTCTGAATATTTGCAATTCATAATTCTGTCAACCCATCTTCAGATCTTGTCAAAGATTCATAATAATTTGCATTAAAACTTGTTCGATTTACTGTTTAAAAGTAACCTCCTGTCCACATACACGACGTGTGGGTAAACTGAGAGTGATGCAGAGTCAGAGAGCGGGCCCTGGCTGAGGCCCTGCACCACTTAATCATTATTAATGTATACATGTATTGTAGATAAGCTTGTAAGTTGTGCTCCATGGCTGAATAGGCTTCAATAGGTTTTGTGTGTATGGACTATGGTATTTAATCGCGGGGATTGGTCCAGTTTAGATTCTAGAATCTAGACAGAAAATCTAGACAGAAAATCTGTCTGTGTGGAGGAGTTTTATAACATTTTTGTAACTTTTGAGGCTCTCCTTCGAGACAGGGATTCCACAAAGTCTGAGCGGAGCATACATGTATCCCTGAACAAAATAGACTGATAATGATATTTCGTTCTAAGAAGACCATTCATTATATGAGACTGAGAGGAAAAATAATTATTCAAAATTTCACTTTCAACTCCGAAACCCAAATTTGTAGCATAGATCATAGTAAGAGTTGAAGAGTCCATGAACGGACTTGTAGCTTTGAAACTTTAAGTTTACTGTTGTAGTTCTAGAACTACAAGTGAGCTCGTAGTTAACGCTGAAATCATCATCATAGTTTTGGATCATGTGAATGGAATAAACTAAGTTTCGCAATCTTGTGGTTAACGGTGACCTCGCTCTTCTTACAGTTAAACTTCCGCGTCATACCCTTCCTGCGAATTATGAACACAGGATCTGTATGAGTACTGTAGACACAATCGGTAGTATCTACTTCGATGATCGCTCGGCTTGTAGTTTCAGCACGTAATGTAGTTTCGGGCTTGTGTGAACCCTTGTTGCGGTTAGTGAGTCGTGTTTTCGTTAACTTAAAGTTAGCAAGCAAAAACAGCCTGAAAATTTCACTTGATCAAGATGATAAAGATCTTATTGAAGAATCTGGCATGAAATCAGATATCATCCTAAAATGTACAAGGAAGTACTTTCTCAAAACTTTTCCTAGATTTTATTAGTGTTTTCACCTCTTTAAGTTAGAGGTCGCGACCGCCTCCGAAAGTGACCCAGCCCCAACATAGTGATGGTTCCAGGAGTTCACTAACCCATAGAAATATCTTCTTAAAATTGACACATTCATCAATCATCGTCATGACATCCTTATCTGGTACAGGACGAAGTTGATAAGGAGGAGAAATATGTACCTGTACAATGTTAATCATGTTCTGTGTTAGGTGAAGAATTATGAAATTTGTATGCCTTCTTTGAAATTAGAGAAATACGTACATGTACAATGCACTCACACAAAGCGAGGTTTTTGTAGTCTATAACCTCGCATTCATAAAATATTAAATATTATATCATGTAAATATTACCCTTGTATGTAGTTGATGCTTCCATGAGTGTACATCAAATGGGACTGTTTATTGATATTATATGTAATCCTAAATTACTGTTAACCCATAGCAGTTCAGATTTTTCTTAAGGTCAAAATTAATCAGTTTTCCTTCCTCAAATTGGCAACAATTATTATTTTCCACTTCTACATAGTTTGAAAAAATAAAAATATTTATTATATGAACCAGTGTGAATGAAAATTCCAAAATTTAACAGAAAAATTGCCAATTTGTCCACAAAAATAATGATTATATTTTACATCGTGTTGCCAATTTAGAGACTTACATGTAAATTATTAGTTACAATTAATTCACTCTTATACGTAAACGGCACAACATGCTGCATTGGAAATAGACTCAAAATTTTCTGTGATTTTGTCATGTTTCTGCTCATGAAGTGTAATTCCTAACCCTCCTGATCAAAATATAATGCAAAAACGTTTACTATTAAATGGATACACTGTACTAGTGAAACACCTGTTTATGATTATGATTTCACACCCTAGTCTCTAAAGTATGTTTTATTTGGAGGGAGGTTTGATCTGAATTTTTTTTTGAAATCAGTGATTTTACTGAATAAATGTCTTTATATTTTCTTTTTACAAATGCATGTAGGCAATTAAATGGAGAACTTCTATGTTTAGAAGCATGTCATATCTATTCTTAAATTTATGAGCTGCAGAATTGAACGTCTAGATGTATGTACGTGTATTTTAGAGAGGGCAATTTGTAGAGCGAGAGAAAGGAAATTTTAATAACTAACCCAAAGATTTAAACAAAGACAAAAAATGTCCTCCGAGGTGAAGCTTCAGATCAATGTTGTAACAATCTCTGATTTTTCCCTTGAAAGCTCTTGACTTCCCTGGAGTTTACCCCCATGTCAACATGTGCGATAAAATATTCAAGCAAATATAACATAATGTGACCTATGACCCCAAATCACCAATTGGTATGCCAATGACATGAGCAGTAGATTTTATCAAGATCAAATCTGTTTGGTATATGTGCTCAAGGGTTAAGAGGGAGACATTAAAATATTTTTACGACTTCACAGACATTGAAATCAGGGGCAGATCTATGATTTTGTAGGAAAAACAAAAGAAAGAAAGATAGGGGTTGGTCAGAATCCTGAATAAAGAACCTCTGAGAAGCGATGTCCAACAACAGCAATGGGTATTAACGGGACATACATGTACACATTTTTGTCATGCTTACATGTAAGGTATGCATGATTAAATTTTAAAAGGAGAGCACACATTGATCATGCCTCCCCCCCCCCCCCCCCCCCCCTCCAACAGTGATTGAATGTCTGCTTTATACCAAAAGGCATACGTGTACATACATCTAGCGTAGGGCCTTGTTTATCCCCGGTCGAATGTGTTGCTCTTTAAAGTTAATTGCCACAATCTAATACATGTACTATTCAAAATCAAATGATGTAAAAATAGTCTAAATTTTGTTACTTACATCTGATAACCTATATCGAGTGGAAATTTGTAAGAAATACAAATATTACGAATGATTATCAAATTAATTATGTACATGTATATATGTATTGCTTGTAAGGAAATTTATGTCTACCCCTAGATTATTTTTCCCCCTTTTTTCCCTTTCCATATATGGCTACATGCACTTATACTGTGTGCATACACAGGTTGTACTATCAGGCAATTATAAATAGGAGCACAGCTCTCCGGTGGTGGGAACACTAATTGTTTGAAGCACTTCTTGTGCTACAGTAATGTATGCATCCATCCAGCCATGTAGTAGGAAAATGAATCATCGGGCACTGTAGGTGTTACTACCTCGTAGGGAAATGGTGGTTATTGAGTTTAGCCCTGACAAAAAACAAAAACAGGAACTCCAAAGTCGTCTTGGAGACTCCAGACTAGTTTGCAGGCACAAACCCTGGGGAGCGTTTCATCAAGCGTTTTGTCGGTGATTTTTACCAACAAATTTGCTCTCAGCCAATCAGATGCAAGGATTTCAGCAGCTTATAACAGTTGTCGGTGAAAATCACTGACAAAATGCTTGATGAAATGCTCCCCTGGTCAGTCGTAAAAGAGAGTCTGCGCTGTAAGACTACAATAGGCCATGTACACTATAGCTGCTCCAGTAGGTAGCTGGATTATATTAGGTTCCGCCCAAGACACAATGATTTTTATGATAAAGTGTCAAATTAGGGTCTGTGCTTGCAGACTAACTCCAGAATGCCCAGTTTCCCTCTTTCGGATCCGATGTTTGAGGGGTGTAATTCCCCACAACCTGAGAATTTAATTGTTTGGAAGCAATGCACTTTACTATGTCATGTATGTATCCTTTATAGCAGGTTATTAACTTGTGATCATAAGAATTTAGACATGGCATGGCATTTGGAAGGGTTTAGGGAAAAAACAAACTTCCTGAACCTTCTGTCAGAAATCTGACCTACATGTACATGTACAATGTATTTTATATGATGTCACTTTCATGCAAAGAAATTAAATAAAACAATGTGACATGAAATTATAGATTTGGGATTTTAAAGTTGCAGATTACTTCTCATTATTCATGAGCACTGCCAATCACTTTTAACTTGACCCAAATTAAAGTGTACCTGTATGATCATTGACAGCTTTAATTGCTTCAAATGTATCAAAAATGTTCCAATCATTTAGATTGGGAATATCCCAAATTTTATACAAACCGATTTTTCCAGAACTTTGGCATACATCTTATGACATGTTTCACCCCATGAAATGATTCTCAGCCTTCAGTGATATTTAGGGCTTTCCCCATCCTCAGCCCCAGATTATTCAGACAATACATGCAGTGAAAAGGCTTCATTACGGGACTCTACGGGAGGTGAAAGAGCTTGGTCTATTGGTACTATTTTCCCTTTACCTGCTTGTTTGTTTTCCATGGTTGAGTAGCAAAGACTAAACGGTGGAGTGCATTTCCCCTCTTCTTTCCTTCCTTCCTTCCAATCAGCTGTACTCATTGTTTTGTGGTTATTGATTACTCAAGCTCTTCCTCTCTTACATGTAGTTCCCCTTTTACTGTCCATGAATTGTTGTATAAAAATCATGAATCTGACTTGATCAGGGAGTCACACATTGCTGTACAGGTATTTGTTGTATGGTCGGGGGTCCTAAAGCTACGCACCATACAAATCACATGCACGCGCAATGCAACGCGTTCAAATCAGGCTAAAACACACACGCGATACACACAGTCAATTTCAATATCAATTTGCATTCATTTATTGCATGTGCGTAGCTTTAGGACCCCTTCATTTTTAAGAACAAAATTTGACATCAGCATTGATATCGACCTGAAAACGTGCATTATTGACATTCACCCATCGTAAAGTTTCTCCACAAATCAACTTTAGAATATCCAGAATCAGGATATGGAATGAAATTGGTGAAAAGCCAGTGATTTCTGTGACCTTTTAGCTGCTGAAAACAAAGTGCGTAGCTTTAGGTCCCCCCATCATACAATGACTTGTATTTAAAAGTTTTTTGGAGGGATTGTCCTCTGCTAGCTTGCATTTGCATGTATTTTTCTATCACATGTACAGTACATGTACACGTACATAATATTGATTATTTAGGTAATGTAGATTTTGTTGATTAGCCCTCAAAAACTTTTTGTCAGATTTCTTCCATTTTTTTTTGTCATTGATAAATAGCAAGATACTGGCAATACTAAGACATTGTGAAGATTTCACCTCCTAAATTTTAATACTAAACAAATGAGGGCAAAAAATAAACAAAGTCCCACCAACGGCAGCATGTGCTACATGTATGTACACACACACACACGTGTTACCAATGAGTCGCTACGCACGGTGACATGTATGCTGTGTCTATGCGAAGCCCCAAGATTGCAGTCAGGGTAGAAAGCAGCAGGATTGATTCAGATTCTTATCATGGTGATTCCAAAACCATATACATGTAGCATACACCAATTCCTATGTGCTACTGTATAACCAATCTTTCCCAATTGCTTTGAGACAGTTTCTTTCACAAAATTTATATCTCGTGACCAGAACTCAACTTGATCTTCCGCACTACATGTACCTGTAAGGGTTGCTATTAGATACATGTAAGCCTACCAGTAAGTTACTAGTAATCAACCCATAAACATTCATTACCTGTATCAAACACCTCGTGAAAACGATGAAGTTATCACACACAGATCTATGGAAACAGAAAGCAAAGACAAATACTGGTACACTAAACTGTCACAGTGTTGTTTTTCTTTGTTTGGTTTTTTGGTTTTTTGGGGGGGTTGGTTTTTTTTTATTGTTGGTATGTTTTGTGATTTAGTGAATGAATTGATGCATGCCCTAGACCTTGTTGCCAGGGTTATAGGCAGGGGCGTTTTTAGCGCCAGGGTCCCGTTTCATAAAACTTGTTATCAGTAACAACTGCCACATTTCTATGACAAATTTGCTCTCTGCCAATCCGATGCAAGGAATTCAGTACCTTATACAATGTAGTTATTGCAACTTGTTTAATATTGAAAACAAGTTTTAAGAAACAGGCCCAGTTGGCATTTGATGCTTTCTGTTATACACTTTCAATTTTGGGATGAATTTTACATTAAAAGGTGTGAATTTGGACTCTTGAGTGGTGGGATCTACCGTAGTGCAAAAATTGCTGGTTAATGGTGGGCTCTGCCACCCATTGTAACTAACTCTGCCTGTAGCCTATCATTATCTCTTTTATTTTGTTCTTTTATATCTGTCCAGATAAACCAATCAGAACTGAAGCTCCGATCATGGCACCAAACAAAAACGGCGAGGTGGACAACGAGTGCAAGACCTCGACCCAAGCTATGTCAAGACCTGCTTCCAAAGAGATCCAGCCAGATAAAAAGCCAGGTGATCCCCCAGCTGTGACCGAGAATGGAGCAGAGAGAAAAGGGCAAGACTGTTGTCATGGCAATGATGTGAAGTCAGAGGAGCAGGTCGACAGGAATGGGAGAGTTCAAGAGGAGAGCCATGATGCTGTCGAGATTGTTCAGGGTGAACAGATGGAAAAGACAGCAGACGTGAAGAGGAAGGAATACAAGGAGAAGCCTAGAGCAAGCTCTGTAGAGCTCCTGGGGCTGAAGAAGAAGTTGGCCAAAATTCCAAATCAGGGACAACTGAACCAAAAGGTGAAAGAGAGTGCCGAGAGTGAGCTAAAACGAAGGAAGAGCTCACCAGCAACTTATCACTATACTGTTAGGAACCAGAGAATTCCTGAAGAGCAATCGAGAGAGGATGCATGTGTTCACAGCCTGGGCACAAAGATGACACAAATGGACTTGAGTGATCAGAAGAAGGATGGTTTCGGGAAAAGGATGGAGGAAGAGAAAGAGAGGAGCAATCTGATCGCCAAAGGTCCAACTCGGCATGCTCCACCCCAAACTTTGAGAACCCAACCATACACACTTACTCAAACTGGTATGACTTATGCAAAGCCGTGCCAACCCCCGCAGCAGGTGTACGGCTCTGTGCCCCGTCCTGTTTACCAATTTCCAACAAATCAGACATACATCAGTCCTCCCGGCAAGAAAGTGATGGTTCCTGGCATGTTGCCTGAGCAGCCGATGCAGAGCCAGTCCAGAACCCAAACCAGAACCCAAACCGTTGTCTCAAGGAAAGACCCAGTGGAATCCTGCTGGCCTCCATCCCCAACAGACAGCTCCTACCCCAACTCCCCAGGGAGTGCCTCTTCTCTGAGTCCGGCCCATATCATGCAGCAGACACCATCACCGGCCTACTCACAAGCATACTCACCTGCTCAGCCTCAGCTATCCCCACAATCCATGATGTCACCAGAAGGGAGCTACCATGAAATGTCCACTTCGCCAAACTCCCCCCACTCTCCGGAGATGATGGGCATGATCAACTCCCCTCCCAGCGTCCAGAGCGAGGACTCTGGAATCTCCTCACCTCCTCACAATGTCTACAACTACACATCCCTTTCTGGAACCAACAGCGGTATGGTCATTGACAATAGCAAGCATTGCTATCCTGAGAGTAATCAGATTCCTGTGGACAACGTGCAGTACCTCATCCAGAAGAGACAACACCAACAACCACAGCAACAACCACAGCAACAACATCAGCAACAACAGCAACGGCCAACCTCTCAGGATGAAGTGGATCAACGGAGAATCAAAGAAATCCAAGCCCAACTCATGGCCAGTGAGTATGAGCGAAACAACTCCAGCTACATGCAGCTGGACAATCCTGCTTACATAGGGCCGCAGCAGGTGAATTACAACCAAGGGTACATGAGGCAGCCGCCTGTTTATCGAGAGCAGCAGATGAGCCCTGTTCAAACAGTTCCAATTCCGATGATTACCCCACAACCAACTCCTCAGGACCAGGTCCGCAACCTTGAGAATCTGGTCAACAATATGCCTCTGGATGTCTTGTGCTCTTTAGATGAAGATGGTGACACGTAAGTAATATCCCTACCATTGCAGTCTGGAAGGCTGAATGTCAACTGGACTAAAGCTTTGTTAGATCACCAACATTTTTAACCTTTACTTCTTGTGAACCATCAGACTTGTGGCAGTTCAGTAGTTCAAAGGTCCACTGGACAAAACATTTCTTTTGATTATGTGGTATTTTGAAGCATCAGATTTGTGGCAGTCCAGTAGACCAAAGATCCACAAGACCACTAAAACCAGTCAAGTTTTTTTTTAACCGTGGCTTGTAATGCAGTTACATGTAACTTGGAATAAACTTTTATGTGCACCAAATTTTATGAAATGCATGTTAGTGCACCGACTAGTCTACTCCCAAATCCCTATTACCTTTATTCAAAATGCAATTTTGGTAAAGTTATTGATAAAAGCTCTTTACAGAAGCAATATTTAAAGCTAATACATGAACTTTGAATGTGGGCTACCAGTATAGAACCCTACATGTATTAAAAATATACATTTAAATATTAAAGCTACGTATTTGTTAGTAAACGAAGAAGCATTTTACTCCCAGTGTCAAAGATCGCATGCTCGATCTGTAATGAAAAACACAAGTCAGAAAAAATTGGAACCAGCGGGATTCGAACCTGTCATCTACTGCTTGCCAGGCAGCGACTTGACCGTATTTGTTCTTTAAACCTTTTCCTAGATGGAAAACATTTGGTCCCTGTAATAAGCCTATTGGAAGGAGATAATTCAGTTGGCAGTAGGTTAAAGATGAAGTTGAATTCTGGTCATGAGATTGAACTGTGAAAGAAACTGTCTCAAAGCAATTGGGAAAAGTTGATTATATAGCACATAAGAATTGGTGTACATGTATGATGTAAGGTAGTGAGAAATTGACCCCATCCTGCTGAGAGTCACACAGAAATGGGTATATGGGACTACACACAAATGTTTGGCCCGAACACTTCAGTTGTTTCTTGTCATATTTTGAATGTGAGAGCATTTGAAGAGCAATCCTTTTCAGGGGACATACATGTACATGTATGTAATGATAATCTTCCAAAGTAACATAAAAAGAATGAGAAAGCTCACAAATTAGTTTTTACTTTTCCCAGAGCTTAAGCTTCCCTTTAATGAAGATGACCATTCAAGTTAGGAGAATAATGCAGTGATATTTATCTTCCCTCATTTTTCTTTCACTCTTTGTACAGTGCCCTCCACATCGCGATTAGCCAAGGGAATATTCAGCTTGTTCACGCCATTGTAAATCGTCTGTTGAAGAGCGGGAGGAAGGACGCCCTCAACCTCCGCGACAACTTGGGACAGGTAAATGAAGAAAATATTCTCTGAAGCCCTTTCCAGACCTGACGTGGCGAGCGATTCATCAAGCGTTTTGTCAGCGATTTTTACCGACAACTGTTATAAGCTACTGAAATCCTTGCATCTGATTGGCTGAAAGCAAATTTGTCGGTAAAAATCACTGACAAAACGCTTGATGAAACGCTCCCCACGTGGTGAACCACCTCAAAGAACAATCTGGCCCCTTCCTGTGTTAATGAATGGCAAAAGGCAGTATTTTATAGGATAAAAATATGGGGGGTACTCGTTTTTCCAAAGGTTCGTAATATTCTGAAACAAATTTCCCAAAGCAGGGGGTTCGTAATTCCTAAAATAGAATAGGGTTCATCATTCCGAAAATTTGATGTATTACTGCGAAGGTTCATATTTCCAAAAATGGAAAAGGGTTCATAATTTTGACGGTTCGTAATACCGAAAATGCAATAAAGTCCCCCATAACTTTTTGGAGTAGTGAACCTTCGGAGGTACAAATCTTCGGAAAAACATGGCATGCAATAACTCACTGGTCTGTGTGTTGTAAGATACGGAACTGTGAACCACACTACTTAAATCTCACTTATTTTCGCCATGGCTGGGTTTCTTTTAGGGGTTCAATGTCTCTTAACTGAATTGGCCTTTGGTCATTTATCTAGTGAAACTGTTCTTAGGCACTTGAGTTTTATCACCGCAGCTTTGCAGAAGCTGCCATGGTACTGCTCAAGCATTCAAAGGATTTTTTTTAAAGCCTTGTTAACGATCTTTCCACTATTTCTTTTTGTCTTTTTTGCAGACACCACTTCACATCTGCATGGTAACTAACCAGCCCGACCTGATCGTCTGCCTCCTGCAAGCCGGAGCAGACCTCATGATTGCAAATAAGGAACAGGTGACAGTGCTCCACTACGCAGCGACCAAGGGATACTCCCATGCCTTGCTAGCCATTGGACACTGCTACTTGCAGAACATGATCTCCCGCATGGATGTCGATTTAGAAGATAAGAATGGTAAGTGCATTTTGCCATATTTTCTGTTGAATAGTCTTCTTTTTGGGGGTGTTATTACAGCAAAATTTGCTTTAGCTGCCATCTCTCTGTGTCTTAGGTCCCTTGAATTTGTTTCCATGGAGACATGGATTTAAAACCTGTATACTATGACCACCTGCATTATTGTCTCCCTTGAGACATCTTCACATTCACAATGCCACTTTTGTTCGGTTGATGGATAGTTCACCTATTTACTCATTCAGTGATGAGGAGTGTACTGAGGTCAAAGGTTACCGATGTCAATTTGTATGAAAATTATCTAGGTTTTCCCCTTGTTGTTACATTTATCTTGTGTGGCATTTGAAGCAAAGATTTTCAAATGTGAATGCTTCACCACATGCAATGTGATGTTAGTTGCATTAGTTAGCCAGGATCTCTAGAACGCCTTTATTATCCTGATTCATTCTTAATTTATGCAAGTTGTGTCACATTGAGCCATGTTTTATAGAACTTATTCCAAGTAATAACTGCCACATACTTGCATTAACCACTTACAAAAGTTGATGTACATGAATTATCATGACTTTTTATTGATGACAGTATGACTAATTTTACTATTGATGACTAGTTTTATGAAATGACTCTGTTTGGTGTCTTTTACTTTCACCACTTATATAATACTGCTGCAAATGTAAACAAACACATGCTTACAGCTGATGACAGTATGACTAATTGTACTATTGATGACTAGTTTTATGAAATGACTCTATTTGGTGTCTTTTACTTTCACCACTTATAAATATAATACTGCTGCAAATGTAAACAAACACATGCTTACAGCTGATTAAATGGAGTGATATCATTAGCTAATGTGAATTATTGTGACTTTTTATTGATGACAAGTGTTATGAAAGGGGCCCTCATTGTTCTCTTTTACAGGCATGTCACCACTGCAGTGTGCCATTCACGCCCACGGGCGTCTGGCACGAGTCTATGACGGGACCCAGTGCATGTACGTGGACAAGATGGTGGACAGTCTGGACACGATCAGGAACCTTCTCCATCTGGGTGCTGATCCTTCGTTTCAGGTGAAAAAAAGATTCATTGACCATTGTCGCTTTCGAAAGGAGCCGTCCTGACTATTGCCCCTTTGAAAGGGGCCATTTACCATTGCCTTTGAAACTTAAGACCTATAAAAAAGATTCATTACAGATCGTTGACTATTACTAATAGGTCTTTGAATAGTTCAGTTTTATCTGTGAACAATTAGGCTGAAAGACAATGAATATATCTTCTTAATTCTATGAATCTCAAACAACAAGCCTTCATTATTGTAAGATAAACACTTCTTAACAAACCTTGTTGTGAAAATCTTTGGAATGCAGGACAGGAAGAGTGGTTACACAACTCTCCACTATGCCGTTGAGCTGGCACCAAGCAAGAAGGTGACTGGGAACACCTTTATCATCAAGGTCATCCTTGAATGGCCTGGAGTGGATGCCAGGCAGCTGCTGAAGATGCCCAACTATGCCGGCAACACACCGCTGCACCTCATCGCCGGGCGTGATTACGACGAGGACTACGTGGTCAGCGTCATCGACCACCTGCTTAGCTTTGGTGCAGATATCGATGTGAAGAACTTGGAGAAGCAGACTCCACGTGATCTTATCAATTTGAAGAAGAATGAGAAGCCAAAGGTAAGCTTCTATTGATGCTGTCAAACCAGTGACCTGGGGAGCGTTTCATCACGCGTTTTGTCAGTGATTTTTACCGACAACTGTTATAAGCTGCTGAAATCCTTGCATCTGATTCGCTGAGAGCAAATTTGTCAGTAAAAATCACTGACAAAACGCTTGATGAAACGATCCCCTGATACTTGCTCTTCGCTTTATTTCATCAAAGCTAACGGGTAATGGTTATATTTTGTTTGGAGTTAGGGTTAGGTATAAGTTAGATCTAGCGTGGAAGTCAGGAAGTTGGTTTGTGTAGGAAAGAGAATGGGAGCAATTATTGCCAGAGCATGTGTCATAGAACTGTCAAACCTGCTTTACCTAGAACCTGTGTAGATAGACCATCTGTCTATCAAGACCCCATTTTGTTTCCCTCTAACAGCAGTTCTCATTGAAACTGTTACAGCCAAGCCTGCTTTAGCGACCACCTGTCTATAAAGACCACAATTTCCATTTCCCTAACTTGAAAAGTGTTTCTTATTGAAACATGTATTAAAGCACCCTTTACATAAAGACCACCTGCTCAAGAAGACCACTTTTCTTGTCTCTCTTGAGCGGTCTTTATAGACAGGTTTCAATGCGCATTCATGTCAAGTGTAGTTTTCCTCTGCTTGAGTAGTTACTGAGTCCGATTAATCGTAGCATTGTCAGTTGGAAGTAACATTCTAAAGTACCATTTATCAGTTGAAGGTTGTTCACATGGAAGAGAATCAACGTTTAATATACGTTTCAAAACCAAGCCTCATACATATACGTAACACAAATCCACACTCTGTTTCTTTGCATGTTCATAAACGCCTATGAAATTAGGGTACGTTTGGATCAGTGCCCTTACGATGAATTCAATGTCTCTGTTGCCAGTATGATAGATCCTTGTAAAAGGACTATTGATATCGAAGCACCAACCAATGTGAACCCCCTCTTTGACGAAATACCCCCCAGACAACCCTGTACTGTCTACATGTACATCCTGTTTGGCAAGATGCCAAGGTTTGCTGAGCAATCATTGGGCTGGTCCTTGTTTGAATTTGAGAGGAGGTTTCACTGGTACTTGTGTATGTCTTTGGTATTTCGAAATGTTTGAGAGTCTGTAAAATAAACAAAGCCAGACTGAAGGGGGGGGGGGGGGTATGACAAGAATGAAAAAGGTGTACATCCGGTAATAAGCAGAAATGGTCTGTGTTCTGTGAGGTTTTTGAAAGGTTTTGAAAAGAAAGAAAAGATATTAACTGGAGATAATATTTTTCCTATTTTTATCTGTTTATTGCTCATTTTCATGTACTTTAAAATCACAAATTATTTTATTCCCATGCAGTAGACGTGTCAAAACACTTGATAAAATCTGTTAGAGTCATACAGTATTGGATCTGTGAATAGGGTTAATCTTGTTTTTAAGCAGTATAAACTTTGTATGTTCAGGGATGCCACTTTTGATACAAAAGTAGGTATTCCTACTTTTTCAACATATTTTTAGCCATCGAAAACCACATTTTATGTACACAAGGGCCCATTCTAGATGATTTTTCCTACATTTTTATCAATTCTAAAGTGGCATCACTGATGTTATCATACATTGCAAACGGGAAATTATGCAACTTTCATTTGACAAGTTAAGTACATGTACTTGTGTTGAATTGTTACTATCAGAATAAACATTCTGTGTGAATATATTTTTTTAAGTAATGACAAATTGCATTAGTGTAACTATGCATGTGATCGTTACTTGTAAAAAGGAAACACAGAACTTTGTTAAATTTAGTCCTGTTTTGTTTTGTTTTGTTTTGTTTTCCATCCACATGGATACTCTGAGTATTAAAATTGATGAGGTAATGAGGTAAAACTGTAGTTATGTGAAGTAAACAGAAGCCAGTAAATACATGTTACTTCCTGGTTTTTAATTCAGTTTGTTATTAGACTTTGCACCCAATAATACCAGATTATAAACATTGTTTGTAATGTCATATGTTTGCAGAACTCTATTGTCTTTGTACATGTGCACGGTGCATGGACAATGTCACATATGGGGTGTTGCAAGAAAGTTGCGATTGATTGCAAGTTGCAACTGATCGGTACTGACCAATCAAAATCATTGTTGCAAGCGCATCTTTTTGAATGGGCAGACCCTGAACCATTCAGAATGGTTGTTCTAATTTGCTTTACAATTTGCAATTGATTGCAACTTTCTTGCAACACCCCAATAGACACATACATGGTTAGGCTGAAAATATTTTGATAATTTTTCTAAAGATGAAATTAATGAATCACATTGTAGAATGCCACAGAAAAAAAAACCTCTATAGAAGCATCCTGGATTGTTATTGAATCAGTGTAATTATTGGAATATTAGTTATTTTAAGGGCTGTTTTAATCTGCTATAATCATATTGAAATAACTAATAATTAGTAATATAATCTTGCTCGACTTGCTGACTGCAAAGTACTAACAGGAATATGCACGCATGGGACTAGCCATTTTAATTTTCATTACATTTAAACTAGCAAGGATCCAGATACTGTTGGAATAGATGTAAGAGGGTCGTAATTTGCATTGTCGGAAAAAAAAGAACAAAATCTGTAAAAAAAAAAAATGAAAGGATTGATACGTGAGAAAAATCACACCAAGTAGATTTATGGCCTCCCCAATGCTCTGGCACTTCAAACTGACAAAATTGAAACCATATTCTGAAATACAAAAAGAAAGTGGTAGGTTGCACGGTCCTGAGGGATTCCCCGCTAAGTGTTTGAGAGATAAACATGATTTACATGTACATGCAACATGATATTTTCTTTTCTTCTTTCTACTGTAACATTGCAGACCTGATACAAAATTATCTTTGTCAAAATAACAGTGAAAATTAAAAGCAAAACAATATAAGTGATTTTTGTAACATACAATTGCATTTACTTGTAGATCTGTAGCTACATGTAGGCTACTTAAAGGGGAAGTCCACCTTGAAGTGCTCAGAAAACTTAAAGAAACAGATCAGTGAAAGTTTGAGCAAAATAACATAAGAAACAATATTAAATGAACATTATGAATTTCAAAGTTGCAATCAATCAAAAACAAATTGGCAACTCCATGATGCATCTTGGGAACTCCTCTCGCATTTGCCCTGTACCCAAAAAATCATTAATTTCCATTTTCAACTCAACCATACATGCACCTTAGATACATAAATACACCAAGTAGATTTATGGCCTCCCCAATGCTCTGGCACTTCAAACTGACAAAATTGAAACCATATTCTGAAATACAAAAAGAAAGTGGTAGGTTGCACGGTCCTGAGGGATTCCCCGCTAAGTGTTTGAGAGATAAACATGATTTACATGTACATGCAACATGATATTTTCTTTTCTTCTTTCTGCTGTAACATTGCAGACCTGATACAATATTATCTTTGTCAAAATAACAGTGAAAATTAAAAGCAAAACAATATAAGTGATTTTTGTAACATACAATTGCATTTACTTGTAGATCTGTAGCTACATGTAGGCTACTTAAAGGGGAAGTCCACCTTGAAGTGCTCAGAAAACTTAAAGAAACAGATCAGTGAAAGTTTGAGCAAAATAAGATAAGAAATAATATTAAATGAACATTATGAATTTCAAAGTTGCAATCAATCAAAAACAAATTGGCAACTCCATGATGCATCTTGGGAACTCCTCTCCCATTTGCCCTGTACCCAAAAAATCATTAATTTCCATTTTCAATTCAACCATACATGCACCTTAGATATAATCATTGCTTATAATGTATATCTTTACCAAAAACCTGTCTGAAACAAATTTATTCCTTCATCAAAAACTATTAAAGAAAAATACAGTTCATGAAATTTTCTTTACAAAGCAAATGGGAGAGGAACTTGCAAGATATGTCATGGAGTTGCCCATTTGTGTTTGATTGATTACAACTTTAAAAATTCATAACTTTCTTATTTCATACTGGATTTTCTTCAAACTTTCATTAATCTGTTTCTCTCTTCTTTTCCCCCTTTAATTCAAATCAACTTAATACCAGGGTGGGCTTTTCGTTTAACAGTAGGCTGTATTCCAACCTTGTTGATCTTCCAAGTATTGGGGACTTTAATGCAACAAGCTTCAGTGATCAGTCTTTCTGTACAAATAAACTGTTTATCATGCTTGTGAAGAACCTCAGGAGATCAACTTTTGGTTCATGATATCTTACTCCATTGCATACCCGGTACATGGACAATCTGTTCAAATACAGCCATGGAAAAAATTATTAGACCAAGAATGGTTACTGATAGTGTTATTTTTGTGGTAAGAAGAAAATAAAATATCATAAAAGCAAGGCACAATTGCTGGAATTTGTTATTCATTCATTGAAATACAAAGATAAATTTTCATTAGTATGAATACATATTATAGTACATTTATCACAGAAGCTTGGTCTAATAATATTTCCAGGGCTGTATGTACTGTGCATGTATATGATGTTTATGAGTTCACACATTTCACTAGGTGATGTGTTAAGCTCCTCAAATTATCCTCGAGTTGATATCTTCGAGACTTTGTGATCATTTTATTTAGATTAAATTGGCAAAAGTCTAATTGAATCATGTATTAACCCGTTGGCTACCGATTCTCAAATTCACATAGGGTTAGTACAGGGATCATCCGGTTCCCGTTGGAAATGGGTTAAGAAATGTTCTCCTAGTACAAAAGAAAGAGAAGAAGTCTGGAACAAAGAATTACTTCAGAAATAGCAGTTCTTCTCTGCAAACCTCCTGTTGTCTATATAATTTTCGCAATATTTTTAGGGAAGTATGCTTGTACAAGGCCCAAGGGATTTATTTATGTAGTTCCCCATTTCATTTTCTTATTTCGTTTATGACATATTTTGTATTTGTTTTGAATATACTTTTTAATTGAAAATGAAATAAATGAGAATTGAATTAAACCTCCTGTCCGTCATGAAAAGTAAACTCTTGACACTTCTACTTCATGACAAATTCTAAAGGTCAAATTTTCTTCTTCCTTTTTTATTTTCTACTTTCCAGGTTTATGCGAGATTACAAGGAGATCATCTTCAAGGAAAATGAAGTAGCCAATCAGGAGCCCTGATACAAGCAAGGCTTCATCCAACAGTCAGCAAGTGACCAATCATAGGCAATGTACAATAGACTACCGGTATTTGTACATGAACATACATGTATGTAATTCTAATCCCTGTTAAAACACAACATAGAATTATATATCTCCTGCTTAACAAATAGCCACACGCATTATCCATCCAAAATGGTACAAATTCTCAAAATTAAGATAATATTTGTCTTACAAGATTTCATAAAAAGAACTGACCAAAAAGTTTTTGACATGTGACTTGACTGATTCATTGAATTAGATTCAAAATACATTTATATGAGACAAATGTTTATATTTTTGAAAAGAAATTGTGTTCCTGCAAACAAACAGTAGTCTACCAAATATGCTGTCTAAGCGCTTAGAAGCAATATGTAAATTAAACGCTATATAAATGTTAATTATTACTATTATTAAGTAGCATACTGGCAAACGTGTATATAGCTTTGTTTTATCTGTTTTGTATATTTGATCGCAGAGAGTTTTAAAGGTGCTGTATGTTGTTAAGGTAAAAATAATAGACCGTTGTGAGATTGTATGCAGCCTGAACGCGGATTGTTGGATAAATGGAATCTAATTATATTTTCTGTTAATATATTTGAGTAGCCGAGCAGTCAGAGCAGATACTGATTATGTTCTGTGATCAAAAGAGGAGAAGAAAGAAAATTTCATTTTTCAGTTACATATCCAGTGCAACCTGTATGTGTTGTTATATATATTGTATACATGAGGCATATGCTTTTGCTAATTGTTTTATTACATTGTAGATGTGCAGTTGTGCTTTTGCCTGTTTGTGGTGATGTTTGTCATAGTTTACATATTCTAGATTAACTACATGGTAATGACATGGGAATTGTGTAGCAATATTTGCAGAGAATATTAAGAACTTGTGGAATTAGGCCAAACAAATTCTTCCCTTTGTTTACGGAAGGCTAAGCATGCACAATGGCCTATTTCGGTGTTGAGAGAATTTAAAGTACTGTAGTCTCATATCAGTTGTTGATATAGTGCCACTATTTCCTTGTTTGTAAATTGTGTAAACAAATGGTCCAGTTCTGTTCCTGTTTTGCCATATAAACAGATCAAATGTAGTGAAGTTACATGGTGAAGTTAATTGTGTAAGCAAGTGGTCGAGTTCTGTTTATGTACTGTCATAGAAACAGATCAAACTTATGTTAACATACAGGACATACTCTCTGCTACAAGCCCAAAAGGTGCTAACTCACAGAGTTACGCCCTTTTGGCTGGCATTGCAGTGCGTGTATATCATGTAAATTTTTGTATATCTACGCAATATAGAAATGTTGGACTGTTTGCTGTGTAACAGGAAAATCATCAAAAATTATGTAGACATTTGAATCAATGTATGACGTGGATCAGTGGTCTGTATTTGTTGCGAAAAAAATATATGTTGCTTATCATGATTAAACAATTCTACTGTATATCATTCATGTTTACATTTGCTATTGACAAAGGTGAACATACAATTCAAATGTTTAACTATTGTAACATATCATTTGCCAATAGGCAGAAGGGCGTTTGTGTCAAAGATAGAACTTAATGCCTTATGACTCTCAACCTACTCTTAAAATTATCCCATTATATGAATAGTACTCCATTTTTAATCACTAAAAGAAACCAGAAATCCCTTTCAAATTCTGTGTACATAATCTAAATGAAAGTGATAAAACAAGATGCCTAGGTAGGCATAGACCTACATATGATCGCTTCGGAACCAGAAGGGTGTTAAGTCCCATCATTTGTACAGAGACTCTAAACAGATGATAATTATGCACTATTTTAAGATCACATGAGAACACAATATATGCACATTTTTAGGTCTATTTTTAGACATGTTGTCAAACATTGTTTCAGTCATAGAAAATACTTCAGAGGGTTTTGCTTATTTTTATATGCACTGAAGTGCAATTACTTGTATTCGGTTTCCGGTTTTGAATAGAAACAAGGAAATGGAGCAGAAATGCAGGTAGTACTGATTACTGACATCAATCAACTCATTTTATTTTTCTGAAGGAAATTTAGGATTTTTAAAAATCTACCATCTCTAATGTTATTATTTTATTTTTTATTTCCTTTATTTTATTTATAATGTCTACATACGAATTTGTGTATAATCTGAGGTTTTGGAATCATCAAAATGATAAGAAATTGGCCCAATCTCACTGAAAACACATGCACACAGGAATGGGTATATGGGACTACACACTCATGTGGCATGAATGTTCGGCCCGAACACGTTTAGCTAATTCTCATCATAATTAATTCGAATATGAGGGAATTTGAAGAGCAAGCTGTTTCAGGGGACATATCTGCAATTATTGTCTTCCAAACTGACATAAAATGAATGAGAAAGCTCAGAAATTATTTTCCACCTTTCCCAGCATTCACCCTTCTCTTTTAAGTGTAGGGAACTCCAAGATGAATATAATTATGTCCAGAGTTGACCAGATTGGTCAACCGAAATTTACATTTGAATAATCAATTTACACAGGGGCGGGCCAATATTCAGGATTTTGACAAGCAAAAAAAAACATACACAAAAAAAATTATCTGATAGGCAAAACGGGTGTTGCTTTTAAAAGAGGGGGCACATTTTAGGGGGTTGTGTACCAAAAGTATGCCACTTCGGTTTCAAGGGGGGCACTGGCTCCTGTGGCTCCTGTGCCCCCCCCCCCCCCATAATCCCCCCGTACTTAACATGATATTCATACATGCCAATGCTGTATTATATCGTTTGTTAAGAGCCAGAAGGACGTTATCTCATATGTTTTAACAGAGAGTTAACACCCTTCTGGCTCTCAGCACACAATATTATAATTTCTGTTCAGTAATCCTGTAAGCTGTATTATGTATAAGACAATATTTATTCACTTTATTCACTTGCCCTGTATATGAAATCTCCAAATACAAGTGAATATTAGAAAAATTATACATGATAGACCTTTGTGTATTTTTACTAGATTTGAAACCTATGTGATATGTTTATTTGGAGAGTTGATAGTATACACCCATATTAGCAAGTCAAAGTAATCATGCTCTATAGAGAAAGATTTAAGTATAAACCGGAAGAATCCTTTATTATATAATGTACATAACTTGCCAGGAAATAGTTTGACGAACTGAAAATATTCCCTCATAAAGGTGTTTTTAAAATGATGTAAATAATGTTATTTTTTAATATAGAGACCTATTTGTGACTATGGATTATTGACAGCTACAAAAAATGAATATGAAGTTATAGGGACATTGTAAATATACATTAAGATTGAATAGATTTGTGAGTCTTATTCTGTAAGATGCCTTGTTTGTAAATAGTATCTCTTTTTTTGCCTTCATGAAAACTCTTTTTACGTGGATGAAAAATGTAAAATTATTATTCAAGTGGTGCCAGACACAAAGAAGCACTTTGTAGTATATTGATTAAATGTTGAACTAAGAGTGACCATCCACACAGATTATATGACTAGGCAATAGACATACATGTAGCATACATTCAAATCATATATGGTCTTCATCATGTAATCTCATTCCAGATTATATGCAGTGGTACTTGTGTAATAGAACATGTATCGCATTCAGACAAATTTTTGTTGGTGTGTATAGAAAAAAAATGAGTTTCTTTCAATGAATGTGGGCTTGTATCCATGTGCTGCAAAACCAATATAGAAAAATATAGAAAAGCTTTTAAATATCATTTTTGTAACGTGATGAGTATATTTTGTAAATATGATTTTACTGCCCTGGTTGGTAGGTAATTTGATTGAATCATTGGGATTTAAAGGTGTAAATTTATTGGGGGAAATGCCGGGTTGTTTGTTTTTGTTTTGTTCTTTATATGGCCGGGGTGGGGGGGGGGGGGGGGGGGGGGGGTCAATGAAATTGAGGAGTCTATCATATTATTGTAATGGGATAGTGACATTAAAATACTGAGTATATCCCTCCCCTTTAATAGGCCCAGGAAAATTAACTCTAACGGCGGGGGGGGGGGGGGGGGGGGGGACCCGGATACATTCTGT
Organism: Heliocidaris erythrogramma; assembly: GCA_025617745.1. Lineage (NCBI taxonomy): Eukaryota > Metazoa > Echinodermata > Echinoidea > Camarodonta > Echinometridae > Heliocidaris > Heliocidaris erythrogramma. The sequence continues at coordinate 59,761,780 of CM046854.1, forward strand.
TGCTGTGTTTATTAATTTCTTGATGAACCTCCGTAAACATAGTCTGACAATGTTTCCATCTTGCATAATGCCATGTAATTGTCTTGTTTCCTTTGGTTTGGTATGTAGTCATGTAGTCATGTATAGTTACTCATGTATATGAATCATATTCAAAGTAATGTCATCCACAATATAATTGTTTCTCAATGTTGCTTTCCAACATTATCATATCAAATTTACCATATATTTTTGTGATCACTGGTGAAATAAAAGGGCATAAAATGTAACTGGTGTAAGACTTTGTCTTTGATTTGTTGAGAGTGTGAGTTTATTAAGCCGGCAATGAGAATGATCGTGTTTCTCAAATAGGCTTACTTTTTCTTGTTTTGTAGCATTCTTTATTGCATTCATTCAGTACAAATGAAAAATCATACATCTTCATTTTCAGTTCATGTACATAACATACCATAAGTATTATACGGTCTTCAGTAATACATAATATAATTAAATACATATATAGTACACAGTGCACTCAAATTAATTATACTGAATGAATATTATACATTAAAGCCTCCGCTCCCCCTTCAAACAATAAACATACAAACGAGCAAAACGGACAAAAAGAAACTAGGGCAGTCTATAGCGGCAAAGAGCCGCCAACTCCACACGATCGCGAACCAGGCGGACCCCTCCACTCCTCGCCCATCATGCCCATTGTATGCTTTCGTTTCATGCTTATGTGTGTTACTTTGAAATGTTCCAATTTCTTATAGTGCAGTGTCAAAGTATTCCGTTCGGTAGCAATCTTTCTTTCTTGTTGACTTTTAAGCAGTTTTCTCCTATTTCTTCAATACTTAGAGGCTTCTTTTTCTCCCGACTAAGATATATCAAATATTTAATTAATAAATAACATGATTGATTATTTGCCTATCTTCAGTTGTTTCCTCTAATCTAATGTGAACTTCCTTCCAAATCATGTCTTTAAGAATGGGAAGATCTAAGATGTTACTATACGCCGTTCCCATAATTTTGTTACCATTTCACATTCAAAAAATATATGCCTATAAGTTTCCTCATCTTTACCACAAAATGAGCATTTATCGCTTGATATGAAGTGAAACCTGCAAAAATGATGGTTCACAAAAATAATATTACAGAGCAATTTAAATTGAAATTCTCTTCAATTATTATCCAATGTGCTTAATCTACTGAGGACGACAAAAAAAAACCCTTTTCAATTTCTTTTACCGACATATTATATGATAATTGTAAAATTGCATGTGATAACTAACAGGAATTTCGGCCATCTTTTGTATGCACGCCCTATACAAATTCTTTGAACAAACTGATTCAAATTGAAAAGTTTTCTTTGAAAACATAAATTCTATTTTTAGACCGTCAACTGAAGTATATGCTTTCTTAAATCGATTTTCCATTCTTCAGGCGTATCTGCATATATTTCTTTAATCAATGCTATTTCCTCTTCGTCTAGTCCCATACATCTGAAATAATTGTCTGACTTCAATGTTCCTTCTTCATCTTTTGATGGTACAATTTATATGTGTTTTTTAAGAAAAGGTTTTCATGAATCAATATGAATTGATATGAAGTGAAACCTGCAAAAATGATGGTTCACAAAAATAATATTACAGAGCAATTTAAATTGAAATTCTCTTCAATTATTATCCAATGTGCTTAATCTAGGACGACAAAAAAAAACCCTTTTCAATTTCTTTTACCGACATATTATATGATAATTGTAAAATTGCATGTGATAACTAACAGGAATTTCGGCCATCTTTTGTATGCACGCCCTATACAAATTCTTTGAACAAACTGATTCAAATTGAAAAGTTTTCTTTGAAAACATAAATTCTATTTTTAGACCGTCAACTGAAGTATATGCTTTCTTAAATCGATTTTCCATTCTTCAGGCGTATCTGCATATATTTCTTTAATCAATGCTATTTCCTCTTCGTCTAGTCCCATACATCTGAAATAATTGTCTGACTTCAATGTTCCTTCTTCATCTTTTGATGGTACAATTTATATGTGTTTTTTAAGAAAAGGTTTTCATGAAAATATATATTTCCTTTCTTATGAATACACCTATCATTGAAAAAAAATCATTTCTTTTATTAGTTGCATCCTTTTTAATAAACGCATTCATATCAAACCAAATATTTAACATTTCCTGGTAGTACTTTGGTAACTGTATGTTGATCATGTTAGGTAAATAATTACAATAGAAAATTAGATTTCCTCCAAATGGTGTCAGTAAATATTACAGTATATTACTTTTTCCATTTCACTTTCTGGTCTCCATGCAGTTACAAGTCTTTTGATTCACACCATGCACCCTTTGCACCTTCACAAAAAGTCTAAAGTTAAGCATTTTCAATCTTCCTAATTGTTTATAATCAAGATACAAAGTACTTCTTTTTATCTTGTCCTTCCCTCGCCTTAGAAAATTAAAGCAGATCTCCTGAATTTCTTTGAAAACCCATTCAGGCGTCGGAGTCAAAGAGCTCACATAAATCAATTTTGAATATGGGTATGTTTTCAGCAAGTGAATTTTCCCAATCAGAGTGAGATCTCTTTGTTTCCACCAATTTAACAATTTCTTCATTTTGCTCAAAATCTCTTTACAATTCATCGCTTCAGCAACGTTAGGACCTAATGAAAATTAAATACCTAATATTTTTACAATGTCAACTGCCTTTCCAAAAGGATAAAAAGTTGCAGCACCAACAGATGGCCCCAGAGGCGAAATAAATGTTTATTTCCATTAATCTGACTTAAGTCCGGATATTTTCCTAAAGCTCTCTATACAAATTGAGTCTATATCTCGTACAAATATTGTCATATCATCTTCATAAAGGATCTGCTTTATTTCCATTTCACAAACGAGAATACCCTTTACAAAGTTATCTTTTCGAATGCAATGAGTTAGACATTCGATAATAAAATGAATAAATAAGGATAGCGGATCTCCTTGTCTTAAACCCCGTTCTACTTTGAAATAACCGGTTGATTTCCCCCCGTTGAAAACACAACTTTGAGCTTTAATAGTATTTTAAAACCCATTTACTAAACATTGGTCCAAACCCAAAGGAATTGAGCACCTTTTGAAGAAAAGTATGCGAAATTGAATCGAAGGCTTTTTCAAAGTCTATTGCCGATAGATATCCTGTTTATTAAAATTTGACGTGTGTAAAATCATATCATTGATCAGTCTTATTGCTTCACCAATGTTTCTATCATTTAAATAACCTACTTGATCGACTGACACAATATTACACAAAATCGTTTTTAATCTTTTAGAAAGTATCTTTAATTAGTAAGGATCTTGTAATCTACATTGAGTAAGGAGATAGGCCTATAATTACTAATACATTTTGGGTCTTTACTATATAATAATTGCTTGTTTTTGAGAAGGAGATAATAATTTTATAGTATCATTAAACGCATTTACGACTAAGTCACCGACTACCTGCCAGAATATAATGTAAAATTCTACATGCAATCCATCATGGGGATTTATTCAACTGCATTTCGTTTAGAATTTCAATACAATCTCCTTGGTTAATTTTTCCATCATGATTTCTCTGATTTTCGGTTAATTTGGGTAAGCTATTGGGGAAAAAGTTAATGTTCTCACATAATCCTACTTCTGAATCAGCATACAATGCTGAATAAAAGTTTCTGATTTCCTGCAAAATATCACTTTCATCATCAATTATATGTTCATTCACGTTTAGCTCTTTAATAACACTTTTTCCCATTGGAAGCTATTAATTGCTTAAAATATGCCGTTTCCTTTTTTTCCAGTTTCAAACCATGGCGCTCGAGATCTGATGTTTACCATTTGTGTTAACATAGAAGTTTTATCAATTCACTTTTTTTTCTTTCCAGATTGTCAATCAAACCATTGTCTCTAATATTTGTTGGTAGTTGTAATTCTTCCTCTAATTTTAATATTTCTTGTTCTAAACTGGCAATTTTTTTCCTTTCTTTCCCTGGCTTTTTTCTTGGAGTATTTTCTTGTAAAACTGCGTATTGCCATTTTCATTATAAACCCATAATATTCTGCTATCTGTAATCTCTTCAGATAACCTAAGTTCCAAACGTGTTATTTCTTCTTTCATACTTTTAACATAACCTTCATCATTACACAAACTGTTTAATTTAAACTTCCAATAACCTGCCTTTATTGTGGGATTAGTAATAGAATTCAATCTAATATTCAGTTTTATTGCTGAGTGATCAGGTGAAATTGAAGGTAGAATTTTACAGTTCAACACTGTCTCTCCTAAACATTCGGAAATAACCCAGTAATCCAATCTACTTTGCATAGAAGGATTTTCTTGGTGATACGATTGTTTCTTAGTGGCATTTCTTAATCGCCATATTATGTCTATTACATTATAGTCAATTAAAAAGTTTTCAAACTTATTACTGAGCACAGACTGCTTTTTATTCATATTATTTCCCATGTAATCTAGATGTGTACATCTCTAACATTTTTTCATTGTTTTGTTGGTATTTTTTAATAATAATAATAATATATATATATATATAGTTTTATATTTTTATTTTTTTTAATTTTATTTATTTATTTATTATTATTATTTTTTTTAATTTTTTTTTTATTTTTTATTTTTTTTTTTTGGGGTGGGGGGGGGGGGGTTTATAAATAGATGTCTTGACAATATGATGAAACAAAAGTATTTATGTGAAGCACTGTTTATGTTCAGGCACTGTATGCGTCCATGATAATAATGAACATTATATTATACGGAGAAGAAATATGAATTAACCAAAAAAAATGATTCATGAGATATTACCCCCCCCCAAAAAAAAAAAATAAATAAAAATAAAATAAAATAAATAAATAATAATAATTATAATAACTAAATAAATAAATGAATAAATAATATTAATAACAATAGTATAATAATAATAATAATAATAATTATAAAAACAATAATAATAATAATAATTGTGAATTCATCTGCCATACATGTAACCGGATTTTTTCCCCCAATGATTAAAATAATTGTTAAATAATAAATTCCCCTTCATCCTGTGCATTAACAAAGTCAGTCTTCGTATCACTGTAACACCGGGGAAATGTACTTCCCTGTTATCACAATCATGTGCAAACAGGTAGAGACGGAGCCAGAAAGGGGAATATAAATTTGTTCAATAATGCGAGCAGTCGAATGCTTCATGCTCGGCACCAAGGATCACAAGGTTATATTTTTATATTTAGTTTCTTGTCATTGTCCGGGATAAAAAGCAGGAACTGAAACTCAATATTTGGTCCATAAACAGCATATTCATTAAAAATGCTATCTCATGATATTAATGAGGAGAGATGACCCGAATTAAGCCCCATCCCCCAGTGGCTTTTTCTCACTAACGCACTAAAAGATTTAACCTTTCATTTTCAGAAGATGTGCCGAAATATAAAATATCATTATTAATTAATATTTCAAAATTTCTTGAATTCTTTGTATATCCAGAAGTACTATTTCTATTACTTTTTGCTATGTTACTATATGATGTATGTTATTTTTCTGATGTTATAGCGCTCTGATCAGTTTTCTGTAAAAGCGCTTAATAAGAAACAGTTATTATTACTATTATATTATCTGTATATGGTTTCGAAAACGTGTTTAAATTCAAGTTTGTATTCAAAAAATGCATTAAGAGTAACCCGTGGACGAAAGAGAAAGGGGGAGGACATAAAAGAGAGGGGGGGGGGGGGGGAGGAGGCTGAGAAGGGGGGGGGGGGGGAGGGGAAGGGGGAAGAGAAAGGGGAGCAGAGACGGAGTAATTTAGAAAGGCTTTAAATAGAGGAGGAAGGAAAACCGAGAAAGAAAGAGAAAGAGAGAGAGAAAGAGAAAGAAAGACAGAGAGAGGAAGAGAAAGAGACAGAGAGAGAGAAAGAGAGAGAGAGAAAGAGAGAGAGAAAGAGAGAGAGGGGAGAGAGAAAGAGAGAGGGAGAGAGAGAGAGAAAAAAAAAAGAGAGGGAGGGAGAGTGAGAGAGATAGAGGTTTGTCATTTTCCAGACGCCTTTTTGGTCAAATACTAGTGAAAATGGGGCCCACATTAATTCTCTTTTGTGTATTCAAGGTTTTAACTCCCGCCTAATAAAAAAAGTTTAAAAGAGTTGATGATGACTGACATACGTATACAGGAAAGAGAAAATACGAAAGGAATATGAAAGAGATCTGAAACATGAAAGCCCAAATTAAGAATTAAAATGTGATTTGAAAATGACAGCAAGAGAAGTGAAGAGTGAGGGGCGAGAGGGGGAGAGAGAGGGGAGAGAGAGAGAGAGAGGGGGGAGAGGGGGAGAGAGAGGGAGAGAGAGAGAGAGAGAGAGATGAGAGATAGAGAAGACAGAGAAGGCAGAGGTATGAGCAATACCAACAAAAAGGGCAACAATGATCTGATTTAGTAATGGGGAGGGGGCAAACAGAAGCAAAATATTGATTTGAAGCACCAACACCAAGGATATATATACAGTGTACATGCCATCCTGTAATCACTTGAATCCTCTTGCCCACAGACAAAGAAAAAATACATACGAGGGCAAAGCAATACATACACATGAAAATCCCCAATCACTAATATACACAGGCACACTCAAAGAACAAAAGCACAATACGTCGTCATACATTTTTTTAATGAATGATGGGAGGAGAAAAACGCATGATACATAAAATACATCCTGTTATTGATACACTGTTCCAAACAGGACCAAGACCATTTACTTGTTGCCTATGGAACCGGGCTATCCCTGTATAAAGCATATGGAAATTCGAGAACTCAGAGGCTATGGGTTAACTTGTAAAAATGTTGTAAAAAGCAAAGACAAGGGAGAGAAAGGGAATAACACTTATGAAGGAGGTGTATGAAACATGATAGGCCTATAAATGTGGTCTGAAAGACAAGAGGGTACTTTTCGATTTTATCAACTCAGAAAGAGGGGCACAATTTAAATCATTATGGATATGAATACTGGGGGTTGCCCCCCCCCCCCCCCCCCCTCGCCTCATTCACACAAACACCCCACATCTCCACCTGCAGTTTAGAGCTCTCTATTATATCTTTCTTTCTTTTTAAAACTTCTTTAACCCTAAAAAGACTGGGTATTTTGGAGGCTGGAAAAACTGGGGGGGGGGGGGGGGGGGCTGTTGATTGTCCGATTGCAACCGAATTTGGCATACACATAGTTCATTATGTTTTCTACATGAATGCATAGTCAATTTAATCTTATTATTAATTTTTTTTTTTTAATATTTACATGTAGGTGTTCATTATAGTTGAGATATCCCTGTTCAAGGTTCAAGGTTGTTATATGTGAGAAGCTGTTTCATGTTTGAATTATGTGATACACTTATGCAAATGAGTAATTAATGAATATGCATATTACTAATTAAGTACACGTTATATAGGCAAATGTAATGCATTATTTCTTTATGCATTTCTTTGTTCTTCATTTCTTATGTATTTCATTGTTTTATGATCTAGAAGAGTTATTTGTATTCACAAATGACAGTAACTAACAAGAATCCAATGAAAATATAGTTTGAAAACAGTATCTGTAATATTCATTCCAGTCCCCATTGACTTTACACACAAACGATTGCAAAATAACGAATTTTTCTTGACATGCCTTGTGAAAACATGACGTAACTCTGTTATCGTACACGCGGGGCATGCAAATTTGGTATCACAAGTTGCGCAAAACTCTAAAGAAAAAAGTCATGAAACAGCAGCGCGAAATCTTTAAGTGTTACAAAATAATCGCAGTTTATGTCGAGGGGGGGGGGCCTTTTAGGCCCCCCAGTCTTTTTAGGGTTAAACAACAGATGCTTATAATAAATAGTGGTCACCCAAGATATTTGCAATATAATGGAAGTTTTTTTCAGTTAATATCAAAGAAAATTGTCGTACAGAACAAATACGGCAGCATGATGTTACATACAGCTCTCCACAATACATGCTCAAAATGCAACAAATTTACAAATTTCTCTTGTTTCTATTGCTTGATAGCATTTATTTACAAAAATATGATTCATCTTACAATTTCAAATGAAGCAGCATGTGAGTTGTTTTTAAAAAGATATGTCCAACTAATTGAAGATACATATGTACATTCCATGGACATCACATTTTAATCTTAAAGGCACTCTGATGATTCATCATGGAGAACCCCCAAATGTCCATTCCGCCACGCCTGATGCTTTGAGACAAAAAATGAGTTGAGTTGATGGATAACTCCAAGATTTTATGCAATAATAACAACTCTGCAATACTTCATTCAATATTCTGCTGCCTTTTAGCCACATGTTAATGTAAACAAATATTGAGAAAACTCTTTACGAATCTCACCATGAACCAAAATTGTCTCCTTAAGTCAAACCAATTTTTTTGTCCCTCTTTTAATTGTATTGTCCTGTCCTGTCCAGTCCTGTCTCGTCCTTTCCTATCCTGTTGCATTCTGATCTCATTGTCAATTGTCTTGCGTCATGTTTCTGTTGGTGAATATATATCCTTAATCAGTAGTTTATATTAATACATACAATTACTGAAGTTGTAGTTTAGATATAATAGTCTTTTTTTATTAGGTTTAGTATTAAAGGTAATATTATTCAGAGGGTTCCACAATCTACAAGCAATGCTTTTCAGTGGATCCCTCCATTTCTTCAGAAAATTTTCAACAGGATACAATCTTTTGATTTCTTGTACAATAATTCTACATACTGAATTTCGTGATGTCAACAAAAAGTCATTCTCGTATCTTATTCTGTTATATACTTTATAAAATATTGTATGATTCTGATGAAATGAAAAATTGAATTGAATTGAATTGAATTATGCAAAATATGTATAATTTACATTTCCTAAGTCAAATTTTGCATTTAAGTCAAACCTTTTTGTGTGGTCCTAACAGATTCGACTTATGGAAAGTTAACTGTACATTCACTCCAGCCCTTACACAGATGCAGCAATTTACTCATATTTGTAGGACCATGTTAAAGTTATCCCAGATAAGCTTGTACAACACATGGCTATACTGGGGTGATTTAGTGCAATAGGCAAGAACATGTACAAACAATGAGTTGGTGATTCACAGGAGTAAACTTGCCAGTTATTTCGATACAAAAACCAGCCTGAAAATGACACATGATTAAGTCGATAGAGATTCAATCAGAGGCATGATAGTGAATTAGGTTTGTAACCTAATTTGTGCCGATTATACTGGCGCAGTTATCTCTGCCACAGGCTCACACATGGATAGTTACATGGACTCTGGTCTCTTTCAGCAAACATCGTAGAGATGAACTCTGTTGCTGTGCCCTTGAGTGTATGGTACAAATGCTTTCTTTCATGTAGAAACAGATGCAGACGATGACCCTTTCGATGCCAAGAATTTCCTCTGAACATCACAAGCATTATAGTACATGGTCGAATCAATCCCATCCACGCATCGGACAACCCTGGCATGGACGACCATGTCAGCTTCACTCTCCATCTCTGAAGGCATTTCACCAATGAACTGGAACATGGATCCAATCCTGGACTGAAATGGCTCGATGAAACGGGTGTTGACTTGGAGATGATGGGTCGAGTTGCGGTCAGAGGCGGTTATGGTAGCAAGTTGCTTGATGGCATCGTACTGAGTGAGCCTGTACATGTAATATAAAATACACAATCATTGAGTGAATACCATATGAACTTCTTTCCAGAGATTCACCGCATATACTTCTCGATCGGGCAAACGCTGACCTCCCTTGACACCCAGCGATATACGTCATGCACGAGTCCTCGGGTGCGTTCATTTTATAAAAAGGGGGTTTATTTGCACTTTGAGAGGCGTTGTAGTTACCACCTCCAAAACAAACATCTTCACAATAGTCCATCACGGCTCTTGACATTTTCATTCGTTTCTTATATCATTCTCCTTTCTATCTTACTTGTATAGGCCTATCTCACAATCTATTATCATTGTTAGACAAATTATTTTTCCTTGTATACAAATCGAGTTACCCCATGATAGAATGGCACAATCCAATAGACATTAGTCTGTTTGTGAATAATGTGACAACAAATAAGAGGCTACATGTACATGTATTTCTGAATGAACAGCAAAAGGCACCAAATTCCCATCAACCAATCAGAATTATGTTTAGATCACTAGTTAGTTAGAGGATGTCATTAGCCACAATTTGGTATGTGAAATGGTTCAATAGATCATCTTGTTCGGAATTCCCATTCGATTGAATGAGGCAATGTAATGTCAAAGTAGGGGAAAATGCTCTCACAGCCATAGGGAAAGGTCTAATTTGAACGTTAAACTCTTCTTTTTAAACCAAAATGTGCAGTAGTTTCCTCACAAGTAATCTACATGTACATACTAGGAAAAAGTGTGAAAATTATTTTTATGGATAGTGTCACAAACTGAGGCAAGTTTTCCCGTGTTAAACATGTTAAAGGACGCGGTGCGAAGTGCGCTGAGCAAATGCACTATAGTCTATAGTTTTTCATATGAATAGTCTAGGTGCTTTATATATTTTATGAGCTTGTGAAGCATAGAAATCATTCTTCTCTCTCCCTCTCTTCTTTCTTTTCTTCTTCTCCTCCTCCTCCTCCTCCTCCTCCTCCTCCTCCTCCTCCTCCTCCTCCTCCTCCTCCTCCTTCTTCTTCTTCTTCTTCTTCTTCTTCTTCTTCTTCTTCTTCTTCTTCTTCTTCTTCTTCTTCTTCTTCTTCTTCTTCTTCTTCTTCTTCTTCTTCTTCTTCTTCTTCTTCTTCTTCTTCTTCTTCTTCTTCTTCTTCTTCTTCTTCTTCTTCTTCTTCTTCTTCTTCTTCTTCTTCTTCTTCTTCTTCTTCTCCTCCTTCTCCTTCTCCTTCTCCTTCTCCTTCTGTACAAAAAGGTAACATCAGTAATAGTGCAGTAACGACAACCAAACACCACGGATACGGGATAGCTATTTTCAAGACACAATATATCCAATAACAATACATTACTTTGAGCATATGGGACTGAAATTTGCACTATTTTTTTTTTTAGTCTTATCAAACTTTCTCCAAAACGATAATCCCTCACTTAACCCAAACTCACTTTCCCATAACTCTGACAGATTTTCCGGCCATCAGAAGTGCTCCCCGATCGTGAATTTCACTCAAACGAAGAATTTCACCGTGCGGAGGCAAATTACCCGCCATGTTTTCGCTCTCATGTGTTTTCTTCTTCACCAGGCAGCATGCAAAAATATGCAACGCAGCATCCATGATCCATCGATCGCATCCAGGCCCAGGCCGCCGCCGCGATGCGACCACCATACATTTTCCGTCTTTGTCTATCATGATAATATAATGCATATGGTACGGTTAATTTCCTACACCCACTCGTGACCACGCCCACGGCAATCATGTTGTTCTGCTCAGGTAAGTTTGGTCTTTGGAGAGATACGGGATGACCATCAGAGAGAAGAGATTTTGTTTGGTCAACAAATTCAAATGATGAAATCGAATATTGTTTTTAAGCTATTGATGTACCTTTTCACATTTCATGATTATATTAGGGAGGTGGGGTGGAACCTCCCTGATTTTTATAGGCCTATCAATCAATAAATAGTCATAATGACTAAAAAATAATCAGTGAATGAATGCCAGCAATTTAACATTAACAATTTTGACCTAGTCAATAATTTTGATGGATAGAAAGTCGTCATCAATATTGCTTTTGTTTTTGTATGTTTTTTATTTCTTTTTTATTCAAAAACTTTCATTGGTTGTTTGGTTGGTTGGTTGGTGTATAGCAGGGGCCGCGGAACGTCTTGGAAAGTGGAGGGGCTGAGTGGGGGGGGGGGGGGGGCTGCGTGTTTACCACATTTTTTGCACTGCCATACGTTTGCACGTATTTACTGAAAAAAGTGGGGGGGGGGGGCTGTAGCCCCCTAGCCCCCCGGTTCCGCGGTCCCTGTATAGGCCTACAAGAAAAATACAAAGCTTCTACCAAACTTAACGAGAGAGAACTTAAACCACATGTTCAGACTGAATTTGCGTTGCCCTTGATATGAAAGTAAAACCACCACAGGGCGTACTCCGGGGGCGTACTTAAGCTAATTATAGCATTCAATTTAAACAGTGTCATAACATTAACAATTGCTCAGCGGGCAAGCTTTTGTTCTGTTTGTAGCTTTTTATTTTGTTAAAGGAAAAACCAACCTTAATGGCAATTTGCTCTGAAAGAAAGAGGAAAAATCAGAGAAGCAGACTGGGGAAAGTTTGAAAGAAATCGGACAAGCAATAAGAAAGTTATGAATTTTTGAAAGTTGTAATCACTACACATATGGGAATTTCAAATTGGCCGTAAATGTAATGTCGCTGTGATGTAGCTGTGGACAACTCCCTCAATCGCTCCAACACAGTACAAAATGACTAAAATGTCACCTTTTTTCAAAATATGTTACTCGGCAGGATATTTTTCTTTCATCAGGACCTATAACAATATGTAATCTCTATATATTTTGAGTACTGCCCCAAGGGTAAAAGCCCCTCGAGGAAAACCACAAATTAATATTTTTGTGTACAACAAATAGGAGAGTTGTCCACAAAAATGTCACAATCGACTCACCAAATTGCCAATTTGAGATTCGCATAGATGTAGTGATCTCATTTTTCAAACATCCATAACTTTCTTAATCCTTGTCCGATTTCTTCCAAACTTTCACCATCCCATTTTTATTTTTCTCCTTTCATACAAATCATCTTATTACCAAGGTTGGATTGCCCTTTAAGCAGTTGTTGACCCTCTTAATAAACATTTGAAAAGTGACAATACCTAAAATAGCTGGAGGTGTACACTCGAAACAAGTGTTAGTTTCATTTCTTACAGAGTAGGCCCCCTATTGAAACCTTTCTCAACTTAACAAGTGAAGTACGGTACCTAAATATAGAATGTGACTCGGCATAGAATCTCTGTATGAAACGAAGTGATCCCAGATGATGATTGTGGTTTCTGTCTAGGATGGGGGGGGGGGGGGGGGCGTGGGATCCATTGCCCAACCATCGGGGTCCAGGGACATACACGTATCAAAAATCATAGTTTCATTCAGTTCTTTCCTTTTCTTTCTTTCTGCATATCTACCCTTTTCCAGCTCTATAAAAATCATCTGCACCCCTCTCTATCTCTTTCTATAACCCTTTTCCAGCCCCCCCCCCCCAATCTCTCTCTCTCATTCCCATGGTATGTAAACTACAATACAGAGAAGCTCATTCACAAACAAGAATCTAGAATTCAAATATATTTTTGGTGTATTTTCTTGGAATCCATTTTAAGAATCACATGACGAAAGAAGTGTTTGCACAAAAATTTGGCCTTCAAGAGGAACAGGAACTGAATTGGGAGAAGACAAACCAGTACAAAAACCAAGAAAGAAAACAAGTACTAACAAAGAAATATTCATGCGATCTTATTAACCACTAACAATGCACATTATCGCATGAATCGTTTCTTATTCATAAAATCTAAATTCCTTACTGCCTATCCCTCCACTGCCCGTGAAATTAATAAAGACATATAAATACACAATTACATAGAAACATAGCAAAACGGTGCCCTGCATTAGAAAACAAGACAATAATCACAGCTTCCGCTCATATTACATAAAATTAACATGTAAATCGGTTTCAATAACGTTTTGTGCAAAACATTGTATATTCTGTGTGTTCTTATCGATATTCTATTTAGTAACATTTTCACTCAAAGTGAATAAGAGTATTATCTATAACTGTGACTATTCATAAATAGTATTCATAATTTCAACACACAAACATTGTTTTTACACATACTGTGCAAAACACAAAATATCATAGCACTTCAGCATTAATTTGGTCAAGTACTGCCTGTAAACATGGAATATTTTGGGTGAGAATCTTTTTTTGTTCTTTTGTTTTGTTGGAGTGATTCTAAATCAAAGTGCATTTAAGTGTAGTTCAACAGTTTCAAATTTGACCTTTTACCACAATTTGCAAAGAAACTGATCATACATGTAAAACAACATCTCAGAATAATCGAAAAGTCACACAGAGCCTGCTCAGAGAGAAGAATGGGAATGATCATACTTTCTAAGTTCAGCAGAATAAAGATTTTTCAAACATAATAACTTCTGAAGCTGTGAACGATGTTTTGCCTAATATTTAAGAAATTTAATAAATTCTTGCTGAAATGATTGCTTGAATGCAGTGCAATTCTAGCTAGTTAATGACGACTTTTAAGATGAAGGGTCATATACACGGTAGAATGCTTTACACAGCAACACCAACCAGAGTGGCAATAGCCCAAACCAAAAATTATATTACACTGAATTGCCAATAATCTGTCAGTTTGGAGTAGGTGTGACTGTGTGACGTAGGTTTCAAGAATGACCCTTCATGCTTTAGGATAAAAAAAAAGCATGAAAGGTAAGCTTGCGAAATGTTCCATGTTTACAGTTTTAATCTTTACCATGAAGTGTGTTCGTTGAAGTCTCTCATCATAAACCATTCTATAACACAATGGAACCTCGTTATAAAGAATACTGTTATAAACAATTCTCACTATAACAAGGTGAATTTTCTGGTCCCACTTCTTTGTATTCTATTGTTTTTTAGCCCTGATATAACAAGGTTTCGATTTAAAGAGGTAATTTCCTTGGTCCCAAGGAGTTTGTTATAATGAGGTTCCACTCTAACAAGGAATGATAGAGTTTTCCAAGCATCTTTTACCATATCTACTGCGAAGTACATTGATATCATAGACACACTAAAATGTAGGTGATATTGCAAAGGTGCAGGGGTAACCACGCTAGTCATAGTTACCGCTATTCATAAGGACCGCTATCCATAACGCGTGACTAAATGAATAGCGGTTTTGTACGAATAACGGTCCTTATCAATAGTGAGCAAACCATAGACAAATTACCTCGCTATTCATACGGACCTCCATTCATTAGGACCACTATTCATAACTATTCATAAGGATCGCTATTCATAAGATGTGTAAAATGAATAGCGGTTCTATGAATAGCGGTCCTTATGAACAGCGAGCGGACCCCAAGGTGCATACCAGTGATCTTGTATAATGTAAAACCAGACAAGTCAGGACAGGAAACTGTCACGAATTAGACCATTTTAGCGTCAAGAAACTTCTACAATTGCAAAAATTTGGTGTTGTGTCTTTTGTAATTCAAGCATTTTGCAGCTTGAAACTTTTGGAAATATGAACCACTTGCAAAAGTCATGAGATTTTCATGCAGAGTTTAGTTTACAATACATTGGACAAGGCTTCACCAACCTCAATTAGGTTATTCATGTTTTTAAAAGCACCATGTGTCACTTTGATATAAGTTAAAGAGAAGGTTGAGTTCTGGGAAAGGTAAAAACTAATTTGTGAGCTTTCTCATTCTCTTTATGTCAGTTTGGAAGATTATCAAAGTAGAAATGTCCCCTGAAAAGGTGTGCTCTTCAAATGCCCTAACATTCAAACTATAACAAGAAACAGCTGAAATGTTCGGGCCAAACATGTGTATGCAGTCCCCTATACACATTTCTGTGAGCAGTGCATGTGACTCTCAACAGGACTGAGTGAATTTCTTCTCATTTTGGTGATTGCAAAACCATACAGCATACACCGATTCTAATGTTATATATAATCAACCTTTCCCAATTGCTTTGAGACAGTTTCTTTCACAATGTTATCGCATGACTAAAACTCAACTTTATCTTAAAATATGCCAATTTGAAGGGGGAAAAAAGTGATAATCAGATTCTTTGATGGATAATACACAATGAAAAAAAAAAAGATTTGGAAACATATTTGCACAATTCCTCATCTCTTCCTGCGCATACACAATGCAAATACCCGTACCATTCTGTGCTACAAAAGAACTGCCAACACCGTAGAAACAGTAGAAACTCGCTATAAAGAGCTCCGATATAGAAAGATTCCTGATACATGTATAACAAGGTAGTTTTGCTGGTCCCAGACCTTTATAGTCGTTTGGTTTTTTTACCCTGGTACAAGGAGATTCCTGATATAACAAGGTAGTTTTGCTGGTCCCAGACGTTTATAGTCGTTTTTTTTTTTAACCCTGATATAACAAGCTCATTTCCATGGTCCCAAGGTTCCTCGTTATAGTGAGTTTCCACTCTACTGGAGAGGGAATGCCATAAACTGACGAGGGTGATCAGCTCATCAGAGTCTTTCATTCAAAGGAGATCAATCAGTCAAAAAAGGAAATCCTTGCTCTGCCAGCTTTATACACTACTCCAGTACAGAGATATTGCAGGTTACTCAAGTACCAAAATTGCACTCTAAATAGCAGAGCCTGATCAGTTAGTCACAGACAGACATTTGACAAATTTCGAAAGTTTGAAGGCCTGTAGAAAAACAAGTATTTACTTGACGAAAGGTAATTTATATTTCATTGTGCATACAGGAGTTGAAACTTGTTAAAATTTGTTTGCCACGGTTGTCTACTAAAATTATAATCCATAAAATATTTGATGTCACGAACGGACAAAATGCCTTGTAAGATGTCAAGTCAAAGAAATGGCACCAAATTTGGCACACATAAAAGTTAACTGTTGAGTTATCTTCCATGAAGGCCTCTGTACAAATTCCCATTCATGCTCTTTCATTGTTAACTATCTGAATGTCTCATATAGTTTTTTGGGAAGAGTTTCTTCCAACAAAATACAGATTTCTCCGGGTTAGTGATTGTCCCTATTAATAAAAGAGGCAGAAGGGTAATTTTTCAAAGGACATTCATGGTACTTTCACACACACACACACACTACGTTGAGAACAGATCTAAATCAGAAAGAAAAATAATGTGTTCTTCTAAAACTTCTTGATAACCATCACGACTTCTACAATTCGCAAATCCATAACACCAATGTTCCATGGTGGCTCCTCTTCAAGGGAGCGTAGTTGGACCAATATACTTGTTATTCCATACCCACTGCCCTAACAAGTACACACTGCTTTTTAATAGGAAAGAAATGAAACTTGCATTTTGTGAACACACTTCATGGTAAAGCACGATATTTTACTAGTAAATTAACTACTGTTACAAGTCCCCATTTTTATGAGAATGTTCGGCTCGGCTTTTTGCCTCTTCTGTTGTAGTGGTTTCTTCCGTAGGCATGGCCTCTTCCTGCATCGACTGTGTCGCCTCTGAAAAAAATTAAAATAAAATAACATTAGCACGATACTGCTAAAATAAATGCATGAAATTCATTCCAAAGTGTAGAAATCATTCAATGTATAATTTTTGAAAAGAAATCAACTTATACTTTTCTTGGTACCATTTTGCTCACTATATTTGATTTTCTGAAATTATGTTAATTGAAATTTCCATATTATTACATTTTTCCCCCAAGGAAGAAGGAATGAACCAGGTTCAGTGTATTTCTTCTGTGGCGAAATCAAATTATGTGCATATTTTTTCTGCAGGTTATTTTTTTTTTCTCTCTCTATCTCTCTCGTTTCTATATGAACTGTTCTTGGTCATTCTCTTTTCCTTCCATGTGAAATTTCCCCTCTACCTTTCTCGTTATCTTTGTCCCTTTCCTTTCACTCTGCCTCCCTCCCTCCCTCTCTTTATCCCTCTCTCCCTCCTTCCCCCTCTCTCTCCCTCCCCTCACTCCCTCTCTCTCTCCCTCCCTCCCCCTCACTCCCTCTCTCTCCCTCCCTCCTCCCTCACTCCCTCTCCCTCCCCCTCACTCCCTCCCTCTCTCTCTCCCCCTCCCTCCCTCTCTCTCTCCCCCTCCCTCCCTCTCTCCCCCTCTCTCTTCCATCTCCCTCCTCAATCTCCCCCTCTCTCTATGTCTTTCCTCTTTCCCTTGTTTGTTTCCTTCTTTATGGTTCAGGCAATCCAGGCATACTATCTAAAATATAGGTTGCCTACTTATAATTATTATTTTATTTTATTTTATTTTTTTCATTCATGGTGTTCATATTACTGACCTTCTTCTGGTGCTTCTAGCTGTAAAGGCTCTTCTGGTGCTTGCTCCTCCTCCTCAGTGGGTGTGGCTTCAGTTGGCTCTTCCTGTGCCTGCTCCTCACCCCCTTCCACATCTCCTGTATCAGGATCCTCCTCCTGTGCTTTTTCAGTGGCTTCTTCTCCTTCCTCAGGGGGAGGTATAACAACTGATGTAAGAGTGGAAACATTGGAAAGCATAAAGACGATGCACATCCGATATCAGCTTGATTTGGTGATAACATGTATTTTCCATTAACACTAGCAGTCACCTTGGGTTCAGGTTACAGCGAGTCAATATACATGTGCAAGCTTGTGGTGCTAGATATGCATAAGCATAAGCATTTCCATTTCCAGTCCCAGATGGGGAATATCACCTGATTAAATTCATTCATCTTTTTGAAGGTACAGTTTCATAAATGGGAGGGGGGAGGAGGTACAGCTGGACATTCACATGCAGCCTGTGCCATTTAATTTAGCATCACTGTTTCTAGACATTTTTTTTCTACTTAATGATTAATTGTTTTAGGACAAACACTTTACAAGCAGGAGTAAAGGTGTCAAACCAAAAGACCCTGTGTTTACAATATGTTATTACACTATTACATCTTTCACCTCAAAAAGCCAGTTCATAATTACAATTTGCGCATGTGCAGATAAAGGTCATTTGTAAGGAGTAAAATCAACCTGTATACGCTGTCATTTTGTACGCACCATGATGCGAGCATCAGTATGATTTTACAAGTTAAACAGGTAGTGCGTCCACCAAAACAAATGCGCGTGCACGTACATATTGGGGTCATTTCAGGGACATTTGTAATTAATTACGAACACGCTTATTACCTTATCCAAAAGATAGAACTTATGTATACTCATTAACTTACTTTCAGCATCCTAGGTCAAATTAATTCCACAAAACTATCTTTACTTGTCAAAAACAGATTATAACACAAGGAGGATGATGGATGACTTCAAAATGTACCTTTTTCATCTTCTTCTTCTTTCTCTCCATTTTTCTCTCCTTCCGCTTTGCCATCATCTGCTGTCTCAGTTGCATTTGTCTTCTTTTTCTTTTTATCCGTTTTCTTCTTAGGCTTAGGCGTTGACTTTGCCTTCCCAACAAGGTACCTAACCTCTCTCTCCAGGCTTATTAGTTTTTCTTCTAATTCTGATACAATCAAAGCAGGTTTCTCTGTTAGGGCTGTCCTTTCCTGCTCTTCCATTTTAGTTGTAAAAAAATTATTGGTGTCATTGTACGCTTTCTCTAAGAGACCAAATTCTGTTTCTGTATAGAGCAGGTCCTCGCCGGTGACGTTCTTTGCTGCGAGCATGAAATGGTAGGATACATTGAGCGCCGATTTGGCCGCCTCGATTGCGACGGGTCTGCGTCGGTACTGGTCAACTCTGTATTCAAGGTTCTTCAGCATTTTCTTGAGGTCCTTGAGTTTGTCTTTGAGTGCCTGTATGAAGAAAAATATTGATGTCTTAATCCCTTCCATGCCACCAGATTTTTGAGCAATTGTCAGAAATGAACTTTCAAGAGTTAAGTATTAAATGTCATTGAGTTTCTTTCTTGAGCAAACGGGGCAAAGATATACTGCATAGGAATAGGCATTATATTGAAAGCACTGGAAGAATTTTATGAATTTTAACAATTTTAAGATTTTATGAGGAAGAAATTTCAAGCCATTCTGAGCCTAAATGAAATTTTTGGGCGGGATTTGCTGCCCACGCCATGGCAGGCGTTAACGAGGTAGCTCCAACCTGAAATGAATATCCACCTTTCGGAGGCCCCCGCACAAAGATTAACATTCATTTACAAATCAATTCTTACTTCATCAACGATATTTGATACATATGATGCGTGTGATAAAGACGAGATACAGAAAACAAGATCAGTGCAGATGCTAATCTAATGATTTCAAAGAGAAGAAAACAGATACAACATCATATGGGCATCATTATAATCTCATGGTTTTTCACCAAAATTAATAACAATCCACTCATTTCATCCACATTCTAAATGAATGGAACCTCGTTATAAAGAACACTGTTATAACAAACTCTCGTTATAACAAGGTGATTTTGCCAGTCCCACTTTTTTGTATTATGTTTTTTAGCCCTGATATAACAAGGTTTCGAAATAAAGAGGTAATTTCCTTGGTCCCAAGGAGTTTGTTATAATGATTACATGAGATTCCACTGTATTAGCTTAATGTGAATTCAAACATTACTGACCACAAAGCTGCATAAAAACAGGCTTAATTCATTTGAAATATATTTGAATAATGATTGCTTCTGTCTCCAAGATGACACAAAATAAAAGTCTATGAACTCATTCTCACTGTTTCCTGCTTTGCTTAAATTGGCCATGAAAACCAAATTGATGCTCAGTAATTACCAAACCATATTATGATTGTCATGCAATCAAATAATTTGTGTGAACTATTCACAAGAACTCATGGGAAACTCTCTGAAGTTCAGTGAGTTTACTGAACCATAAATGATATTGCTTGATTGAAATTGGATTTTTCCATTCTTTAGAAACGAAAGTAATGGTTAACATTTTCCCTAAACACTGATAGAAATTAACATTGAAGGAGTTTCAATCATGGAGGCTTACATTCATCATGAATTCCTTTTTTACATATACATACAGTGTATATATACATTATTTTTTTTGGGGGGGGGGGGGGAGGGGGGGCAGGGGAGGGTTAATTTCTAACTAAGCCTTGAGCAGACTGCATTTAAAAATATTATTTAAAATAAACGCCCCTGCAAAACAAAATGACTTATTACGGTTCACACTTCAGCAATTTATCACAAGAGAGTACTCTTCAGAGTCTTGGTCGCACACAGCTACCTTTTTTTTCCATCCCCTATTGCCATTCCTTTGCACGTAAAATGGCTTTATTTTGCCGCGTTTTTCTGAGGCAGCTTACCGAGTCACATGCACGCTACACGGCAGAAAAAAGTTTGCCCATGGTTCAAATTGATAGAAATATGGCTTTAACTAATCCCATGGGGGTGATCCGAGAGGACAAAAGTAATTTTGCTGGTTGAAAGTATGCATTAAAACATTTACTGGTCCATATCGAGTGAAATATGACCTTACGGCATCCCAGGGAGGTGGTCTGGGAGGACCAAAACAACTTTGGAGATTGAAAGTAGGCATTGACTGATTTATTACCCTTGTTGGGGGAATCTACACATGGTTTTTATTTACTGAAATTCCTCACCCTTGGTATCAGCACCAAGGGTGATATGTACTGGCAAAAAGGCTGGTCGTTTGTGAAAGAGGCTTAACCCTTTCAAGACAAGTGACCACATTTTGTGGTTTGGCTCAATAACTTTTGATTCCAGAGCCCTAAAAAATATACCAGATGCATGAGTAGAAAGAGAAAAAAATTATGCACATACTGTGTCCATTTTTGTTGTATGACCATATTGCATTTGATGCCAGGAATTTTAAAAAACAGAATAAGCTTTGAAATCCTTAAGTTGGCAACACATTGAGAGGTTCAAAATCATTGTTTTGGGGGTCAAAATTGGCAACTTTTTCAACTTTTCGATAAAGTTTTTAACCATGTATGTTGTTTTCAAAGATATTACATTTTATTCAAAACATGTAGCATTAAAAGAATAATATATTTGTTGCCAATTTGAAGAATAAAATGTGATCAAATTAGCCCTTAAATAATTCCTGTCATGAAAGGGTTAATATGAGCTTCATTGAAAATCTGCCTACCTGAACAGGAACGTCTGGTTCTTGGTCATACAACCAATCAGAAGCCTCGCTCAGTTTGGCTCTCATCTCTTCCCTGTTCTCCTCCGTCGAACACTTCTCGTAATCCTCGTTATAAAGCTTATCCTGGGCGTCAAAGATGAACGATTCCAAACTATTGAGGGCCTGCTCCCTCTCTCTCCGTTCCTCCTCTTTCTTCCTAAGTTGCTTCAATCTGAGAAAGAAAGAGAGCAACTACATCAAAGAAAGACATTTAAATTATTTATTCTATCTGAACGCAGAGCGTTTACTAACTTCTTTCATCCTGTTGATGACAAATCCCAACCTAAGAATGTAGATGTTTGGCATTAAAATGGCAATCTTATTCTTCATCAAACAGAAAATGGAAAACACATTGCCCTAAATCCCACCTAGGAATGCAGATGTTTGGCATTAAAACAGCAATCTTCTTTTTCAACCAACAGAAAATGGTAAATACGTTGTCACAGTTGCTCCTAAGAAAGATATGTAAGGTCACAGTTATATATAAATCATTTAACAAATAATTACACTTAAAATTTCACTCTTAAAGTCGAATTCTGAAAACTCTCTAAAAAATGTAATGGCACTAAAAATAATATTCAAGACTGTTGAAGGTCACTGCTCTATCATTGAACCTAAATTTGAAAATAGCTGAAACAAAGCACACTTTTGACCAATCACAGGCCTACAAAGGCTACAATCCTTTTATGCGACATGCAAACAAATATATTGGCAGCAATTTGTGTTACCAAGAATATACAATACTAACTTGTTTCTTGAGGCCATCTTGCTAGCCTTGGTTGGCTCATTCAAGTCCGTGACCTGGAACTCAACAGTGATGTTCTCTTTCTTGGTCACAAGCTTAGGCTTGGTCTCCTTCTTAACCTCCTCTTCCTTTGGGGCTTCATCTTTTGATTCTTCTTCCTTCTTGTCTCCTTCATCTTTGGAGCTTTCTTTCTCTCCTCCTTCAGGCGTCTAATTTAGAAAATATTTAATTTGATTTGTTTAACATTTGAATGGGCAGATTTGCTGATGTAATGAAGTTATTTCTTGAAAGTGCATAGGTATATATGGATATCATTCTATCAGAAATAAACCCCTCAAGTTCAGAGGGAATGATAGAATTTGAAGATGCATGACTTATTCAAGGGGACTGGCATGCTGATTTGATTTCAAAGTGGAATCTCCTTGTTTCAAAACCACAGTTGGAACTACTGAGCAATTGTGTCTTCCATAAATCAGTGACAGTAAACTGGAGCTCCTAAACAGCGCCATCTTTCAACAGGATTCGATAAGTGTCTGTGCCTCTCATTTTCCCATCATGCCCCATTCTAGTTTGTAAAAGCTTAGAATGTACCTGCACACAATTTTGCAGAATGCAAAGTCAAAAATAATATTTTGAAATATAAAATTTACCTATTATCCAAACAAGTTGTTTGAATGTCAAAATTCAAAATAAAATGTAATTAATTTTCAAATTATAATCTTGATTTAGCAATCACTGTAAGATGGCGCTGTTCAAGTTCTGCCACTTTAATGCCACTTTAATACAACTGAAAACTGATTTCAATCTTCTTTATAAATGATTTACAGATGATTTAATTCCGACTTAGATCTGATTAAAATCTGACTTCCAATTCTTACCTTCTCTGTATCTTCATCTGATTTCTCCTCTTCTTCTTCCTTCCCATCAGCATCAGCAGCTTCCTGTTCCTGTGGAGTTTCATCGGTAGTCTCTTCCCCAGCGGTTTGGTCGTCATTTTCCTCTTGCTGCTCTGGGGCTGTTTCATCATTATCTGACTTCTCTCCCTCTGATGGCATGTCTTCAGATTTTTCTTCTCCTGACTTCTCCTCCTGTGGTGCAAAAACGAAAGAATATAATACTACTCACAGACTTCTGAGTTACAGGCAGGAAGAAAGACTTAGGAGAGTGTGAGATGCCACATGAGAGTGAATGTATGGCTCTTGGATATTGCACGTTTACTTTGAAAAAATTGGAGTGTTCAAAGCAGGCCTCGCTCCTGAACAGCAAAGCATGGAAAATATGACCTTTGACCCTATAAAAGACGGAACACTGGAGGCAGCATCACCAAAATCTATAGGTTTCTAGATTATACCAACAGACACCTTCATGCAAAATTTGAACAAAATCCGTTGAGAAATGTGACCGCCAGAGCGCACACAAACTATCCCTCAATATATGGCCTTATAAAAGACAGAACACTGGGGGCAGCATCACCAGAAATTATAGGTGTCTAGTAAGATACACCTCCATAGAAAGTTTGAAAAAAATCCGTTGAAAAATGTGACCGCTAGAGCGCACACAAGAATGTGACGTGGCGGCGATAAGTCCAGGAAAAATGGATATAGAAAGTGAGTAGGGTTGGCTTTCCATAGAAAGATGATGATATAGACTCGGGCAATAACAAATTGAAGGGCACAACTGTGCATCGCATACCTCAAATTCGTTGAATTGTACTGTAAACCACTGCACGCTTTTTAAAGAAAAAAAGTGCGGTAGCCTGAGAAAATGTATTAGACATGACTGCGTTTAAGCAATTATATGATTAGGATCTAGCAGTGAGTTCTATAAAGAAGCACTATCAAAGTGACCATGACAAAAAACGATCGCAAAGAGATATTTACCTGGTCAGCTTCAGTCTCTCCTTCTCCTCCTTGCTCTCCATTTTCCTCCGTCTCTGTCTGGGCATCCTCGTCTTCATCAGTAGTAGAACCACCGGAGAAGAATCGACTGATGGTACTTCCCAACTCTTAACACAATAGAATTTAAAAAAAACATTGAATATGAATATAAATCCAAACTCTAGACAGCAGCTACATTCGAACAATCAGCTAACAAACAAAACCCAGAAATATATTACAGTCAAACCTGCTTTAGCAACCACTTGTATAGAAAGACTACCTGTCTATAAAGACCACAATTTTTGTTACCCTTGAACATGATTTCTCATTGAGCATGTTGTATTAAAAGAACCTGTACATAAAGACCACCTGCTCATAAAGACCGCTTTTCTTGTCTCCCTTGAGCGGTTCTTTATACAGGTTTCACTGTATCTAGAAATTACACTGTGTAAGGGACTGATGATGCTTCCAAGCTCTTGAAACAAACACGAATGAAATATTGCATACGAGCCAGCAGCTGCATTTGAGCAAACATCTAGAAAACAAACTCCCAGAAACATTTTATCTCGAAGATATTATGTGCAAGTGACTGATGGTGCTTCCCGACACTTCAAGGAAATAAGAATGAAAACATTAGATATGAGACAGCAGATGTATTTGAGCAATTATCCATAAAACAATCTTCCAGAATATCTATTATCTTGGAGATGTAAGAGACTGATAGTGCTTACAACCTCTTTAAAGTAACAAGAATGAAGACAAAACATATCAGCATGTGTCATTAACTACAGTATATCTGCACAAACATCCAGAAAACAAATTTCTCGAAAAATATCATCTGGAAGGTAAGTTTTGTAGGGGACTGATGATGCTTCACAATTCTTGAAGGAAATAAGAATGAAAATATATACAGCAGAGCAGGTGCATTTGAACAGTCATTCAGAAAACAAACTTCCAGAAAGTTTACTTCCAGGTAATATATATTGTGCCATGGCAAATTTTCAGGTTGTTATCCAGAAAGCAAATAGAAGATAAATTACTTCCAGACAACAAATTGTGCAAGGGAATATGTGTGGGTAATCTTTCCTTTAAAACCTCATTGACATTTCAACAATGAATGTGGTATTTTCACATTAAGCATTTGCACTTTATACAGCCAGGTAACCGTCTCAGGAAACTTTACTTCCTGAAAATAAAATATGCAAGGAGATATTTCCCATGAAAACGGTTTCCTAGAATTTTGAAGTTAAAAGTGTGTATTGAAGAGTCTTGTCACGTATTCATCAAACAGATTGGACTTACTTGCTAATGTTGACTGCTCTTCTTCGCTTTCAGTATCGGTTACATTCTTTGTGGTTTCGAAAACTGATTCCACCTGAATAAATAAGAGACGGGACGAATATATTGTTTATTCTGAAAAATATAACACTAGGTACAGGAAGCTTACTAAATGATATACATTACAGCTTTGCTTTTGTATTTCTTTACAGGGAACTTAAATTGATAACAAAGATATCTAATAACGTAAAGCAATTATGTTTGTGAGGGTTACACTTTAACAAAATTCACAAATAAAACTGTTGGAGGATCATAAATTAAACAACACACAAAAATAAGTTGGCAATTTATTTGCAAACATGTGCTACAAGTAGCCTGTGTTGATAATTGCAAAAACAGCAACTATGAAAATGTCTGTGTCCCTTTCATCAGCAAAAATATCAGTACACGAAAATATCGGCTTACACAGTAATAGATAAATTTTATTTGCACGGTCGATTTACAGCCCCTCCAAAAATGCTCCTATCGTCTCTCACCGTATCTAAATGGAAGATTCCGCTTTCGTCTAGCCTGAAGTGTGCTTTGATGCCCTTGTTTTCTGATTCGGAGTTCTTCTCAATGGCTTCTTTTACCCCTTTGAGGTTCACTTCAGCCAGCTTACGAACTCCAAATGCACTGAAAGAACAAGTCATGATAATGCTTGTAATAATGGCAACTTCAAAGAAAATGAATGATGGCTTACTGACACTGATTATATATGGTTCAGAAAATCTCATGAATACCGTTATTTTTAAATTTTATACATGTAGGTATATCTTTTATCATTTGAGTTTTACCATTTAGGATTTTATCATGATCACCGCTCAGATGAAACAGATGAAAATCAACCAATGATATGGGAAAATATAACTGATTTATAGCAGAAATAAGGAAATACTGTTTTCCATTTACTTTTTGTAAACAAAATTCATAAATTCTCCATTTTGGGCCAGACAGGTCATGAAAGATAATGTGACTTCCCAACTTCACAAACCTGGTGCAAAAATATGTGTAGACTTGAAAGCAAAAAGTCATGAAAATGCACAGCAAAAATTTATAAGCATTGCAAAGTGTTTGCTCAATTTCCAGAGGGGGGGGGGGGGGGGGGGCGGCATCATGCCCCTTCAAGCCTTTTTGGGGTTAAAGTCTTCCAATTGTCTCTTAACCCTTTCAAGACAATTGTCCACATTTTGCTTCAATAACTTTTGATTCAGAGATCTAAAAAATATACTAGATGCATGAGTAGAAAGAGCAAAAAATTCTGCACACACTATGTCCATTTTTGCATTACCATATTGCGTTTGATGCCAGGAATTTTAAAAAGGAGAGAAAGTCTTAAAATCGTTAAATTGGCAACACATTAAGAGGTTCAAAATATTTTTGGGGGTCAAAATTGGCAATTTTTTTCAACTTATCAACAAACTACGAAACCATGTATGTTGTTTTCAAAGACATTACATTTTATTAGAACCATGCAGCATTAAAATAAAAATATCTTTGTTGCCAATTTGAAGAACAAAATGTGATAAATTTAGCCCTTTAAATACTTCCTGTCATTGAAAGGGTGAAAATCGCTCCTTATGACTTTCACTTACTCAAGGTCATCTTCATTCATGACCTTGTCAAGGTCACCATAGTTGACCCTGAAGCCAAAGTCGTTGAAATGCTTGTTGAAGGTCATGACCTTTTTCTGAGGAAAGGGATTGGCCACACCAAACAGAGTCCTCTTGACGCTACGGGTCACCTCACGGCCATCATCATCAACAAGATCACGCTCAAATTCAACCTGCATGAATCAAAATAAAGTAATATAGTTTTGTATTTAAGTATAAAAATATCACAAAATATATATATATAAGGATATGGAAGTACATGTATTACCAAATATTTAGAAAACTTGAGACATGACCAGCAGTACTTGCTCTATGAGACTTATGGGGTGTTGTAAGAAAGTTGCGATTGATTGCAAGTTGCAACTGATCGGTACTGACCAATCAAAATCATTGTTGCAAGCGCATCTTCTTGAATGGGCAGACCCTGAACCATTCAGAATGGTTGTTCTAATTTGCTTTACAATTTGCAATTGATTGCAACTTTTTTGCAACACCCCATTAATGGCTCAGGGGCAGAGGAGTGGTCGAAATCAAGTAGATAAAATAGTACTCTTTGGAAAGTTATTGATCAAAAATCATCAAGTGCCTTGGGTATGACATAAAGCTGTAGGTCCCCTGGTTGATTATCTACAGGTATGTAAGTGCATTCGTAGAGGTCAGGTAAAATAAAAACATCACATCAATCCTTTTTCACAAAAAAATTGTAACACGATATTAAACACATAACTTATCACCAAATCATCTGAAATCCGAACCATTTTGTTGTTGTTGTTGGGTTTTTTTTTGTCAAACATTCATATTCAATTTGATTACTTGTTGTCAGTGTTGTTTTTGTTTTTTTTAATAAATAAGGGGAAGAACATTATCATAATACTTGAGGCATTAGCTTGATTATCTATACTTGCAAACTCATGCATTTCCAGGGAAGACTGTTCGGATATCTTCAAAGTTTCAATCTCTCTCGTTACATTTTTACTATTATTCGATCAAACTGATATCAGATATAGGGTGGACTTCCTCTAGTAGAGGTGTTGTGGATCAGTGGATAAGTCCCCAGACTGAGAACCACGAGGCCCGGGGTTCGAATCCCTGCAGCACTAGCGTCCTTTGGCAAGACGTTAATCTACATTTGCCACTCTCCACCCAGGTGTTAAATGGGTACCCGGTAGGATGTGAAAGTTAATGTTGTTTACTTAGCAATGTGGGCGCCACTGTACTGCTCATTGCTGGAATACTCCCCAGGGAGCGGAGAATGTTCACACATTGTGTGCGGGCATGCCAGAATCCGATGACCGGGGTAATAATTAACAATATATCTGTAAAGCGCTTAGAGACATCATCGATGTATTAGGCGCTATATAAAAGCGGAGTATTATTATTATTAATAACATACACTGTACCTGCAAAATAATAATGTTGATATTACCTGAATGGGAAAAACGTTGGCGTCCTTGATGAGGAACTTCTTCACCTTGAAACCCTTACTGAGATGAGCAGCATGGTATACTGCCCCGAGCGCCGCCGCTTCATCAGCATTGATGCTCTTCCCAAGCTCCTTCCTAAATCACCAAGATATAATAATAATAACTTATAGGGGTAGGCTACCCTTACATATCATTTAAAGACTGCACAAGGACTACCAATTTCAGTTGTATTTTGTGGGCAGTGAGTTTCACATTCGATTACTCATCTATATCTGACTAAGCATTGCCAGGTTTTATGAAATGGGGCATTTCATAAAACTTGTTATCAATAACAACGTACATTTCTATGACAAATTTGCTCACAGCCAATCAAATGCAACGATTTCAGTAGCTTATATCAAATATCCTAACTTGTCATTGATAATAAGGTTTATGAAAAAGGGCCCTGAAATAGCTGTGTAATTCTCATATGACAACTTTGTTGAGCAAACCATAAAGCAGAAATCGAGGAAAATAGTTGATAAATTTACACACATAGCTTTTTTTTTTTCTCCCCCAATAATAATAATGATAACTATGTTTATATTTCAATATGGCACGAAAAAGAGACATGATAACAAAGCTTTTCGACCTGCACTCATCAGGTTATCACGCAGGTATATAACAAAGAGTGCAGGTCGAAAAGCTTCGTTATCATGTCTCTTTTTCGTGCCATACTGAAATTTTGTAGTACCAAGAAATTATTTGTTTATATTGCATACATATCCATCCCAGGGGATGCTCATGGAACCTACAAAGTACTTTTATTACCCTGGCTTTAGCCGAGCTGCCTTAAGGGGCTGAAAGCGTTCAAGGAATAAATACATTGTCCAGTATTATTAGCATGGAATGTTCACATGAAATACAGATATCAAATGGAGTTTATGAACCAGGGGGGTGTTTCATAAAGCTGTTCGTAAAGTTACGCATGACTTTATGAACGCCTTGAATATGAAGTGCCAGATAGGATGCCCAAAGTTTTTCCTGATGTTTTAATAAAGTGTGACTGTATTTCCAATAACCTTAATTAAATTATGGCAAAATACATACTTTGCATTAAAGGGGTACTCCGGCCTGAAATTAATATGAATTGAATAAATAGAGTAAAATTAAACAAACAAATCACTGAAAATTTCATCGAAATCGGATGAAAAATAATGAAGTTATGGAATTTTAAGTTTTGCATTATTTTGGTAAAACAGTTATGTGCACGTCATCATGAATATGCAGTGAGTGAGCTGATGATGTCATATCCCCACTTTTTCTTTTGTATTTTATTATATGAAATTGCAATTATTCAAATTTTCTGCTCCAAGCCTATAACTAAAAGGAATGACTCCTTATTTAATGTGTAAGTACATCATTGCTGTAACCTATTTTGTTACAAGGGAGATATTTTTTATAGACATGTATGAAAAAATGAAAAAATGAAGATTTCATATAATATAGTTAAAAAAGGAAAGTGGGGACGTGACATCATCAGCTAACTCATTACATATTCATGATGACATGCATAGAACTGTTTCCCAAAATAATGCAAAACTTAAAAATTCAATAACTTCGTTATTTTTTATCGGATTTCGATGAAACTTTCAGTGTTTTGCTTGTTTAATTATACTCTATTCATTCGATTATTATTATTTTCAGGCCGGAGTACTTTTAATGATAAGAATGTTAATCTACATCTGCACAGTTCAACTTTAGTTGATGCAGCTAAAAATGACTGAGCATCCCATTTGGCTTGTCATATTTAAGTCATCCGTAAAATCATGCGTAACTTTACGAACAGCTTTATGAAACACCCGCCAGTTCTATTTTCTATCAAAGTTAATCCTTTGTCTACTGGAAGCGGGTGGTCTCTGTATTAAGCCTATGGGAAAGTGAGAATCCAGTAGTCAACGGGTTAATGATGTGCACCTGTCCAATCAGGATACTTTGAAATTGGAATTGTACTTACTTTCCTGTAACTTTCAAGAGTGTTTCCTGGACTTTAGGAATTCTTGTTCCGCCACCCACGAGGATGATTTGATCAATCTCGTCCTAAGAAAACAAAATAATCAAACAAGAAAAACCACAAATTTATGATTCAGTCATGGATCACTGTTGCATGGTGAGTCATTTTTAAAATTATGCAGTTTATTGCAATGCTCTATTGCAAACATAATCAATGTCCATATTAGTGAGAAATATATAAATAAAATAACTACCTGAAAAATAAGAAGTACTTGAAGCCAGCTATTTTATAATGAACTGACATCCCCATTATTAGTCAAGTATATTTATATTAAAGCCTATTGAGCCGCTCTATCAAATGTTACGATTAAAACGAAAATAGATATTCATGTCCAAAGTAATAAGCCACTTCGGAGATGCAATCTGAGCATGAGCAGATAAAGGTCATCTGTACCAAATTCTAAAACCCACTGACACTAATATTCGATATGTGCTCATGAATGTCATGTAATCATTATTCAATTATGCACTAATGATGGTGCATTCCATGATATCCAGGTGGAAGTATTCTTTTTAAAGGGGGAAACAAAAGCTATTCATGAGGCACCTCTATCATTCCCAGAGTTATTTTTCTGAAGTGCACATAAAGGGACCCTCCATGTCTAAAATATCTGTGGATATTTGGGGTCATTTGTGCCATGCGCTAACCCCAAACTGGCTTATTGGACACTTGCTTAAAATATAATGCAAGATTTAATGAAGGTGCAAAAAAATGACATACCAATGTACTTTACAAACTCGTTAAGAGACATGAACCATCGAAACTTTTATGTGCCATGGTTTTGCCATTTTGGGTATATGGTGGAAATAAAAGAGGTGAAACGATATGGTACCATTGTCATTTCTGATGATCGCAGCGCCCTCTCCACAGGTCCACCGACCCTCTCAAAAAGGTCAGAGGTCATCGCCTCTAGCTCAGCTCTGGTCACATGACCCTTGAAATCCTTGTCATCAAGCAGCCCTTCAATCTGATAGGAAGGGAAAAGAGATCGAGAGAAAGAGGTCATAATACATGTAGCATTGTGGCTGGTATGTATCATCATCATCAAATCAATAACATCACCTTCTTAGCCATAATCATCATCACCATCAAAACCATTATCATCATCAACACCATCATCATAATCACCACCACCACCACCATCATTATAATCATCATCATCATAACCATTATAATCATCATCATCATCATCATAACCATTATAATCATCATCATCATCATCTTTATCGTCATCATCATCATCATCATCAGCATCATCATAATCATCATCATCATCATCATTATTATTCACATACCTGAGCAGTGATATCATTGTTGGCGCTGAGAACCTTCTTGACTCTCTTAGCTTCTTTGAGTAGTTTAGCCATGGCTCTGTTAGACGTCTGTACCTTGTTGCTGGTCTTGCCCTGCTTGTTGAACATGTCCGCAAGGTGCTTTTGAAGTCGGATCTCCCACTCCAATCCACCAAGTGTTCGGTCAAACCTGTGACGAGCAGAGGGAGTGCTTGTTATTCTCAATGGGTAATAACATGACTGTAAGGCTCTACAGTAGAACAGTATATAATACTGATGAGGCTACCCTGGGTAAACAAAACATATCATTACTTTTATCATCATATGGTTCATTTTTTAGAAAGTTAGTTTTTCAAAAGTTTATATTGGTAATGTCACAGGTCCATAAATATTGAAACATATGTTTCTTTCACCAGGGGGGTTCGTAACTCCAGAAACAATAAAATATTTGTTTTTTTTTCTGAACATTTGGTGTGTACTTATCCGAACTGACCTTTTACTTGGATTTATCAAAATATCCCTCTTGTTGGTGGTTAACAACGGAAAAGATCTATTCCATACAAGGGCTGGGTAAAAATATGTGTCCAATAACATAATACAGGTACAATAAGATATTTTCTTTGGAGAAAAAGGGAAATTTATGAAATTTTGAGTTCATAGCAAATGAGGGGCTGCTCAAAAAGGATAATCATTGACTTGTTAAGTTTTGTTCAATTGATCACAAATTGAAAACTAGGTAACTTTCTTATTCTGTAACAGATTTTCTTTAGACTTTCTTTAGACTTTCTCTCATTTTCTATATTCATTCAAATTCATTTGTTAACAGGGAGACTTTCCCTTTAACAGGGTTGCCACTTAGAATTGATAAAAAAGTCGGAAAAATCATCTAGAATGGGCCCTTGTGTACATAAAAAGTGGTTTTCTATGGCTAAAAATATGTTGAAAAAGTAGGAATTCCTACTTTTGTCTGAAAAGTGGCATCCCTGCTTTAAGAGCAACACGAAGGTTACAATTATTCTCAACATAACCGGTGAAATAACAGACTGACTTACCCTACTCCCTTAATGGCTAATTGTGGGTTGGTTTCCTGGATGCCTCTTTCTTTGGTCTTGACGAGCTGGTAACTGACGATGGTAGCGGTCGTACTGCCTGCTCCCATATCATAAAACATGATGTTGTGAGGTGTGGCATTGAAGTCACTACGGCGGAAGGCCCCATAGTTCAGTGCGACTAAAGAGAGGTAAACAGAATGATTGTAAGAATTGTAAGGGATAATTCAGATGTGAGGGCATAAAATTACAGTACAGGTAGAATCTTTCTGTAACCTCATAGAACATGTTCAAGTTGCTTTGCCTGAACACTCCAGTATGAAGAGTGACGAGCTGTAAGTGGCGAACGGACCACTTTTAAAATGTTTTCAAATTTTGCATAGACTCCCTTGTGCCAAAGGAGCTTATGATGACCAAATAAAGTGCTGTGACTTGCCTACCATAGCAACAAATAATGTTATGTAATATTGATTCCATCGTTAGAGATTCTATCCTATATAACATGTACCGTTTCTCACACTGGGTCCTTAGAAGAAACATCAATATATTTCACAACATCAAATCAAAATTTCCATATCACCTTCTGTATTTCATGTGTATTTGATAAGGTCAACTTGTACATAAAAAACATGATCTTTCTACCTTATAACCAGCCTAATTCGGAAAGTGG
Organism: Heliocidaris erythrogramma; assembly: GCA_025617745.1. Classification (NCBI taxonomy): domain Eukaryota; kingdom Metazoa; phylum Echinodermata; class Echinoidea; order Camarodonta; family Echinometridae; genus Heliocidaris; species Heliocidaris erythrogramma. The sequence goes on from CM046854.1 coordinate 59,795,633, forward strand.
ATTGGAAAAGGACATAAAGTAGCTTCAATAGACCGCTCCGGTAATGTATGCAAATTTTATGCATACCTTTCAAACAAAGGATGTTCTTGGCAGACATAGCTACAAATAATGTACATGCAAACTGGATTCTAAGCATTGAGGCTCATTTATAAAAAGCAGGTTCATGGAATACTCATCACTAGGTGCTCAGAGAATATATGTGCATAAATTTGTATACATTACAGAAGCGATCTATTGGAAATATTGTATGGCACCCTGAGGAAAGCTTGAAAATACTGATTTCAGATATACTGGTTGGTTTTGTAATAGTCTATCAGCCTAAAAAAATAGATCCAAACATTTTAGGAGTTAGGACCCCATAGGTTCTGTAATCTGAGAACATCTGAAAACGGGACATCCCTTTGAGTTTAATACCTGCTGCATTGTCATTCATAAGCTGAAGCACCCTGAGACCAGCAAGCTCAGCAGCATACAGGATAGCTCTCCTCTCAGCTTGGTTAAAGAATGCTGGTACAGTGATCACAGCATCCTTGATGATTTGCTCTGTAATGAGATTGAACCAGGTTACCTCAAGATAAATTGTGTTACCAGTTGGTTTTACACAATGATCCTGAAATAGACTCAGACATGTTGCAGCCCCAAACATTCTGTATGGCTAGAGTGCCCAAGTCTGCACAGTGCCTATGTCTGCGCACACGCGTAACTGCGCAATTCTAATAAAACAAAACATGCAACGAACACAAACTTTTCATCTTTATCATAGCGATAGGTATTCATGAGAAAAAAATGAGTGAAAATATTGAAAAAAGATCTTATTTCATGCATTTTATTCACAAGCCTCAAAATGTTGTTGTTCAAGTCAAAACTCCCGAACTGCGTGTAAAATGAATGACAATGAGTGTGCAGACATAGGCACCATTGTTTTTTCAATGTTGAAATTACACGGCCGCCGTTTCTTGCTGTAAATGGCATTGTTCTTGCTCTAATTTTGATGAGAATTTTTGCAAACTTATTCTTTAGAATATCAGGAATAATATAAAATTAAGCTTTAGAGGAATATTAAAGAAATTCGTGTGAATTTCAGGTCAAAACCTTAGGTGTGCAGACAAAGGGCTCCCCATCATACAGTATAAAGCCTGAAAAAAGCTTCAAAGAGGTGATGGAGCCTGAAAAAGGGCAAAGGCTTAAGAACTCCCATCCCTGGTTGTTATTTGCTAGCGTATCCATGGGATATTCTGGGTCATGGGAGTCACACAGTTTAGAGTAGCAGTAAAGGGAAGCTTGAGTTCTGGGAAAGGTAAAAATAATTTGTGAGCTCTCTCATTCTTTTTGTGTTGGTTTGGAAGATTATCATAATAGATATGTCCCCTGAAAAGGATTGCTCTTCAAATGCTCTCACATTTAAAATATGACAAGAAACAGCTGAAATGTTCGGGCTGAACATTTGTGTGCAGTCCCATATACACATTTCTGTGTGCAGTGCATGTGACTCTCAGCAGGATTTAGTCAATTTATTATCATTTTGGTGATTCCCAAACCTTACAGCATACACCAATTCTTATTTGCCATATAATCAACCTCCCCAATTGCTTTGAGACAGTTTCTGTGACAATTCAATTTCATGACCAGAATTTAACTTTATCTTTAAAGGGTGTGGCAAGTCGTAATCCATGGGCCTGACCAGTTGGCCTGACTCGGGGAAATTCGGATACAATCAGGTCCAATCGTGCGCTACCGAAGGAATGTTATTGCCGGATTCCTCGCGCGATCGTTAACTCGAATCCCTCCATACGCAACCGACCAATGAGATTCAAATACTGGAATAAAGAACGCGCGATCTTGTTTACTCAAATTTGGGTCAATGTGCGAACTTTTATTAGCTGCGCACGATAAATTGAAGTCGCTTTGCTTTGAACTTTGATCCAGAGAAAGGAGCAGCCAACTGTAAAAGCGCCCATAGATTGCGACTTGTCGCTCCCTTTAAACCTTTACGATAGACTTTGTTGCATGTGACTGCTGGACTCATAATAAAAAGGGAAAGAAGTTAAGATGGGAGGCTTTGTAAATGGGTCATTTCACCAGGTTGGGACACACTTCCAATTTTCATACTTACAAAATTTAATTGGAATTTTATCATATGTCTTAAATATTTTTTCACAATTGGTTTGATGGAGTTTGCACGTCATACACAAATCTTTGAAATGATACTAAATATGATTTCACTTGAATTGATTTTCTTTTCATATTTCATATTTTTCCAGCAAATTTATAGTGGAAAAAGTGAGAAATTTGTGACATGAAAAATTAGTAAATGGTGAAGTCTAGAAAAAGTATGATGATTAAGTTTAATCTATCCATACTTTTAAATCAGATCACTGTAAGTACCAAACTTTCAGGTAGATTCATTTTTCCTGTCATTTATTACTTTGAAATACACAATTCACCTTATCCAAAATTGAAGTGTAGGACGTAACAATGGTGTCAGACTTTCCTATAATTTTAAATATGTATAAAATATATCTTACTAACCTTAAAGTGTTACAAAATTGGCTTGTAATTATTGCATGTGACCTATTCTAAAGCAAAATAACATTTACAGTGACAAAATAATAGTTTTGTTGTAAAAATAACAAATATTATGGTTATTTTAGACGTGGTGTCAATGTTACGTCATGCACACATTTTAGACAATTTCTTGTATAACATCTACATGTATGTAAGCTAAGCTAAAGGTGTCAAAGTACATTTTTACTAAATTGATGAACACCATAAATACAAAAATATTAAAAGTTTGGACATTTGCTGCTTGATGTGTGAAATATGACCATGTATATTCATGGCGTCAATGTTACGTCATACCTGTCTGTTCAAACATAATTTCTTATATCCCTCATTTATGAATTTTAAATTACGTCAAAAACATTCACCATGTCATGTTAGAGTAAAATGTACAAAGTTGGACAACAATAGTTCTGTTAAAATGTTTTAAAGTCCATTTGACACAATAGGTGAAATTTATGTGGTGTCAATGTTACGTCAGAAAATGTCTATGGAAGCCTCCACATTTAAAAAATTGAAAAAAGTTAATGGCCTTGTACATGTATCATATATTGTTCTATGTGTTAAATTGTGCATTGTCTTCAAGTTAAAGACAGTTCAATGCAATAACAAAACAAGTACTAGCCTAAAATCACAATTTTAGTGATCTTTGTTATGTCACACTAATGTGTCCCAACCTGATGAAATGACCCAAATACTTGTTGGATGATGTCAGTGTAGATTGTGGAAGAATAAGACGAGGAGAAATGAAGCAGTTGGTTAAAAATCCAATTCCGAAGGTAATGCTTGGAGAAGAGGATGGGGTCATTAACCCCTTCCATGCCACCAGATTTTTGAGCAAATGTCAAAGATGAACTTTTAAGAGTTGAATATTAACTTTCAGTGAGTTTTTTTGTAAGCAAACTGGGCAAAGATATTTTGCATAGGAATAAACATTATATTGAAGACACAGGTTTATGTATGAGGAACCTTTCTCACGCCATTCTGAGCCTCAGCGAAATGTCCAACACTCAAATTCTGGGGCAGGATGTGCCGCCCATGACATGGACGGGGTTAAACCTGTCTTTCAGAGAAATCACTAATGATGAATGCACAAGCCAACCAATGAGACAGATTTTGCTGTTGTTGTTATTTTGTTTTTGTTTTTGTTTTGGATATCAATTTTTACCAATTCCTTGGAACTGTTATCTAGTTCATGACTCAGCCTTGCCACATGTGATAAATTAATTTCAAGATCTTTTTACCTGCAAAGCTTTCAGCCATTTCTCTGGATTTATTGAGAGCAATAGCCAACAACTCCTCTGGGTGGAAGACGATATCCTCATTATGCTTGAAGTGCACAGTGCCTAGAAAAAAAAAGTTAATGGAACTACAGTTACATGGGGAGACATGATGAGCAATGGTCTCAAAAATTGAAGTACACAGTGCCTAGAAAAAAAAAGTTAATGGAACTACAGTTAGATGGGGAGACATGACGAGCAATGGTCTCAAAACTTGGAGGTCCCAGTTTCAAAACCAAGTCATTGCACTTGCACTCTTTGGTAAGGCATAATTCTAAATTACTTGTCCATCAGATGGAACTTAAAGTTATACTTATGCTGGCTACTTCTAATCAAGCATATATATAAATATACTTCTAATCAAGCATATATATATATTTGCTTTCTTATTTTCCATATTTTCATTTCATTTCAAACAGGCCTTAGCATGGTCATGAAAAGATAATTCCAAGATTCTAGCCTAGGTTTTTTTATACAAAACCAAAGAGGACAGGGTGTTTCTAAGCAATAAGTTATTTCTCTATCTAATTAACAGATTTATACATAATATTCATTATTTTATGTCAAAACACCCCAACCCCCCCCCCCAAAAAAAATTAATTAACTCAATAAGTAAATGAAAGGAGGGGATCAGGAAGAATGAAGTGGATGGGAACTAGCAATTAATAATGTTCACTCCACCAGATACTCTTTTCTATGCACGTTTGTTGTATACAGTATCTTAAAACCAGAAACTTTCGCTTGCATGTAATGTTCGCTAATTGCGCAAGAGGTTCAGATTCATGAAAGTTTCGTGATGCGAAAACCTTGAATCATAATTGACCAAACACTAAATTTTGGCAAATCGCGAAAGGTGCTTGCTGTGAAAATGGCTGTTGTTTAAGATTCGCAAAAGCTTCATGTTGCGAACGTTTCCGGTTTTTACATGATACAGTAAGTACTTACCCCTATCTTCATCTTGTCCTAGTTGATAGAAAGGAAATCTAGTCTGGTGTAACTTGACTAGTGGGTTCTCTAAAGGTTTAGCTAAGAGATCCTGGAGGTAGTAGTAGTTACTCTTGGGATATCTCACACCCTGTCAAGAACAAAGGAAATGTTTTAGATTATACTCTGCTTGATGATTGATCTATGGATGCGTTTCTACTCCCATTTTTTTCAGGCCAGAAAGAGTCTACTGTTAAGTGTTTATGTTTATTACATCATCACCACAATCATAATCGCCATCATCATCATCATCATCATCATCGTCATCATCATCATTATCATCATTATCATCATCATCATCAGTAATTACATCATCATCACAATCATCATTATCACACTCATCATCATCAATCATTATTACATCATCATTAATCATCATCACCATTATCATTATCGTCAAAACTCATCATCATTACATTGTCACAATCATCATTGCCATCATCATCATCATCATCGTCATCATCATCATCATTATCATTATCATTATTGTCAAAACTCATCATCATTACATTATCACAATCATCATTGCCATCATCATCATCATCATCGTCATCATCATCATCATCATTATCATCATCAGTAATTACATCATCACCACAATCATCATCGCCATCATCATCATCATCATCGTCATCATCGTCAATCATTATTCCCATAAAATGTCTCTCGTTTAATTGGGTTTTTTTTAAATTTACATCATGTTATCATATAATCATGTACCTTAAGTTTATTTTATGTCACAGTTTTTATCTCATGTATCATGTATCATAATTTATTTGTGTATTTTTATGGATAATCAAATAAATGAATTGAAAAATTGAAAAATTCTTACATCATCATCATCACTTAGGTTCATAATCATCATCATTATCATCATCATAATCATTATTTAGGTTCATAATCATCATCATAAATTACATCATCATCACAATCATCATTATCACACTCATCATCATATTACATGATCAGTGTTATAGCTAGGAACTTTTTAGTGGTGGTTCAAATTTCACTGACTGACAAGCAACAAGTCATTCTAGCGAACGGAGCCTCGCAATTAGCAGCTTCCGGTATACGCTACGTAAAACATGATATCTATTTGTACGTGCAAATTACGAACAGTAGTACAGTATAGTGCGTAACAAAAGACAACAAAACTCGGCAAATCTTTAAGAAATAACCATTTATTGTCAAATAGAAAGCATGATTCTTGTACGATTGCAAATAAAACAAGAATAAAGATGGAAATATGAATGTAAGTACCACGTTTCTTCACAAACAGTTACGTTTAATGCCGTTTCTTATGTGAAATTAGTGCCGGTCGGAAGCAGTGTTTTTCACCCGGAGTGGTGGACGGAAATCCCCCGTGCTGGTCGGGCCCGTCCACCGCCGACCACCGTAGCTATAACACTGTTCATCATCATAATCATCATCATTTAGGTCCATCATCATCACCACTATCATTATCATCAAAACTCATCATCATTACATTATCACAATAATCATTGCCATCATCATCATCATCATTTAAAGTAGAACACTGATGATTTTAAATATTGGCTTAATACTTATTATTGCATAGATGGCATGAATTAAAAAAGGTTATCCAAATTTAAAGCTTGGAAACATTTGAATTAATGATTATTATCAATTATAAAACGGTAAAATACAGCCCCCGATATAGCAGCTGAAAAGCTCCTTGAACGCTGCTGAGATGTGTGACGACACAAGAGGGGCGAGTCCTGTCTAAGCAGACGATGTCCCATAACATTATACACATTTTTCAGTGCCTGTTTTGTCATCTCCTCTTCACTTATTTCTCTTACTTGACTAGCGTCAGTCTTAATGTTAGTCTGTTGCCTCACTCTTAACTTCGTGTATGGTATTATTTTGATGAAAAATGCAGCGTTAAAAAAATAAAGGAATCAGTCACTTGTAAACAAAATAAGACGCCATTGTATTTTCAGCTGCTTGCACCGCGGCATGTTCGGCGTTTCAAGAGGGAACGAATACCATCCAGCTATTATTCGCAGGGCTTTTCAATTTGAAAATGGGGTTTATTTCATTGATCATTGACCCTTCTCCTGTGTATTTACAATCAAACGGTTTTAGTTATCAGAATCAGTTCACTTTCCCTTTTAGAATGGTGTGAAATAAGGTCATGTTTAAATGTACCAAACTCTTTATAATTTGATAAATAATTGCATTGCAATTACGTTCATTCATTATAGGACGTCGTCTGCTTAAGCAGGATCGATCCCTCGTATGACGACATCAAAACATTGCTATATTTCTGGCGAATCCTCGGATATTCCACATGCTGAGAAGAGCTTTTATTTATGTTGTTTTTATAATCATCATATACGCAGTTGACATAAAACTTATACGATTGCCATCTGTAAGCTTCCCAATTTCTAGTGATACATTAATTGCCATATTTGTGATTTTCTTGAGTGTTCTACTTTAAGTTCATCATCAAAATCATCATTATCATCATCATCATCATCATCATCATCATCATCATTTTCATTGTTATCATCATCATCATCATCATCATTTACATGTACATGTAGGTTCATCATCATCATCATCATCATCATCATCAATCATTATTATCATTATCATCATCATCATTATCATCATCATTTAGGTTCATCATCAACGTCATTTAATTCACAAAACAAAAATATTGAATAACACAAACAAGAAGGTGGCAAAAAAAGGGGGACAACAGAGTGAAGAAAGTGGGATTATCATTAAATTTCTTCAGAAATATCAAACCCTCCCTAAAAGTAATCTGATTGACAACATTGTCCTGTACATTGTCAACAGAAATGCAGTTCTGGATGATTGACTAAAATGCCTGCAGCAAAAATCTCTGAACTCTGGGCAGTCTGAAATTACCCATGAAAACGGTCACTCAACCCACATAACCACTGTGATAATGCGGGAGAACGATGATTTATGAATTACGGAGTGTCAGGACTCGGAAGGGAAGTATGAATATTTTAGCAGAGATAAGCTGCTGGCCATCTATTGGAGACTTTTTGTTCTTGAATATCCCATACTGAAATTGGGAAGTTATTCATATCTTAGGCATAGAATTCAATTTCAAATCATTAAAATTCAGCACATAATTTCACCCTGGTTAACCCCCCCCCCCCCCCCAATACATTCATGTACATAACGCAAGTTTGGCGATAGCTTTCAAGGACTTTGTACAGGGGTCAAATCATAACAATTGATATGCTTTCATATCCCATTTTTTGTAATATTGCATTCAAACATTTTTTCAAGTGTCTATTGACAAACTTTTTCATTCAGTTGTTACAAATTCATGTGTTGCAACAGTCAGAATTAAGATTGCATGTTTTTAGGTTGGACAAGCCATAATATCTTAAAAACTTTAGAGGGACAGTTTCTATATTTTACACATTTTCGCCCAGAAGTCTCATTGACAGATACATGTAAGCAGAACTCTATTGAGCTTTTAATACTTATACAGCTAAATCATTCTCCAGTCAAACCGGTATATGAGGACCCCTCAATGGAGACAAGTGTTTTTTTATGAGCAGGGGAGCGCTTCATCAAGCGTTTTGTCAGTGATTTCTACTGACAAATTTGCTCTCAGCCAATCAGATGCAAGAATTTCAGTAACTTATAACAGTTGTCGGTAAAAATCACTGACAAAACGCTTGATGAAACGCTCCCCAGGTGATCTTTATGTACAGGTTCTTTTAATACATGTTCAAAGGAAACAAAAATTGTGTATCTAGACAATGGTCTTTCTATACAGGTGATCAGGAAAGCAGGTTTGACTGTAATATTCCTGTTCAATATTTATTAAAAGCTAAGCTGCCGGACATTAATCCAACACCAAATTAAGCAAACCAATTGCTCACATTCAACTTCCAGCAAATACATGTACACTCTACACTTACCATGGTCAATGCTGGATCTCCATAGAGTGTCTCATCATCTCTAACAGTTATTGATACCGGTGTTTTCCTGCGACTCTCTCTGTCATACAAGATAGACTAAGTGTTACCATTGTTTTGAATGTTTCAATTTGCTCTTGGTTAAATAAGATGAACTACAACTTCAATGGGAGTCAATCCAAGGACAAAAGATTTATAATTACGTCATAAGTATCGCAACATTACTTATTTGAAATGAAATCCTTCTATTAAAAAATTGAAAGCTAGGAGATTATATTCTAAAAATCTGAAAGTGTAGTTGGGGCAAATCCTGTAGTGAACCCACTTTCAAAGTAGAGCTTTTAAAAATCATATTTTTATTGCATCCCAATGTCACATGCATGCATGACAAACCAATAAAGAACTTCTTTTTTTTTTTAATTTATTCATTTATTTTTTATTTTTTTTTATTTTTATATTTTATTTTATTTTATTTTTATTTTTATTTTATTTTATTTTTTACTTTTGTTTTATTTTATTTTTTATTTTTTACTTTTTTCATTATTTATTTATTTATTTTTTATATATTTTTTTTTTTTTTTTTGGGGGGGGGGGGGGGGGTTGTTCTAATAAGTTTTAAACAAACTCACTTGTTGAGTACAATTTCCATAGGTATTCCTGGTTTAACCACAGCCACCTTGATCCACTCACTTCCAATGTCAATAGACATAACTGCTAGACCATTGGTCAGTTGAGGATGACTGGTCAGTAGAGCCACACTGACCACATAAAGCAGTCCAATGATACTGGACAACTGCATAGTTCTGCAACAGATAGATGTAGATGTGAAGTATGATTAAGAATTCAAAGGGCAATGTAAACCTGAGAACATATTGCTTTGGGTAAAAGCCAGAAAACAGAGTGGTGTCATCTTGAAAAAAATGGGAGAAATAAATTATTACTGATTTTTGAAATACTGTACTTTGAGAATTACTCATTCACTACATACATGCACATGTACATCTCAATTTTGCAAAGTGGTCAAAACTATTATGAAATTCTGTAAAACTCCATTTGTTTTTTCACTAAAAAACACAAATTTCCATCCGTCTATATATTTCCCTTAGAGCTGTACTCAAGATAACTGAGGACTATGGGCAGTACAAAAGAAGAAAATTGATGAATTTCTCACTCATGGGCCCTTGCCTATGTGGGACTGACTCGAACATTCACTGTTGCAGCAGTCAAAAACAGACATGTTAGATTCTAATTATATTGAGAAATAAGTTGAATTTACAGTTACTCAAAGTTTTGGAGGAATCCTCCTTAATTCGCTTTTTATTCCCTAACATATAATCCAAACTGTACAAAATGTATTTTGTACGGCTTTTTCTCACTCCTTGCGTTTACGGTAACAAGGACTGGTTCCTGCTACCATAGTCTTGAGAATCAAACTGGCGCATGCGCCATGGCTGATGAGTCATAGCCAATCGAGAGAGTTAGTTGTGACACATGAATATGACTTGTGCGCGCGCGCATCCGTACGTCACAACTGTTTCTCTCAAATGCTCTATCGTGAGGTAGCTTTTTTGCACAAGCGTTTTTGCATTTTCAAATTCTTCCATCTGCTATCATATTTAGATTTAGCTCAACAAACGAGGATCTTTTTACAATGTTTTTAAAAATAATAATCATGAAATACATTAACATTGCATTATTTGGGGCTACATGAGGTCAATTTTGAATACAATCTTATTCCTACATGTATATATTTTCGTAAAAATTAGTATTGAATATAAGCGACTGAATGTAGACTAGTCCCCGATATTAGCCGATGCATATTCGTTCGTGTACGCTACACCGGTAAAGTCCAGCACGAAAAACCGGTGAGTTTCTACCTTTTTATACTTCAAAATGTTATCAAAAAGTCCTGGGAGGAAAATTAACTGGGGACAATATGGGGACATTGAAAAGGCAAGAGTCTTCAAGAAGACAGGAAATATCCTACAAATTACATGGGGGAGATTCAAAGATGGTAGAGATAGAAATCTGACAGTAAACATGTATGGAGTATGAGGTTATCTTAAGATAACCTTGTATGTTGTATGAGTGGATATTTCAGTAACTTTACGGCTATTATAGCTAATATGCCCAGTAATCCTCAAATTGGCAAGAATCCTACCTAGGATATCAAAAAACAGCAGAACGGAGGTATAGATCACACCACGAATAGTGGTCATATTGACCACTACGAATACAACATGCAAAAATAGTTGGTATTTTCTGTCGCGTGTAGTAAAGGTATGGGGGGAAAATAAGATAAATATTTTAAATACTTGCTTTCAAATTCAGCCCTTAAAAATCTCACTCCTACCTCAAATGGCCGTTAGGAAGAACTTTTGATATTTTCAGCAAAATCCAAAGTCAAAATCTTGTCCAAAACCGGAGAAATCCCAGCCGATTTGTTTCGCGATCGCGTGTTGTTTACATACTGCCGATGTCTTAGACTAAAATCGGCCAATAAAATTTTTGTCCACGAAGAAACTCGGGATCGCAAGCGCACATCGATCTTTACGATCGCGCACACAGAAAATCGGGACTTTTCCGTGTATGCCACATGGACCGAATTTTTAAGGACAAAACTCTTTTGGGGAGATGTCAGCGCCCGCGGCGACCAGGAAATGTACACAATGACTCCGATAGCTCGTTTCGCGAGAATCAACAGTAAATTACGGATTTGATTTTTGGAAATATCTTTTCCAACATCGGTGAGTTGAATTTATTGTATTTCTTGGATATTTTGTGGTCGGTTTTTGTAAATTAAATGCCGATTTTGAGTGAATGTTTGTGACTTTTGTGCAGTGGTGTTTTAAAAAGTTGAGGTGTATGACTGCCTACATTATACACACGAAGTATAGGAATGTAGCTATGAGTGCAACTGACCAAGTTTCCCTCAACTCAAAGTCAATGACAAATTAACATAGGGTGCGCGGCCCGGTATTCGGTCATATTCCAGAATTCGGTCACGCAGCTCTTTGAACAGCTGTGAAGAACTCATGAATAATTTTTGAGGCTCGAAACCTATACATAACAGACACATGAACAAGGTACCTCTAATGTTGAAAGCAATTCAGGTCGGACGCCCTGGAAAAGATCTCCAAATACCCTCGAAACTGGTCAGTGTTACCCAAGTTTCCGCACTTCCGGGTTCCGTTAGCGCGTGAGTTAACACGCATAGCCATATGTAGACGCCTATGGTGAAATAACTATGTGTGCAGGTGCAATGAATTTAGTATGTGTGTGAAGAGGAGCTTCTGGGTCTTCCATCTATCGCAGCGAATTTGCAAATGGCGATCTCAGCGATGAGCAAGAGAATATATACCTCACCCCTGCCAGTGAGATGGCGCTCTTCCAGTATTCGGTCAGGCAACATTGAGTGCCTTGCGCCAACGCGCTTTGTGTGCAACTTGTCGCTTTGCGCTTCGCCGACGCGCTTTGCGCTTCGCGCTTTGCTGACGCGCTTTGCTCTTTTTAGAAATACATTCTGTGCATTATTTCTGACCCTAGAGCTTCGATTTGTGGATTTTAATGGATAAAAATTCTCATACATTTAAGTATGAATATATAGAAGCCACAGAAAATGCCTAAAAACGCAGAAATGTGACAAAAATGGTTATATAACTCTCCCGAGGTGCAGCGCACTATCGCGTGACCGAATTGTGGACGGCGCCGACCGAATACTGGGCGGAAAACTTCTCCTTCTTCTGTTGGCGATATTTTTGGGGGTAAGTTTCCATGTTTTAAATTATTTTGATAATTATTTAAAGGACAATTTTGCGGTTATTTTGATGGTAGATTGTCAATTTAAAGAGATAGGTATTCATATTAGCGGCGATTTCTTTTTAAGTGACCGAATACCGGCGCGCGCACCCTAACTATTAGACCAAAAGCTTCAGTCTCTCTGTATATCGTCGGTTGTTCCGCTGAGACTTCGTCTGGCTCCACTAGACCTCCGTACATAGAGACTGAATGATCACATATCGCGTAGTGTGTGGACGATCATATCCGGAACCGGAAGTGGTTCTCTGTGTGTATGTGTGTGTAGCATGTATTCAGTGGCGTAATCGTGCAGTATATGTACGTATTAACGGCAACGCGACCTAAGGCTCAGGTCGGCTGATCGTCCACCTTGTTGGTGATACACGGTCGTACCGTCTGTCTATGGGGAAGGTTGAGAAATGTCAGAAATATTAAAGATTTCCCCACTCATAGGTACATTCCTATACTTCGTGTGTATAATGTAGGCAGTCATACACCTCATCTTTTTAAAACACCACTGCACAAAAGTCACCAATATTCACTCAAAATCGGCATTTAATTTTCAAAAACCGACCACAAAATATCCAAGAAATACAATAAATTCAACTCACCAATGTTGGAAAAGATATTTACAAAAATGAAATCCGCAATTTACTGTTGATTCTCGCGAAACGAGCTATCGGAGTCATTGTGTACATTTCCTGGTCGCCGCGGGCGCTGACATCTCCCCAAAAGAGTTTTGTCCTCAAAAATTCGGTCCCTATGGCGTACACGGAAAAGTTCCGATTTTCTGTGTGCGCGATCGTAAAGATCGATGTGCCCTTGCGATCCCGAGTTTCTTCGTGGACAAAAATTATATTGGCCGATTTTAGTCTAAGACATTGGCAGTTTGTAAACAACACGCGATCGCGAAACAAATCGGCGGGGATTTCTCCGGTTTTGGACAAGATTTTGACTTTGGATTTTGCTGTAAATATCAAAAGTTCTTCCTAACGGCCATTTGAGGTAGGAGTGAGATTTTTAAGGGCTGAATTTGAAAGCAAGTATTTAAAATATTTATCTTATTTTCCCCCCCATACCTTTAGTACATGCGACAGAAAATACCAACTATTTTACAGAAATGTACCCGGGAGTGGATTTCCCCATAACAGACGGTTATTTCTGTCTACCTAACTATAAGAAATCACATAAACATGACAAATGACTCGACATGCTTGACAAAAGCAACAATGAAATTCTACAGACTACAATAACTGCGCATGTAGTGAGTGTGACTTGGCAATCTAGTATCACTGTCAGTATGACTGAGACTTGAGACAAACATGACAAAAGAGAAAAAGAGTGACATAAATTTGGACGTATGGGACTGATCCGACTCCTGCACAAAGTTTATTCAAACTCGATACATCCAATCTTACATCCAAAATTCGCTAATTCATGTGAAATAACTCGTAATCCAACCCTCACTCACCTACTCTGCAATTTGATTCTCCCTTCTGGTAAATCTCCAATAAATAAATCAAATCAAAAACACTGTTCCCGTTCTGTATATTTGCCGGTGTCTCTCTTTCGAGCTATTGTCTAACACATGTTTAGTGAACGTGTACAAAAAAGGTCAATCGATGACCTCAACGTTGTGCAAAGTGGCGGTTTGCGATTGGACATGAAAAGGGCTTGCTAAATACACGTCATCGCAATCTCCAGCTTCCACTAAATAAATCATCATATGTCTTCCTCACAAAAATTTCATCATTATTTTTCCCTCTTGCTGGCTTGCAGCAAAAGGGTACGTAATCAATCTGCCATGAGCATCTCATATTAAAAATGTATGTAATTGATGAGTGACTGGGTAGATCAGAGGCCAAACCGTTTCACACTTTTCCCAGATACGGTACCCCCAGGGTTTGGAGGCGGTGTCGCTATATAGATTTAAAGGATTATGTTTCAAAATATTAGTTTTCACGGTATACTAGGCTAAAATTCAAGTTTCCGTGTACATATTTATTCACTTTTGAAATGATGTGTTTATCATAGCAAGGAATTATCACAGAACAGTAGCCTCTTCGTACCCCCCATGTAAAATGCAAGAATTAAATGTTAAAAGAATAAATTAAGGGCAATAGATAGGTTTATTGTTTATTAATTTCTATCAAAATGTAGGCCTATTACTATTAGGCCTACTTATATACCAATTTCTTATATTGACTCCATATAATTTTCCAGAATCACCAATTTAAGATGTCTTTTGTTTTTTAATTAAATTACCATTCATGAAGCCTACCCCTCCCAGCAAATAAACAAATAAATAAATAAATAATAGAAAAAGAAAAAAATGCCGTACAACGGTGTGACCACTGTGTGTAAATTGTTTTGGTTAAGCAGGTAGGCCTACCAATAAACGATATAAATAGGCAATATAGGTTTATGAACTGGAGTTTTAAAATAAAAATCTATAACTTTTTTTAAAAGTAGTGGCAGCCACCAAAGCCCCCCAAATGCAGTTTAACCTTGCCTTGAAAGTCTTTGTAACCTTTTACTGCTATACCTTAATTACGATTATTATCATTCCCTTTATCTAAAAAAAAACCACACTAAGAAAGACTCGTCGGAAATTGAGGAGGTCTACGCATAACAAGAGAGTAACAGGTAAATTGTAATGAAATTATCTGCTTATATAACTGAAATCCTGAACTCTTAGAAGTGATCAAATTATTTATGTTTTGGCCTTTTTTCAGTCATAAATTATTATCCTTGTATTTTCAGTATAGCATTCGTTATCGTGGTTGTACAAAGCTCCTTAGAAAAATGTTGTGTTACGTTTAAAGAGTTAATAAACATATGAACAGTGGCTCTACGTATTTGTTTCTTGTGTTGTGATTCTTTCTTTAGTTTAATTGTAAGATCTCCTTGGAGATCTGGAAAAATTGCTACAGCCGACGGTATTTCACGTCGTCAGAGCGGGGTATTGGGATAAGTTTTCAACTAGCAATAATCGCGCCTCGGATAAACCTCATTGGCTACGATACTGCCTCTGCGCAAAGATAATTTGATAGATGTGGACAGATACTTTATATAATTTGTAAATCCAGCATAACCCGGTGACAGTAAACTCCAACGCAACATTAGTTTTGTAAAATTTCGTCGTCAGTTTGACATATTTAACACAATATATCTTTTAGAGGCTTTATAAATACTAAATAATTAATATTTTTGCTTTTTAGATTTTCAATTCATAAAAATCGAGATATTACATCAAAATATGTGAAAATATGCATCTGTTGCACAGTACAACGGATCGTCCGCGCAGTGTCTTGCATTCATATGCAAATTATTCATGTTTATTCATACCGCAATGGCATCGTTCGCACTGTGTGTAACACACACACACACACAGTTCGCACTGTCAGTAACGTCGATCGTATACCGTAGAGGGCTAGTTGACTTTTAGGGCACAATTAGAAACTGTTACAATATATTACAATTTGACTAATTAAGAAGATACAATGTGAAATTGCAAATACTTGCAAGGGACATAAATGTGATGTCGTGTCCTGAGCCTATGCCTGTGGTGTATTATGTATTCCTGTGTTGTGCATGACACAAAATCTTTAGTTTTATAAATGTAGACTCTTTAATATTTCTGTTCAATGACATAATTTCAAGAATGTTTCCCCCATAGTCATATAAAAATATGCAATGATGAAGTAATTCATACCTCCACACTCAGGATTATATCATACTCCACATTTGAATTGAAAAAAAAACACCATCATAATAACTACATTGTCTTTGTTGCCAATCGAAAATCTTTATTTTTTTCAATAGGCCTATATATGAGCAACTTTAGTTATTCAGTATCTAATTCAAAACATGTGACTTCTATCTGACATTTTTGTTTGTGTGATTGCAAATATTAATCCATAGGCTACGGGAACCGTATGGCTCCTGTATTAAGCATATTAGAGTTTAAAAATTCAGTAGTCAACGGGTTAAAGAGCACACCTGAAACTATGATTATGGTACCTACATGACATATATTGGTTACATAATGAAGAGAGGGTAAAACCAGGACACCAGTGGCGGATCCAGGCATGGGCACTAAGGGTGCGCCCCCTTCAATTTTGTGAGTTCTGTTACCCCCCCCCCCCCTCTCTTCTCTTCTCACCGCCCCCTTCTCTCTCTCTCTCTCTCTCTCTTTTATTTTTCTGTCTCTCCTTATCAGTCTATATTTCTCTATGTCTCTCTATGTTGTTGTTGTTGTTGTTGTAGTAAAAGGAATGGCACTTTTGACCACTAGAGTCCTGTGTGCCAGTAGCTATACATATATAAATAGTCAGTCAGTAGGTCAGTCATAGAATAAATCATTAGCATAAAATTTTATCAATCATTTCTACTAGTACAATTTTCATAAAATATCTTCCAAAACATGCCTTTAAGAATCAATCGTAATTCAAATATGTTTATAGAATATTTTCCACATGAGCATATAATGTTGAAAAGGAATATACATTGTAATACTTCTGCAACATCTGTTTGGTGTTCTATTTTAACAAACCAAGTAGAGAATATTTAAAGCCCAACATCATTTCATTATCTTATTCAATGGATCACAAAGCTTTTAGTATGTAAAGCTATTGATGCAGCTAAATGCCTGCTCTCTATAGTACCATCAGCCAAACTCTCTCTATGTCTCTCCCTCTCTCTAGCTGAGTCACACCCTCTCTCCCATACCCCCCCCCCCCTTTTATCACTCTTTTCTCTCTCGATCACATAAAGTTGGGTTCGGTTTTCGCTCATAATTCTTTTTATTATTTCTTTCTTTTTTTCTCTCTCTCTCTCTCTCTTTCTATTCTTTTTTGTGTGTGTGTGTGTGGGGGGGGGGGGGGGGGGGTATTGCTTATATACTTTCGTTGGTTTAGAAAGAAAAAAACATCTAATAATTCTAATAACAACAAACTCCTATATACTTTTAAATCTATCTATGGTTTATTTACATTAATCATCACATAATAGTTTACAAAATATCACAATTCATATTCAATTTTAAAGGTACATGCATTTCAAAAATCCTATTGAGTTGAAAATGCTACAAGAACAACTCAACTCGAACATGTTTACAATTTAAACTAGATCTTTGGTATAGGATCGCAGTTTCCATGCATATTAAGGTAATGCAACTTAGTTGCAAGGGACTGGTAAATTCCCACCAGTTATTAATTGGTAAAAGATGGGATATCAATACTTGGTTAGATGCTGTATGCATGTACATAGCTAGCCATTCCGATTTAGCCCATTTCGATTTAGCCCAATCGAAATAAAAATCATTTCAATAGACCTGTTTACTAAGTGATTCAAATTTTATGCATACTTTTGAAACAAAGGTTGTTCTTGACAACCTGAAAGCTTGCCAGAGGCTTGCCAGACATAGCAACAAGTAATGTATGCAAACTGGATTCCAAGTATTGTAGTTCATTCATTAATAACAGGTTAATGGAATACCTCGTTACTAGGTCCCCAGGCAGGCCCGTAACTAGGATTTTTGCGGGGGGTTCAACATTGGAAAAAGTGGACCTTTCTGAGGGAGCGAAGCGACCGAGTAGGGGTGTCGGGTCAGGGGGTGTGCCCCTACAAGGATATGGACATGAGCGTAGTCAGAATTTGACAGGGGGTGGGTCAAATGTGAAGCCCGAACATAATTATACTACCACTGTGTTGGATTCCAAATACTGCGAGCGAGCAAAGCGAGCGAGAGAAAAATAAAAATGTTCTTTTAAATGGCAAAATTTTATTTCATTTAATGATTAGTCACCAATAGGTGAAATGTAGAGCTATATCTCCGGTCATCTAGCTGCCACATGCAGGAATCATTCATTTTAATAAAGTTTTAGGAAGTGAAGCGAACGGGGGGGGGGGGGGCACTTTGCTGTTGTTCTTTTATAGAAAATCAACCCTAATATCTGGGCGCCATGGCGATAGGGCAGTGACGTGCCGAAAATTGTCATAACATTTAATATTTATGGACCTCGCTGCATGAAACATAACGTTTATAAGGTTTGCGAGCGAGCGAAGCAAGCGAGGAAATATTCACTGACTTTGCTGTTGCGCATTTCAATAAAGAAAGTGGACCGAACAAGTATTCGGGTGTCATGGCGATAGGGCAACGACGTGCCTGAATATTGCAATAACATCCTATGGAAATATTCATGGACCTCGCTGCCTGAACGTATCTCATTTCTAAGATTTGCGAGCGAGCGAAGCGAGCGAAGAAAAATCCACTTTAATTTGTTGCTCATTTGAATACAGAAAGTAAGGTAACCCTAATTTCTGGGCGCGGTGGCGTTAAGGCGGTGACGTGCCCGAAAATTTTCAAAACATTGAATATTCATGGACATATTACAATAACCAATGACCGGGGATAATAATAATGCGCCATGAGCATCTCTCATGATGGATACCGGCGCAAAACAAATGTCCATATTATTATTATTATAACATATACTATGGAAATATTCTCGCTGCCTGAAACTATCTCGTTTCAGAGTTTTGTGAGTGAGCGAAGCGAGCGATGAAAACGCACTTTACTATCTCCCAAATGTTTTCAAAACACCCCAAGTGTTATATTGGGGCATCTTGTTATTTCTGATTAGAGTTTCCAAGAAGTAGATGTTTTATAAAATACTCTCATGGCATTTCGGTTGAACAGGCTGTATTAGAGGACCATGAATGACTAGACTGGGTCCGCCAGGAGTACTCCATGCAATTTGAGAGCGGGACAATTTTTCATTTTAAAGTGAACAGACACATTAAATACCCCTCTCTCTTTTCCATATCTCATTCATTTTCGTCAGATTTTATTCGAATTCGTCCGACCTGGCAATCCGTTGCAAAATTTTATCATCAAATCCATCTTTGGGAAGTCGATTTCAAGAAATTGTCATTCAAATTCGTCACATAGACAAGACCTTACAACGAGCGGGTGACGATTTGAATAACTCTCTATACTCTTTCAGTCTTTGACAAAATCGATAGCAAAATGAACAATAAATTCCGAAAATGAATGGCCAAAGAATATTGTCTAGGCCTTATTATTAAGATGCAGGACAATAGCAAGTGTTCAAACTGAAGCCAGTTGGTATGGAAATGTTTTTAATAATTTAACCTAAAACTCCCTATTCTGATGTCACTTTGGATAATTTTTTTCGCCTAATGATTATTTTTGTTGTTGTTGTTGAAGCAGATTTCTGCTCGCCAGTTTGGGGGCGATACTACAAACGAATTTGAATAATTCTTTGAATGACGCTTTGAAAGAAAATCGATTGCAACATAGCATAATGTACAAAAAATTCGAAAATGAATGGTGAAAGACGACATTGATTAATTATAGATTTGCCAGATTAGGAAGTTACGGGACAAAATCAAAATCAAATGTATTAAATAGACGGAAAGACCGATATTTTATCACTTTATTTTTCCCTTTCCATCATCTATCCCCTCGCTTCTTTTTTTTATTTTTTTATTTTTTAAGCGGACCTCTGCTCGGCAACGGGGGGGTTCGTTCGAACCCCCTGAACCCCCCCTAGTTACGGGCCTGTGCCAGGAAAGAAACATCCATAAATTTGAACATTTGGTAAACAGGTCTATTGCTTTATATTTTGACCGAATTAACCCATTTGAGTGGTTATTAAGTTGAGTGATTTACCAAAGACCAATTCTTTTTGAGAGTGTGTCTCTATCATGCTTGCAATCTTTACTGTATTGTTTTGATTTTCAGATGCTTATTATAATTTTTATAACCAATTCTAAACAAATGCTTAAAATTTACTAGTTCGAATACATAAGTTTACAGTGTCACTGAGAAGGATGTTAAAAGAATGATGAAAAAATAAGGAAGAATATTAGCACATCATGAATTATGATTATCGTTTGTGACGTACATGTATCTTGATCTTCGGATTGAAATATTCATCCAAATAAAAATGTAGGCCTATTGCAAAACACCTCGCTTAACCAACGATCAGGGGCGGATCCAGGATTTAGTATAAGGGGGGGGGGGGGGGGGGGGGTGTGGACAAAAAAAAAAAATCGCCAGACCTCCAAAATTTGCTCAGTGGGGGTATTGGGGTCCAGTTTCCCTCCATAATTCTCTGACAAGCCATTCTAAAGGGGGGGGGGGGGGCACAATCGACAAAAGGGCGGATCCTTTATGGTCAAAATGCATACTTTTCTTCCAAAATGGTGGGGGGGGGGGGGTGGGCACGGGCCGGAAGTGCTCCCCTGGATCCACCACTGTCACTGATAGTAAACATTCGCATTAATAATGAAAGAAAGACAAACTATAAGAGACTTTGCAACAATACAAGAATAAGATTAAGAAAGAAATTTATGAAAATGATTCTATTACGATATTCAAGAACATTGTAATGCTTCTTGGTATTTATACAACACAAAATCACATAAATCCTGACGCCCTAATTTCATCATACTGTTGGCCAGTTCCATTGCAGCTTCGTGTGGGGGTATGAGTTTTAATGATCTATACCGCCAGTCCCTCAGGGCTCCGAAGTGGCGATCGTGTTCAGGATAAGGAGGATATAACTTGTCTATTCTTGCGAGCTCGGTGTTGGGAAGGTTGAGGGAGTAGGCAAGCTCGTGCCACGGGTTGGTCAGGTTCGTGGCTATCGTCCAGAGAACTTGGTCACTGAGTGGACCTATAAAGGAAGAAAAAGCATTAAAAAAATGACAGAGGTAATTCAATCATGAAAAGATAATGTTGTTGATGATAACAAATGGAGGCATAAGGGGGCGTGGGGCACCCCCCCCCCCACACACACACCCCTATGAGCTCTTATATTCGTAAATATGGTATGTGGAACTCTTTAACCCTCAATTTAATCCCCACTGATTACTCATCTCGGATCAACTGAGCTGTTAGAATTTGTCTCGTGGGGAAAATTATAGTTATAAATATAGTATAATAAAAAGGCCACCCCCTTCTCTCTCTCGCTCTCTCTATCATCCTCTCTCGTTCCTCGGTGTATCTCTTTCTTCCTGTCTGACGCCCTCTTTCTTATTTTTCCTATCTCACTCTCTGTCCTTTTTTCATCATTATCTCACTATACACCGCTATACTCCTTGCCTCCTACCCCCTCTCTCTTCCTCTCTCTTTCATCAGTGTACCTTTAACTTTCTGTCTGACGCTCTTTTCCCTATGTTTTTCCTATCTCACTCTGTTTTTTTTTCTTCCATCATTTTCTCACTATACACCACTACTCCTTGTCTCCCATCCCCCTCCCACCCCCTCTCTCTCTTTCTCTCTCTCTCTCTCTCTCAGGCTCTCTCCATGCTTACCTTCTGGTGCTTTGATGGGTACATTTGAGTTTAGATGGTAGTATGTGGTGGCATCCCCGTTCCTCGGCATCTTGATATCCTCACTTTCAAAATGGTTATTCGTTCTGAAATTTGAGGGGGAAAATAGGAAATAATTATAAGGATAATGATGTATGATATAATAATATCTAATATGTGAGATGTAATATCTGATATGTGATAAATTGTGTTATATATTTTATATGATTCATATTTCATAAAACATAATATTATGATGTATAATAATATGACATGTAAATATGGTAGTATACAATATAAAACATGACAGTATAATATATGATACACAATTATAATATGTTATTCATAATGATCCTTTTAACGTTTATATGAAAGGTATACGACTATAATGATGACTTTTTTACATATATATACTTTGGATAATTGCGTACAAAAGTATAGCATGGTAAAAAGTAGTAATTTAAAACATATTTTCTATCACATTATATGTTATATATCTTATCAACAAAATATATAGCATAATTTACAAAATTTTATGTTTAGCAAGTGGGCCTAGCACGGTTTACATAATTCTATATGAATTTACATATATTTGTAATATGCTTCTTAACAAAAGTGTAATAATATAGGCCTACTTTGTTATTGATATAGTCTTCTTAATTCTTAGCTTCTTCTTCTTATCAGGGACATCTGATTTTATTTCTCTCCCCTCAATCATGTCAATAAGCATTACTTTTTATTTCTTAAGAAAGCAATGCATGTATTTATCTTAATAATATAAAATTTTACCATGCACTTACGAATGGAAATTGAATTTGGAATAGTATATTCGCCGTATTCTTTTCTTGTATTCGATCTATATCTTGAAGTAAAAAAGAAATTCATTTATCCCTTGAGAAAAGTCTGCGTTGGACTGCACGTATACTGCAACACCAGACGATGGCCTGTATATGGATATGAGGAAGAATGTCTGTATATCTTCAACAGTTGACTCTTTTTGTTTCTATACTCTGTACAGATTTATATATTTCGCATATATATATATATATATATATATATATATATATATATATATATATCACGCACAATATTATTGTAAAATTCATTCACTTACTTGTTGCTTTTTCTCCTTTTAAATCCAACAGAATCACCGTTCAAAAGTGATGAAGTGTCCTAGAATTGCTTACTATTCACTCTTCCATCTTTTAATTTGGCATATAATGAAGCTCAGTTCATGATTAAGGGAAAAAAAGCCAGATGAATAAACTTATCCGAATATTTCGTGCGCTGTATCATACAAAACAGTCTCTTCGCAAATGAGAACCGTTCGTCATATACAGCTGATAAACACCGACGATCGAGATTCACATGGTGTTGACACAGCTTCATTCATAACTTGACACGGGGTCACCAATGTATAGCAGAGGGCAAAGGTGCCCCTCCTTTATCTTTCAAGACAATTATACCCCTCAACTCAAACCCAAATTCCTTTGATGTTACGGAATCAGTAAAGTAAAAGGTTAGGTTTCCATGGTTACGGCAGCCTAGATTTGATAATTGGATCAGGATCGAGGTTTAGCGATGCACCCCCTTTTTTCAATGAGTGCCAGACTACGCCACTATTGGTGATCTACATGGTATAGGAGGGAACAAAAGTCAAGTCGATTCGGTTGCCTATTCATAATATTTACTGGGCAATAAGCTCTATTGTTATGCTAAAGTTTATCGAACATCTATATGAAAGTCGCACAGATAACAGTTCCACGTTGCATGGCAACGAAGTAAACAGAACTTTGATTCGGGTATAGCCTGTCTACCAGGAGGCACTAATTATTTCTCCTTCTTTGTGACAAAGCAAGCTCACTGGGTCATTCGTTGTGACTGATACGCATCCGTTAACATAAACCAAGTCAGACTTGTCTTGTTATAAAACTAATGCAATAATCTCCTTGGCCGAAAATCCACGAGACGTAATTCGGGGATTGGTAGGACGGCACCCTTGAAACGGTGGGAACCAGTGCCTAATTAATTTCCCGTTCGGCGGGGGGGGGGGGGGGGGTATTTTTATAATTTTGGCATGAGTATTATGATTTCCTTTTCTTATTTACGTAACTGTAGTTGATTTACCCTTTCAAAGAAAAAAAATCACTTTAAAACGGCATTTGTGGCAAAATAAACGAGGACAAAGTTTGACTAATGTCCAAATAAATAACGACATCAACATTTACTTTTCGAAGCTATTCCTTCATTCAAAATATTCTATCAAAAGCAAGAAAGAACTAAAAAAATAAAAGAAAATTATGTTTTCTTACTAAAAAAAATAATAAAAAGACACCTGTGCACTATCTAGAGGGCATTAATTCAACATTTCCCCTTTATTGCGTTTATAACGCACCAAGAAAAACAGGATACTGTCTTGAGGGGAATTCTTTATTCTGTGACTCTGCCTGAAACTTTACTACTCCTAAGCGGTTTCAGACAGATGTATGCAGCTGTATTACTTTCTCAGTCTCTCCCCCTCCTCCCCACCACCTATCTCTAG
This sequence comes from Heliocidaris erythrogramma, assembly GCA_025617745.1. NCBI lineage: Eukaryota > Metazoa > Echinodermata > Echinoidea > Camarodonta > Echinometridae > Heliocidaris > Heliocidaris erythrogramma. The sequence goes on from CM046854.1 coordinate 59,820,076, forward strand.
TTTCCAAATCCTTTCTCCATCACCCTCTTTCTCTCTCTCCAGCATCAGTCGTACACCCTCTGCTCCCCTATGCCCCCCTTTCATTTTCATATTGGTCTTTTTAAAAACAAGTTTTACAAACAACTTCTGAATCTTTTGTTCACAACATCCCTTCCAAATCTTGAAACTGTGCATTCTATTAGCTAATTCTGATGTTGATATTTCAATCATTCACCGTTTATACTATAATACACTTTCACATCATTATACTTCTTTCACCAGACTATATACCCCAACTTTTCGATTCAAAGTGACAAAAAAAGGGGAAAAAATATTATTTATTATTTTCTTTACAGTAAACTCTTTAATAGAATTTCACACTTCAGTAAAATAAATATTTACATGTTTTTGCAATAAACTATCATATAGCACACACTCAGAGTATGCTAGTTATAAACGATATAAAATAAGTTTTAAAATTCACAATTACATAAATCTACATCTTTTGCACAAAAAAGAAACTTTACAAAACTTATCTAAAAAAAATAATCAATGTTCATGTGAAATAAAAGCATCACTATTTTGGCATGTTTCAGCCTTCACTGGGATCTACACAGTATTGCTTTGACAGAAACAAACTTTACACATCAACATTAATTTTCTTCTTTCTCCGGTATGCTTTCCTAAAATCACTCTTGGGCTATATTTTGACCGGTGACAAAAAGAAGTACACATCGAGATTTTAAGACAGAATTGTTAAGCACATGTAATTTATACACATAAATGTCTATCTTTTCACAATCCACACATCATAATTGCAACGCGATATCTGCACAAAAAACAAAAAATTTGAGACCTTTAGCAATTTTAAACAAAAATACAAAAAAATCAAGGGAATTTAATCCTTTCAGGGCTAAATTGATCACATTTTGTTCTTCAAATTGGCAACAATAATATTTTTCTTTTAGTTTCGAATAATGTGTAATGTCTTTGAAAACTATATACATGGTATGAATTTTGTTGAAAAGTAAAAGAAAATTCAAATTTTCATGAAAAATAATGATTTTGAACCTCTCCATGTGTTGCCAATTTAAGGATTTTAGAGCTTATTCTCGTTCTAGAAATTCCTGGCATCAAATGCAATATGGTCATGAAACAAATTAAAATGGACATAGCATGTGCAGAATTTTAGAGCTCTGAATTAAAAGTTATTAGGCCAAACCATAACATGTGGTCAAATTGTCTTGAAAGGGCTAAAAAAGAATTGCTTGAATGAAAATGCTTCGTATGTTCATAATCACCCTCCAGTTAAATTTAATCTGTCAATATTTTGAATAAAAAAGTGAACTGTATAAAGTTACTCAGTTTATCATTTGAAAACACCCAATATTTTCATTACATCATTATTCTCTTGGTTCTTACATGTCCATACATGTTCATACATGAGGCACAATGGTTTTTTTCACTTTGATTCCATACATAATCAATTATGTAAGTGAAAACATTAAAAGAACTTTAAACCTACATTTTATAGTTTACCCGTAAAATTTTACAGGATCAATAAATATTGGTGTGGTCTGAAAATAATTATGAAGAAGTTCAGAAAAAAAAAATTTACAATTAACAATTTGAAGCCAATTTATTAAAAGGAAAAATATAATTCTTTAGGACAACACTAAGGTACAAAAATATCAAATGACAATTCAAAGAAACTTCAACAATTTTGAAAATTAAATCAAAATATAGAAATAAATTTGAAACATTTTTAGTCAATTCATTGAATTTTATTTTAATACCAGGGTCCTTAATTACTAAAACTCCAATATTTCAGTTTACAAATGTTTCTTTTTCCCCTGTTCAAAATGGATCTAAAACTAAATATAATTTTTAGTAACCACAAATCAAATGCTGGACTTTCAATTCATCATTCATTCAATAATGTCAATGACACAAAAAAGGAGGGGCAATTGTTATACCAAATAATAAATACTACCGGTATACATACAGAATACAACAATTTGGACGGGTACAGAATTTTCTTCAAGGTTATTACTTTGCAAATATAGTACACTGTAAATGTAGTAGAATACTCTACAATAAATAGACAATACTGACAGAAATTTGACATGAATACGCAAATGTCACAAATTCGATGAATACATAATCACATCTGATTCAACACTTTTATGTGAAATCAGATTAGACGAGGTGGATAATAGTTAAATCGGCATTGGACAAACTAACAGTTCATGCAAACTGGCACAGAGAAAGGACAATTTTGATAAGTAATGTACCGGTTTGTTGTACACAGAAGATGTTACCCATTTCTGATTTCAGATCGTCAGAGGACACACACATTATTATTCCATTCTTCTCTACCAAACACCTAACTACATGCAGTACTTGTGGCATCTATACATACATGTAGTACCTTCATATTTTGTTTTTGTTCAAGAAAAACTAATACTGTTATTTTTCTGCTAGAATTGCAATCACACAGCACTTATACACTGAAAACACTTTTCATGATCAATCCTTATGATTATTCACTAACATCTACATTATTTAATATCTACAAAATTAGTGCGAAATAGAGAGATCTAGAAGTTTGCCCTGGGGTGGTATTCTGAGATTTATTTTATCTTGATTTTAGTGAAATAATTTTAATTGTCATAAGAAAATGTACAATTATGGCGCATCATTGGCTCATGACTGTGCAAAAGTGGATGCGTACGCGGAATTTATCTGCGCAAACCAACGAAATGTTGCATTTGTTATGACAATTAAAATCTTTTTCACTAAAATGATAAAACAAATCTCAGAATACCACCACTGGGGTTTATTTTGTCCGAGATACAGTACTAGGGCTTGGGTTGGGATTGGGTTTCGGGTTTGGATTAGTTTTGGTAAGCCCTCAAAAACTTGTGATCAGATATCTTTGATTTTTGTTGATAAATAGCAATATACTAGCAATACTAAAACACTGTGAAGATATGGCCTCCTAAAGTTTAATATTAAACAAATGAGAGGCAAAAAATCATTTATATGCCGGGCCAGGCACGTAAACTCCCAACAAAGGCAGCATGTACTATACACTATACACACATGTAAAACTAATGAGTAGCTACAAACAGCGACACATGTGCTGTCTCTATGCGAAGCCCCAATGGGAGGGGAGCCGTCGAGGTGGAAAGGTCCTAGCATATGGCAGTGATCTAGCGTTCCTTACAGATATTTACACTGAAATTCACTGGAAATCATAGATGGAATACCAAATGATCGCTTACAACCATCTTTTGATACAAGGAAAACAGCATGAGACTATATTTAACACCTTTCTTTCCAATTTCCTTTTTGCTTCCAATACTGTACATGAGCTTTAATGTTAAAGGGATACGCCACCAGGTGGTCGTGGGGAAAGTCAGGATTGCGTAAGCCCGGTTCACTCGCACACAAAATTTGTGCGTCGAACGTGTCCGTTGGACTAAGTGGGATTACATTTCGACTGCACAAAGCCGACCGAATCTCCCATGAAAGCTCGAGCTCAGGCGGAGTGTGCATGTTGTGCGGCGACAAGTCTGTCCGAGGTTTGCGCCCCGCGGGGTAACGGCATGATCAGGGAACGATCACGGTGCCCTCTGGCGGCATTAAAACGTCCACAATCTGCGGTTGACTAGTTGGATCCATGGTTGAAGACAAGACTTTGACTACTTTCAAAACTTGATGATGGAGGAATTTTCACAGGAGCATACTTTGAGAGAGACATAGAATACATGAACTGTAAAACCAGAAGTTTTCGCACACATTTAATATTCACAAATTTTGCGAGTAGTTCATACTTGTGAAAGTTTCATGCAGCAAAATCTTAACGCTGTAACACTAAATTTTTTGCAAATCTCGAAAGTTTCTTGCTGTGAAAATGGCTGTCGTTAACAATTTACGAAAGTTTCAAGTCGCAAATGTTTCTGGTTATAGAGTAGTGTGTGAATCTGTTTAATTTGTATTATTGGATATCATACACTTATAAATCAATAACAACTAGAAATGTGCATTGCTGGGGCCGCGCAATGCTAAATGTATCCCCCGGCACTGGCAGCAATTTGAAGGAGGGACAAAGACCCTCCCCCATCCCCTCCCTCAAACAAAAGGATGGTGTAGAAATTAGATGTGTAGGTTTCACTAAGACACATCTTCATATAAAATTTGAAAGAAATGTGTTGAGAGATATACCAAGATACATCTCCATACAAAATTTGAAAGAAATCCATCAAGAAATGTGGCCTGCAGAGTGCACTCACGCCATGCCCTGAAGTATGACCGTTGACCCTATAAAAGACGGAACACTGGTGGCAGCATCACCAAAAACTATAGACACCTTCATGCAAAATTTGAACGAAATCCGTCAAGAAATGCAGAAGTAAGAGTGCAAGAAATGGAAAAATGACCTTTGACCCTATAAAGGACGAAACAATGAGGGCAGCATCACCAAAAATTAAATATGTGTAGATTATACCAAGATACATCTCCATACAAAATTTGAATGAAATCCGTCAAGAAATGCAGAAGAGTGCACAAAAGGGACAAATGAGCTTTGACCCTATAAAGGACGGAACAATGAGGGCAGCATCACCAAACAGTAAAGATGTGTAGATTGTACCAAGATACATCTCCATACAAAATTTGAAAGAAATCCATCAAGAAATGTGGCCTGCAGAGTGCACTCACGCCATGCCCTGAAGTATGACCTTTGACCCTATAAAAGACGGAACACTGGTGGCAGCATCACCAAAAACTATAGGTTTTTAGATTACACCAAGAGACACCTTCATGCAAAATTTGAACGAATTCCGTCAAGAAATGCAGAAGAGTGCAAGAAATGGAAAAATGACCTTTGACCCTATATAAAGGACGGAACAATGAGGGCAGCATCACCAAAAATTAAATATGTGTAGATTATACCAAGATACATCTCCATACAAACTTTGAATGAAATCCGTCAAGAAATGCAGAAGTAAGAGTGCACAAAAGGGACAAATGAGCTTTGACCCTATAAAAGACGGAACAATGAGGGCAGCATCACCAAACAGTAAAGATGTGTAGATTATACCAAGATACATGTCCATACAAAATTTGAAAGAAATCCATCAAGAAATGTGGCCTGCAGAGTGAACTCACGCCATCCCTTGAAATATGACCTTTGACCCTATAAAAGACGGGACACTGGTGGCAGCATCACCAAAAAGTACAGATTTTAAGATTACACCAAGGGACACCTTCATGCAAAATTTGAACGAAATCCGTCGAGAAATGCAGAAGAGTGCAAGAAATGGAAAAATGACCTTTGACCCTATAAAGGACGGAACAATGAGGGCAGCATCACCAAAAATTAAACATGTGTAGATTATACCAAGATACATCTCCATACAAAATTTGAACAAAATCCGTTGAGAAATGTGGCCTGCAGAGTGCACTCACGCCATGCCCTGAAGTATGACCTTTGACCCTATAAAAGACGGAACACTGGTGGCAGCATCACCAAACACTATAGGTTTTTAAATTACACCAAGAGACACCTTCATGCAAAATTTGAACGAAATCCGTTGAGAAATGTGACCGCCAGAGCGCACACAAGATTACACACAAGACATCTATCAAAATATGACCTTTGACCCTATAAAAGACGGAACACTGGGGCAGCATCACCAAAATCTATAGGGTTCCAGATTTTACCAAGAGACACCTTCATACAAAATTTGAACAAAATCCGTTGAGAAATGTGACCGCTAGAGCACACACAAACTATCCCCAAAAATATGGCCTTTTACCCTATAAAAGACGGAACACTGGGGGCAGCATCACCAGAAACTATAGGGGTCCAGATTTTACCAAGATACACGTCCACAGGAAGTCTGAAAGAAATTCGTTGAGAAATGTGACCGCTAGAGCGCACACAAGAATGTGACGCGGCGGCGGCGAAACGCTGCTGAATCCAAAGTATCCTCCGGCATACTGCCGGGGGATACAATTATTTTTATCAGAGATAATTAAGTATCAAATCATAGATAGGAGCACACTCTCAAGAAAATAAAATGCAACAATACAAGTTATCAAAACATTGCATACTAGAGTGTCCTACTCCTAACCACATATCAGAATCAACTCCATTCTCTGTTAAAACATTGTTAAATCACATCATCATCAATTAATTACATCTCATACTTAGCATCTATATGTAAATCTCACAGCTTTTTCCAACTCTGCCATAAAAGGCATACGGCAACATGGTGATATGAAATATATATGCTATTGCATTTACACAGCTAGGTACTTCCATTACAACAAATAAGTACTAGACCGAAAGTGAGTAAAATGTCAAAAATAAGTGAAAATCAACCAAGTTTGCTCATTCAATAACTTTCCTCTCTGTATTTTAAAGGCAGCACCGTTACGTTATCCCTGCATTTCATTATCAATACCTTCGGCTGTTTGAGATAGCATCCCATGAAGCCACGAATGGCATTGCCAAAAAGACCAGGTAATTTCGGTAATTTCCATGTACGAAGAAAGACTAATTAGATCCTTATTTAGCACTTCATAACTATAAGGCAGCTCATTCACATTATTTGTTCTTCTTTGGAAATCATGCCTGCATTCCAACATTATACTTTATTTCTGCTTAAACATGAATTACCACTATTTTGCTTTAATATCTTGTTCGACCGAGAAATTAAATAAACTACTGTATAAAACAATAAAAATTCTATAATTGTATATATCATTTCAGAAAAAAATATCTTATTTTTAATAAACAAGAGGCTTGCATTTCAATAAATTAATGAAAAAAACACGCAACTAAGTCAATCATTATAAATAGTCCTCATCTTAAAACATTATTACAAATCTCTTTGTAAAGTACATGAATTAAGGCTTACACCAAACAAAATTACTAAAATACAAACAGCAGCGCACAATGTGACTGAAATAATTAAAAGGATAGCTTCGCTGATGGATCCCTCAGAGGGACAGTCTCTGACTGAAGAGAATGACCCAGCCAACATATGGAAAATAAATAGATAAACAAAAATTAAAACACATAATCTCAGAATAGGCCGACTGAAATGACATAGTCTGGCGAATGTGTTAAAATGAAGTCAGTATTCACTGTCAACCACTCTCCTTTGCTATAATTTAGTTTGCATTATTGAGGATCAGTGGAAGAACAGTGGTCCCGTAACCGGAAAGTCCCAGGTTCAAAACCAAGTCCATAGGAGAGTGCCCACCCTTGGATAGAATTTGAAAAGGTTAGATGGTTTATTTTAACTGACTGCACAGATAAGCAACCAGGGGACCGATGGCTTTGAGTCCTCTCCAAGGGACTTGGTAATGAGGATTAATGCCTTAATTAATTACCAAAGGGCACTAGTGCATCTGCTTGCTTTCGAACTCAGGTCCTCCAGTTACGAGACCACTGCTCTACCACTACCGCGCCTCCAAGGGATTTAAAGCCGTAGGATCACTGGTTGCTTATCTTCAAGCCATCTGGCATATACTTGCTTTCTTTGCAGTAAAGAAAATAACTAATCAATCAATTTTAATCTCGATATGATTAATTTCACACCAGCTATTCAGAACGCTCTAGCAAAACATAGGACTGAATATAGATATTTGAGAAAACAAATGAACAAAATCACAATAAAGCTATTCAACTGTCGTGAAAAATGCCATTCCATGTGACCTTAACAATTCTGAAGAAACATATCAAATTCACACTAGCTGTTTATCGTTGGTTACGAAAAATGCAGTTAAATGCCTTGCCAGTCGATATATATACTTAATTACTTTCATTTCATCTACGTAATAAATGGCCTATTAATTCATTAAATTTGGAATTGAACTTGGTTCATCATACATTTAGTAGCCATAAGTCTCAGACAATGAAGTTCAGATGCGTCCTGTACTCCTACCTATCGATGTATTGCACTAAATATCTATCAATTTTATACATGTATGGAAGACAAAAGATATATTTCTTTGTCAAAATTGAGCTACATCAGCAGTGTACAGCTCAAAGGGACTTGTGAAAGTAAGATTAAACACAGGACAGAGGTACTTCATGAATATGTATAGATACATGTATCATGAATATTTATAGTACCATGAATATTCATACAATATCATGAATTCATAGATATCAAGGTTCGACTAGTGATTGATTTCACTATCCACTTATCTTGTAGGTTGTTCAATTATGGTCTGTAGGTTGTTCAATTATGGTCTGTATGGTGGGGTACGTGGTTAAATCTCATGGGTTTTTTGTTTTGTTTTGTTTTTTTCTCACAATCTATGATTATTGTAACTGTTTGTTAAGCACACAGAGAAGGCAACATATGATGTGCTATATAAGCTCAATATTATTATTATTATCATTATCAAGGTGCTTCTTACGCAATTAAAGAGAAAGAGGAAATGTATGTTCTAAATGAAGATTTCACTTCCAAATGAACCAAACAGAAATACATAGGTATGAAATGATATATTTACAAAACAAGAGAAATTTTCCTGTCCATTCTGGAGGGGTTTCACTGGGGGTAAGCGGATCTCAAATTTGGCAGGGGATGGGGGTGCTAAGGGCTGTATCTTACATTGATGTGTGTCTTTCAGTTTGGGGGATTGAGGAGTGTTTTGGTGGATATTCTTTCAGTCTAGTTGATGTGGAGCTTCGGAATGAGGCTTGCACATCCCCAGCTCCAAACGGGTAAGTTGAACAAATGAACTTTGGGTGGATATCCTTTAGTTTGGGTTATTGCTGAAGTTCAGAGCAGGGTTCTAGAGTCCTGCTTATCTGAAAAGCCAATCCCGGTCGATGTTTGGTTCCGGTTATTGGTAATCTCCAGAGCAAGGTCACTAACGCTGCATCTCTAAAACCGGGAAGCTTGGTGAATATTTTTGGGTTATCCCCGAACTCAAGAGCAGGGTTACAAGTGATGTAGAGTACGCCTTAACAGGTATGGTGGGGATATCTTTGGTTTGGGTGGCTGGTGAGCTTTAGAGCCTAAAGTCTACATAGGAAAGCTTTACAGGTGAGCATTGGTGGGTATCGTCTGATTTGTGCTGATTCTGGGGAGCGTTTCATCAAGCATTTTGTCAGTGATTTTTACTGACAAATTTGCTCTCAGCCAATCAGATGCAAGGATTTCAGTAGCTTATAACAGTTGTCGGTAAAAATCACTGACAAAATGCTTGATGAAACGCTCCCCAGAGCTTTGGAAGGGTGAGGGGGCTCTCAGAGCCGAGAGTCTTTCAGGCTCATCTTCGAGGTCTTTGAGGTATAGAAGAGGATGTAAGCACTGGATGTCACCACATTGCACTCCTTTAGCTCGGTGACTCTGCAAACAAAACAACAGTGAACACAATAAGAGTTGAGTGCTGACCATGTTTCTTTGTCCAAGATGACATAAGCAAAACAGAAATGAATTACTAAACATGAGACCTTGTCCAAAAGAATGATCTATTTGGTCCATCAGTGTGGGTAAGAATAGCAGGAAAGAAAGATAAAGTATAGAAGATAGAATATTAATTGAAACTAGAAATGTGCATTCCTCGTGCCGCGCAATGCGAAATGTATCCCCCGGCGCTGGCAGCGATTTGAAGGAGGGACAAAGACCCTCCCCCATCCCCTCCCTCAAACAAAAGGATGGTGTAGAAATTGCCGCCAGTGGCCCGGAATATTGTCAACACCAGGAGCAGCATTACCAAAACGATTTGTGTAGATTAGAGTATAATGCATTTTTATAGAAAATTCGGAAGAAATATGACCTCAGAGCGCACATAAGACATCCACTAAAATATGACCTTTGATCCTATGAAAGACGGAACACTAGAGGCAGCATCACCAAAAACTGTAGAGGTGTAATCTATAATGGACCTACATACAAAATTTGAATGAAATCCGTCAAGAAATGCAGAAGTAAGAGTGCACAAAAGGGACAAATGAGCTTTGACCCTATAAAGGACGGAACAATGAGGGCAGCATCACCAAACAGTAAAGATGTGTAGATTATACCAAGATACATCTCCATACAAAATTTGGAAGAAATCCATCAAGAAATGTGGCCTGCAGAGTGAACTCACGCCATCCCTCGAAGTATGACCTTTGACCCTATAAAAGACGGGACACTGGTGGCAGCATCACCAAAAACTACAGGTTTTTAGATTACACCAAGGGACACCTTCATGCAAAATTTGAACGAAATCCGTCAAGAAATGCAGAAGAGTGCAAGAAATGGAAAAATGACCTTTGACCCTATAAAGGACGGAACAATGAGGGCAGCATCACCAAAAATTAAATATGTGTAGATTATACCAAGATACATCTCCATACAAAATTTGAATGAAATCCGTCAAGAAATGCAGAAGTAAGAGTGCACAAAAGGGACAAATGAGCTTTGACCCTATAAAGGACGGAACAATGAGGGCAGCATCACCAAACAGTAAAGATGTGTAGATTATACCAAGATACATCTCCAGACAAAATTTGAAAGAAATCCATCAAGAAATGTGGCCTGCAGAGAGAACTCACGCCATCCCTTGAAGTATGACCTTTGACCCTATAAAAGACGGGACACTGGTGGCAGCATCACCAAAAACTACAGGTTTTTAGATTACACCAAGGGACACCTTCATGCAAAATTTAAACGAAATCCGTCAAGAAATGCAGAAGTAATAGTGCAAGAAATGGAAAAATGACCTTTGACCCTATAAAGGACGGAACAATGAGGGCAGCATCACAAAAAATTAAACATGTGTAGATTATACCAAGATACATCTCCATACAAAATTTGAACAAAATCCATTGAGAAATGTGGCCTGCAGAGTGCACTCACGACATGTCCTGGAGTATGACCTTTGACCCTATAAAAGACGGGACACTGGTGGCAGCATCACCAAACACTACAGGTTTTTAAATTACACCAAGAGACACCTTCATGTAAAATTTGAACAAAATCCGTTGAGAAATGTGACCGCCAGAGCGCACACAAGAGTACACACAAGACATCTATCAAAATATGACCTTTGACCCTATAAAAGACGGAACACTGGGGGCAGCATCACCAAAATCTATAGGGTTCCAGATTTTACCAAGAGACACCTTCATACAAAATTTGAACAAAATCCGTTGAGAAATGTGACCGCTAGAGCGCACACAAACTTTCCCCAAAAATATGGCCTTTTACCCTATAAAAGACGGAACACTGGGGGCAGCATCACCAGAAACTATAGGGGTCCAGATTTTACCAAGATACACGTCCATAGGAAGTCTGAAAGAAATTCGTCGAGAAATGTGACCGCTAGAGCGCACACAAGAATGTGACGCGGCGGCGGCGGCGGCGGCGGCGGCGAAACGCTGCTGAATCCAAAGTATCCTCCGGCATACTGCCGGGGGATACAATAAGTGGAACATTATAATGATCTCTTACATGCACATGTATATATTATAATCAAAGACTGATTTCTATAGGCACTACAGCATGGTTTTTTAATTTTTTGGCCCCACTACCCCCATTTTACTCTACTTGTCAGTGCTGTTATCCAAAAAAGATATTTCTTAGACAGTGCTTTTACCCTTTTTATTCAACTGTACATATATTCAAAGGTGAATTTGTTTCCCTCTACTTATGATCAATTAGCTATTACCCTAAAAACAAAATCTGAACCCCATTGGTTTATGATCCCCAGGTTAAGAACCACTAGAATACTGTAACCTCAAAAACATTTGCGTGCACTACACACTCACAAACTTCACACCTGGGCCAGACTCTCAAATTTCCATACTGAATAACATTTGAATTACCACCGCCAATTTTTTTTGTAAGCTTCTTGCCACAAATACATCAAAGTTTATGGTCTTACAGTGGGTTACTAAAACTGGCGTAGAGACTGATTTGATGTAAGTATTTGCGATCATGTTGGTGGACTACTCACCTCTCATCATCGTATTTGTACCACTGGTCATCTTCAGGATGCCTGCAGTAAGCTATGTAATGCCCACCTGCTGTGCCCCCGTAGTGATTGCAAACAGCCTGCAGCTGGTAACGGGAACATGGATCGGCTGATGGAAGAAAACACACAAAACTTCATCAAGCAGGGCTCAGAGTGAGTGGTTGCTTTAGGTTTCATGGACCACATGCTACCAGGCAACCTAAAAACTCTGCCTCTGTTGCCCAGCTGGAAACTCAAAACTTCTCACTGTTTTTTATCATTTCATGTGTAGCTTGTGCAGTTCAGTGTAAATGACCACACCACTTGGCATCCCTAAGCAAAAGCCTAGACAGCCCAGCTGGCAATGCAAATAAAAAGGTAAGCCTTGCTACAGCTTCTCAAATAATTTGAATACTATAAATAACAATGAAATTACATGATATTCTAAGCCTTCTAGTCAATGAAAAATCAATGAGAAAGCAAAGACAAGAGATCTTACCATCTTGTGATAGGTTATTGCTAAGGTCAAGACCACGGAGAGGAAAATCTACATGCATGTCTACTTTCCTGGTCAGCCCTGAGTGCGATGATGAAAACCGCTTCAATTCTGTGAGTGATAAATAGATGAAACAACCGATGAAATTGTTGTTTTTCATTTCTACGAAATGGCAACTAGTTTTGTAACTGCCAACCTTCAATAATAATTCCTGAAGATGTCGGCATTTCTGGGGACATCTTTAGAGAGAATAAATTTGAGTTTTGAACATAGCATGAAATTTGCTACAATCATGCAAAATAAACTTGTGAAAAAATGTAAATGAAATAAAAACAAGGATTCTTACAACACGAATAATGTAAAAACTTGGAGCAACACCATTGACTGAAAATTGGCAAATTCACCATTTTTAAAATCTAAACAACCCAAACTTGGACTTACGGATGATGAGAACTTTAGGGCATCTTTCAATCTCCATCTTCTTGGTTCCTAATCGTAATGTCTTGCACTTCTCGCATCTCTGAAGATCGGTCATAACGCAATGAACGAGAGAAAACGAGACAAAAAAATATGTATTGTTGAGTGATTAAAAGGGCAACAAGCACTACAGAAGAGTCGTCAAAAGAATTAGCACTGCGATATCTCCATTATCAAAAAAATCTTTCAACCAGAAGAAGCTACTGATTAGTAGATAGTAATTATATAGACCTCGGGATGGCAAAGCTTTTGGACTCATCTACAAATGGTAATATCCTGTAGGTTCTACAGATATAGGTCATTAAATGATGGATAACAAAGTTGCCAATTCGAAGTAATGCTGATAAATTTGGATCTTACAATATATGTATTCCGACAGAGTTGTCACAGAGCTCATATTTAATAGGATTTTATCAAACTACACGTATGTCATACAAAGGATGGTTGAAATTATAAACTTAAAAAAACACACATCAAACTTACAAATCTATTGTCCCCTGTCAATGTTTCTGGTTTGGTGTACACTTCTAAGGCATCTGCAAGGGTACTACAACCCTGTTTAAAGAAAACAACGTCAAACAAACATATATCATTCTATATATCAGTGGATGATGCACAGGATGCAATCGATATTCAACCATACTTAAACATTGGATATCCTTGAGTTGAATACAAGGGTACATGTATATATAACCACCAGCTGCTGAGAAAGTTTCACAAGTCGACACAAGTGAAATAAAGACACTGACAGTCGATACAGAAATACACAGGGGTCACTGAGCTTATGTAAATAAACACTGGCATAAAATAAGAGAATAAGACACTCAAGGGTTACAGACAAGTTCCAAATGTCAAATGGGCCCATGTCAAATGTTAATGAACGCACCGTAGGAATTCAATTGGCGTTGAGAGGTTACAAACAAAAATTTAAAACGTCACTGAATTTACAGTAAATGTGAAGATGTGAGTTGGTCTTGCTGTAATGTCCGCGGTACGGTCAGCTCTATGTCTGAATGGACCAATGTTTGAAACTGAGTCACGTCATTCAGATGGTGACATTAAAGGTCAGTCCCAGACATAAATAATAATTACTGATCGATACATGTCTGTAAAAACCCAATCAAAAACACAAAAGGAAAAGGCACTGAGTGGTCATAAAATAGTTAAATGCACACTGAAATTACTGCAGGAAGAGGCTCTGAGAGGTCATAGAATATTTCAAAGGTCACTGAACTAACCATAGGAATAGGTAATGAGAGATCACAGAATAGTTCAAAGGTCACTGAACTTACAGTATGAAGAGGCACTGAGAGATCATAGAACAGTTCAAAGGTCACTGAACTTACTGCAGGAATAGGCTCAGAGAAGTCATCACTATGAACATGGCGAACAAAGAAGCGGACAAAATATACAGCTCCTCATTGTACCCTCCACAACTGTTCTGGTAGACAAAAGAACATCCCTTCTTTACTATTATGTGAAATAAGTAGAACAGGTGAATATGCATGTGACACCTGTTCTACATATCTTTACATAATAGCAATGAAGGGATGTTCTTTTGTCTACCAGAGCAATTGTGGAAGATACAATGAGGAGCTGTATATTTTGTCCGCTCTCTTTGTGATGTTCATAGTGCATAGAATAGTTCAATGGTCACTAAACTTACCGTAGGAATAGGCACAGAGAGGTCATAGAATAGTTCAAATGGGACCGAGACATAGTCACAGGTTGAACATTGCAGAGTGCTGCGTGTAAGGCCATTGAAAAGGTCAAAGATGATGGACTGGGTCAACTGCTGCTGGCGCCGCCACATGAGATTGGCAAGATCAGCGGGGCTAATGGATTGAGAGAGGAAAAAAAATTATCAGAATATCTATATACTTTCAAAACGAAAATTAAATGTAAGGTTGTGGGAAATGTTATTTAGCATATAATCAGAATTAACTTTGAGCTGTAGTCAAGTGTGTAGCGAGTGCATATTGAAGCACACTGTCTGATATGAAAATGGTTTACCACAATAACAAACACACACACACACCGTCCATCAAGAAGGGGGCATCAACATGTCATTTTCATTCTGTCGGAAAACAGATGCTTCTATATCCTTAATAATCTAATACTTAATAAGCTCGGCTGCATTTGTATGAATTCGAGTCTGAAAATAGGTCAGACTATATGTTAATAATCAAAGCTTCCAAATAGACAAAAAAAAAAATCATATTTGGGTCATTCCATGGGGCTGGGGCAATTTTTGTGACATACTAGACGTGAAGAACTATGTCTCCTATCAACCATAAGAATGTTTTCTAAAATTGAGTTCAGCGTAAAAAGCACTGACATCTACGATGAGAAGTACACTAGCTTCATGGTGAATCAATATGGCAGACCAAATTGTATGTAATGTTATATAAATGTAATGTCCATGTAACAGTGGTAAACGAAAGAAATGCATTTTAAGCAAAGCTTTGAAAGAGTACCAACTGAAACAGGAATGATTCTGGCTGGGCACTACTATACATATTCATTGCATAAATTAAAAATCTTCAACATATGATTTCATCTTCCAGAAGATCTCATACCAGTGTTACATGGACATCATCGTAATTTTTCCCCCAACTTCATGGAATCACCTATTTCCACCTCTTATCATTTTTGCCATTTTTAGGCAATAGGGCAAACTGTGACTGCCCAGGTTTTGTGGCAACACGTCACATATCATTGTGTGTCTGCCAAAAGGGCATTAGCACATGCGCATGCCACAAAGCAAATTTCTGATAACTTGCTTATAACTATGATTTAGACATGTTATACCATTTTTGAACACGACAGGGATTTCTCTCTTTATCAAATAATATAAAAATCTAAAAAATGGATGGTAACTACCTAGTGTTAGTATTTTTTGTATAAAATATTAAATTATTTTTGAAGTTACCGGTATTTGGAAGCTAATAAACTTCTGCTCAACGTAATATTCCTCTCCGCGTTTTAGCAGAATGGCGCAACGTGCTTACAACTCTTTGCCAGCCGCAGAACGATACGTATAATCATTTTCCCCGTGTCTGTTACTCACTTTAAGTTCTCTGGCATGGCGCCCAGCTTCGGGGGATTCTTGACTCTGTTCACATCTTCACTCAGTTCAGCAAGTAGACTCAGCAAAAACTCAGCTGCATCGTGTTGCCTAAGCCAAAGAGAGGAAATGGGAAGAGACGATTATCACGTTTATGATCCATGCTTTTGAATTGGAAAGAACTGTCGTATACAATCAGATAAAAATATATCAGTTGGTTTTACCCGATGAGCCTGAAAAGAGGCCACTCAATGAAGGAGCCTCATACATAGAGTATACAGTAGAGAGCCAAAAAAGCCTGAAATGGGTAGGTTTCAGGGTGTGAAATGTGGCAATAACCTGAAAACTGTCCTCCATGTTGTATTAAAAGGAATCAATTTCTCTCTTGAGCCAGGCCAGGAAATGCCTGCATATTTCTTTCATTAACTTCCATCCAATCCTGATTTGCAATATGTTGTAAACTAGGAGTATGGTTGTAATATTATGTCTGTATACAAATGATTCAAGAAGAATTATCATGTAGAATCATGTATCTTGAAAATAATTTGAATCAAAGGGCATGTTGACAATACCCTAGGCTTAAAGAGAAGGTTGCATTCTGGGAAAAAAACTGATTTGTGAGCTTTCCCATAAATTCCTGTTTTGTCAGTTTGGTAGAACATCATAGTAGAAATGTCTCCTGAAAAGGATTGCTCTTCAAATGCCCTCATATTCAAAATATAACGAGAAATAGCTGAAGTGTTCGGGCCGAACATTCATGCCACATGCTTGAACAGTCCCATACACCCATTTCTGTGTGCAGTGCATGTGCATTTCAGCGAGATTGGGTCAAAATCTTATCATTTTGATGATTGCAAAACCTCACAGTATGCACCAATTCTGACATGATCAACCTTTCCCAATTGCTTTGAGACAGTTTCTTCCACAATGTAAATGCATGACCAGAACTCAACTTTAACTTCAACGATACAGAAACTGTCAAGTAGCGTATTAAAAAACAATACAGGTTCTCTTGAAAGTCTGCTATATTTTGAGTGATGTACACTTCAACTGATTAACTTTCATTCATTGAGACTAGCTCATTCTTCTCAGAAATATCATGGTGTCTGAAGTAAGCGAAGGTTCTGATTATCTCAAAATATGACATACCTGTAACCACGAAACTCATGGCTGAGCATGGTGCCAATTTGACGCTTCAGGTTGTACGGCGATAGGGAGCAGACAGTGGAGTCCGGGTCCCATAATTTCTTGAGTGTCTCTGCAAACTCTGTCAATACAAAATAGATCAGTAGGTCACAACACACATTCACTGTAAATGAATAAAGCCACATCCATAGGACTGGTGATTTTATCAGCCTCTTTAATAACTAGAAAATGGGGAATCTATAAGACCTCCCACGAAATCATTGAATGTCACTTCTAATCTCGGCCGTAATATGGCAAAAGGGTGTATCTGAGCTCCGCAGCGGAATAAACAAAATCGAGAAAAATGGCTTTAAAGTTTGGGTATTTGGATTTGATGTGGAAGTCACAAAAATGGATGTTCGATGATGGAGTTTGTCTTAATTTTTGCTTTATACCTTAAATTATTTTTGTATATGTTTTATTTTTTGAAATTAATTATCACCAGGATTAGAGTCAGTTTTTTCTAGATACACCCTTCCGCCAACAAAACCTGACAAATGGCGCCTTAGTCTCTTTATGGCAAAAGGGTGTATCTGCAGATACACCATACAAATCCTATCTATAGATACACCCTTTTGCCATATTAAGTGTACGAAATATATCTGTTGGTTAATTTGGCGAAGGGCTGTATCTTAAGATACACCTTTCTGCCATTAAAGCATCAGCGTTACTCAATATTCTGAGGGCTGTATCTATAGATACACCCTTTTGCCATCAAATTTACAACCAAAATGTGAAAACGACTCAAGATAGCTCCTATTATCTCAGAAACGAAAATTCTACCACATCTGAGAGTTGGCTAAATGAAAATTTCGACCTCAAAGACCCCCCAAATGGAAAAATCTATAAAACCCACATTTTACCCAGATACACCCTTTTGCCATATTAGAGTGTAGCATTGAAAAGCATGCCAGATTGGTAGCTATATTTGCCGTTGGCAACTTTGTTTAAAATCTGGGAAAAATTTCTGGATGCGTATCTTCTGGATGTCTAACCTCTTTAGGTAATGTTTAGGTTTGGCAAGCCCTCAAAAACTTTTTGTCAGATTTATTGGATTTTTGTTGATAAAGAGCAAGATACTAGCAATACAAAGATGCTGTGAAGTTTTCATGTCCTCAAGTGGCATATTAAACAAATAAGAGGCAAAAGATAATTTACGTGCCGGGTCAGGGATATAAACTTCAACGTGCACTATACACTATACACTGCGTTCAAAACCTACACACAGTGACACGCATGCCACTTCCGTGGGAAGCCTCAAGATTGTTGTGCGGGGAGACGTCGGGGTGGAAAGGTCCTAGCGTAGGGCAGTATATTGTCGGGATCTAGCGTTCCATACATAATATTTACAGTAAAATTTATCATAAATCATTGATGGAATACCAAATGATCTCGTACAAACATTTTTTGATATATGGAAAACGACATGAGACTATATGTAACATGTTTCTTTCCAATTTTCTTTCTGCTACCAAAACTGTACATCAGCTTTAAACTCAACTTCTCAAATTTCTTATGAAAATCCAGCCTGCACTCTATACTGTACCTTGAAAGAGTTTTCCAGAGTGGTAGCTATTGCTGTTGACAACTTTGTTTAAATTCTGGGAAAACATTTCTGGACATATATCTTCTGGATATCTAACCTCTTTGAATTCAACTTCTCGAAGTTCTTATGAAAAATCCAGCCTGCACTCTACACTGTACCTTGAAAGAGTTTTCCAGAGTGGTAGCTATTGCTGTTGACAACTTTGTTTAAATTGTGGGAAAACATTTCTGGACATATATCTTCTGGATATCTAATCTCTTTGATTTCAACTTCTCGATGTTCTTATGAAAAATCCAGCATGCACTCTATACTGTACCTTGAAAGAGTTTTCCAGAGTGGTAGCTATTGCTGTTGACAACTTTGTTTAAATTCTGGGAAAACATTTCTGGATATTCATCTTCTGGATATTTATCTTCTGGATATCTAACCTCTTTGAATTCAACTTCTCGAAGTTCTTATGAAAAATCCAGCCTGCACTCTACACTGTACCTTGAAAGAGTTTTCCAGAGTGGTAGCTATTGCTGTTGACAACTTTGTTTAAATTGTGGGAAAACATTTCTGGACATATATCTTCTGGATATCTAACCTCTTTGAATTCAACTTCTCGAAGTTCTTATGAAAAATCCAGCCTGCACTCTACACTGTACCTTGAAAGAGTTTTCCAGAGTGGTAGCTATTGCTGTTGACAACTTTGTTTAAATTGTGGGAAAACATTTCTGGATATTCATCTTCTGGATATTTATCTTCTGGATATCTAACCTCTTTGAATTCAACTTCTCGAAGTTCTTATGAAAAATCCAGCCTGCACTCTACACTGTACCTTGAAAGAGTTTTCCAGAGTGGTAGCTATTGCTGTTGACGTGATCTTTGTGCATGAGATTATCTATCTGAAGGCAGTACTTGGATAGCTCAGGAATGGAAGACAGGCACTGGACAATGGTGTTCATATAACACTGGACAAGAGGCAAAAACAAAACAAAAAATAATTTGTAAACATGGGTTAACATATCATGTATACAATGCCCCCTGAACTTCCAAGGTCAGTGAAGTGGCCCTGCAGGCAATTAACCAAATAACACTTTCTCATCCTTAAGGAGAAGGTTGAGTTCTGGGAAAGGTGAAAAATAATTTGTGAGCTTTCTCATTCCTTTTATGTCAGTTTGGAAGAAAATCATAGTAGAAATGTCCCCTGAAATGGAGTGCTCTTCAAATGCCCTCATATTTGATATACATGTATGACGAGAAATAGCTGTGTGCAGTGCATGTGCTTTTCAGTGAGATTGGGTCAATTTCTTACCATTTTGATGGTTCCAAAACTTCACAGTATACACCAGTTGTTATTATGTAGACATCATCAGCCTTTCGCAATTGCTATGGGGCAGTTTCTTACACAATGTAATCGCATGACCAGAACTCAACTTTATCTTTCATAACCAAAAGTAATATACATGTACTATAATATGATATTATGGAAGCGCAATGGCTCAGTGGTAGACCAGTGGTCTTGTAACTGAATGCGCTAGTGCCTTTTGGTAAGGCATTAATCCTTATTACAAAGTCCCTCGGAGAGGACTTAACCCTTTGAACCCTGAAGTATTTGCATATTTCGTGAGCTATACCCTGAATTATTTCATAAGTTACGCATATTTTACTTAAGTCAAAAATACATCCAAATTTTTGAGAGATGACCACTTACATGTATACTCCATCAGTACATTGACTATCATCTACCCCGCTGTACCGGGCTATATCCGCTAAATCCACCAACGCAGCCCTGCAACCTCATCTTACGTATCAATTTCATCCTCAAATTCACTACTCTGACAATATTCTAAGTCATCAATGTCTTCCGCGGAATCTCCCGTATTGCACGAGCCTCATTGGCTGTGCATGTTTTTCTTGCCATTTTCCCCGGATTTTTCTAATTTTTCTTCGATCAAAATTCAAGAAAATTACGCCTGCAATATCAAAAGACCCGGGCGATCACCTGATCAAAAAAGGGGTCATGCAAACTTTCAAGCCGAGCTGAGGCACATGATCTGTGGCATGTAAACTGGCCTTTCGGGTTATTTTACGTTCTTGGCGTGGCCGGAAAAGCGGCCTTTCGAGTTCAAAGGGTTTAAAGCTATCGGTCCCCTGGTTGCTTACTTACAAGCATACACATGCTTTCTTAGCAGTCGGGTATCAAACCACACATGTACATGGTTCATACTTTAAAGAATATCATCCCAAAAAGTCCAGTTTGCCAATAAAATAAACAATTTGAACTAACCAATGCTTCAACCTTAAAAATCAAATAATTGATGCCTCTTTCCAGCAAAACAAAACAAAACAAAAGTACATGTAGAACAAACAAATTTGACAGAATTTTTCTTAGATGCCGCTTTTCAAAGCAAGTTGTGTTGGTACATCAACTTGACATGTTGGGTTTGAGTCTTACCGTGTTTCCTATATTTTTCAGCCCTCTCTTGCCAGCTCCTTTGATTGTAGACAGACCATACTGTGGAGGAGAGCAAAAAGAAATTGACACTAGGGTGTTGTATTGGTTGAGAAATCATTATCAGTCAGCAAGTGCATATAAGCAACAGATGCTCAAATACGCTAGCTTAGTGAAACGCAATGATGCATAAAGACTCAGGAAAAGACGCAGAGAGGTTATTAGTCTTGTCTCTGCTTTTAAAATTAGAATCAGATCTGAATAAAAGTTTTCAAATTATTTTTCTTAAAAGTGTTCAAAGAGGTAAATGGGTCATTTCATCAGGTTGGGACACATTTGTGTGACATGGTTTGTATCATTAAAATTATCAGCAGGTTTTCTTGTTTTTATTTCATAAAATATTCATATCCGAGTATTTTAAATATTTTAAGTTGTTTTCAGTCAGGAAAGTTAAGCTATCACAAAGATATGATTAAAAGTGTCGCCTCTGATGTAACATTGACGCGGTGTCAGTGTTACGTCATGAAAAACAAATTTCCTTTGTTTTTCTGGAATGTAACCAACAGTTAGGGGCATATTAAGTATAAATATTTACAATACATGCTTCGACAACAGATGAAACCTTTATCCTTCATAATTGATATCATAATATGGTGGAAAACTTGTTTCAAACAAAATTTGAATGCTGACGTAACACTGACACAGTGTCAATGTTACGTCAGCTCACACATGCTGATTAGTATGTAATTTATGGTCCAGTAACAGGATTATCCATCAAACTTAAGTGGTTTTCAGGTAGAATCCTCTCTCTTCTATATAATTAATATGTTTAAATTCCAGGGGTTTATGTGGATTTTCTAAAATAAAACAATCTCTGACGTAACATTTTCCACTTTGTGGTGTGACATGAAAAATCTAAACGATGTAGATGAAAATATTTTTATTTTGTTTCGCATGATTTAGAAACATTTTGTATGTGTTGTCTTGAGGATACATCTGGACAGAAAAAAAAGTAATTTCTCCAGAAATTGGGGTACACAAAGAGCAGAAAGAGGAGAAAAGCATAAAATGAGAGTGATGACGTAACATGACACCACAATAGTAACAAATTTGCTATTTCTCTTGTACAAAGATGCTGGATATCATCAAAGCAGGTGTTTTAGATAGAGTGTTCATATTGAGTCAGATAAGCTAAGTTTAAGTTGTTAGTTATAGGAAAAACAAAGAGAAACTTGACAAGCCAAAATTCTGATGTAACAGAATGTCAATGTTACGTCAGATTTATAGGTTTTTAAGGTATTTTAAAAATAAATCATGTGCACACATGGAGAGAAACATATGAAATGATTGATTACCCTAATCTTAATATTACATAAGATAACTGCATTGATTCTAGTGATATTTTCAATGATACAAGCTTTTTCATCCATAATTTTCAAGCGTGTCCCAACCTGGTGAAATTACCCAAATACTAATTCTATATCCTAATATTTTGGTTCTGCCTCTATACAATAAAATTTTGATTTTGAATAATTTTGTCACGTGAGTCTTTCCCGTGTTGTTACGCGTCACAACATTTCGTTAACCTACCTAAGATGCATCACGGTTATGATACTACCAATCTTTATCAACGTGCTTGCAATGCTTATGCTTAATTATAAATTGGAATTGTATTTGGAAGGAGAAAAAAAAACAGAACACACGTACACAACTTCAAGCAAAATGAAAGTCATTCCATCAGACTTGGCACGGGCTACATATCTAGAAAATTCATTCTTGAAACGGAATATTTCACCCAGCTTTTGTTTTCTTGCTTATCTTTGTGCTATTCACTCTTGGACTGATTTTGGATTTAAGTTGTTTTTTTTTAAATATACATGTAAATACACTTAAGTTTGTATGCTTAGAGTTTGGTCAACTTTGTGTCCTCTACAGTACCCTGTATTATAAAATAATGAATTTATATTATAAAAAAGTATAATTTTACTTGACATCCGGGTATTATTTTTATGAACATGTATTATTTGATGAAATCAATACAGGACAAAATAATTTACCATTTTTGGAGTGCCTACCCGAAGGGTGCAAACACAAACAAATTTTTGGTCAAATTTCTATATGAGTTAAGATTGGCATATTATGCACTTATCAATTGTAAGACGCACCCCTCGACCCCCGGGAATGGTGCGTCACTTGTCAGATGTGAGTCGGATTTTCCTATACCATGACGCACCTGTGTGTCTCGACTATGACGGACCTTTTCTTACAATGACTGTGCCTGGACGAAAAAATATGACGCACCAGTTCTAGACTTTGACTTACCATTGTGACGCACCCCGTCATGGTAAAGCTCCGCGCGCACGTGGCACGCTATGCATCGGCGCGGCGCTAGTATAGTATTGCATGCATTGTTGATATCGACATGCATGCATGAACGCTAGCTGAAGACACAAACACACGTTATCATCCTGCACGCTATTGAGGCCGAGCTCGAGATAAGATTATCGGCGATGACATATGAAAATGTGCAGAAGTCACACAGTGCAATCGCTGACATTCTTGTGACGTCAACACATGAATATTCATGTCTCAATCCAGCCTAGCACAAATGCTACCGATCGCGATCATCGCGGCAAGAACCGAACCAGCCAACGCAGTGCTGGAACGAACGGGGTAAAAATAAACAAAGTAACGAAAAATACCTTATTTCTTCCCTTTTTTGAGAACCCAGACAGAAGACAGCATGAGAGAGGATTTGAGATCAATTATTATTATTTGGGGGTTTCCATTTTATTTGATGTCATCAAACTCGATTTTGGGCGCCCGGTGCGAAAGTATAGATTCCATGTCAATATATTTTTTTTTTATATTCAAGGAGTTTGCATGTTTAAAAGCCCGGTACGCGGTGAGTATTGCGCGGACAGACCCGTTTGTAAACATAGCGAGGCATTATGACGCACCCATGTAAAATGACCGACTATGACGCACCCCATTCTCCATGCTGTGACTGACCAAATGCTTCCATGACCATACCCTGCGTCATTCATTTGTTGGTAAATTACCCAACCATGACGCACCTTTCCCGGGGGTCGAGGGGTGCGTCTTACAATTGATAGGTGCATTACAGTGATATAAGCTTTCGCTATGAACGATTGGATGATGTACATGAGCACAGTACAGATGTTGCATGCATAGATGTGGTCAAAGAACAGTCAAAACTTTGGAAAACATATTCCTTGACATGTATATCGGTCAAAACTTTGGAAAGTGCACGTTAGCACCTTCCTGCCCAGCGCACAGTGATTTAAGTTTTTAAATCTTACCTCCCCAGCTGTAGTTCTTGATGAATAATCACTTAAACTTGATCTTCTACTTGTCAATTTGACAATACTTGGAGTTCTTTTGAGGGTTGAATAGCCAGACCCTCTATTACAAAGTGAGGGACGGTAAGTCTTTTCTGTCCTACTGTAACTATCCTTGATTTCTTCCACATGATGCGCAGATGAAGACCTACTCTCTGAGCTATCCCTGGGACGAGGTGCATTCAAATCCTCAATGGAAGATTTATAAAGGTTGTCTTGCACACTCCCAAAATTTGAACTCTTGTACGTCCTCGATGGAGAATCGTCCATAAGGGGAAGCTTGAGCAGGTCCCGAGATATTGAAGATACACTAGGGCTATGCTGCTCTGGTCGATAAGACCTTGAGGAGTATTTAGTACTATAGGTGGTATACTTGGAGGTGTCATCACTGTAGGTCTTTGGCTCGTATGTGGCGGTGATAGGGTTGGTGGCACGTCTTGTGATCTCGCGGTGGGGGCGGTAGGGATCGCGTGTGGTTGTGGACGGTGAGCCATAGGTACTGGAGTACAAGCTGCTGGGTTTGCTGTATGAGGACGAGTCATGCTTGGTCGCCAGGGGTGTGATGCGTCGCCGAAAGGAGGAGCTACTTTGGTAGCTGGCTGGGGGGCGGGGCATCATACTCGTGCTACTGGTTGCAGTGTGCCCATGGTAGGTCACTGGGGAGGGGCGCACTTGTACAGGCATCTTTTCATCCTCACATTGTAGTTAGGGGGGCTAGTGGTGTCTGAAAGGCATTGGTCCCTTTGGGATGGCTCCTGATTATAAGAGAAAATTTAGAAGTTTCAATTTTTTTTCTTTTTTGCAAGTTGGTACATGTCCATGTAACTTCAACAATGAAGGAAAACCTAAATACCAGTATTCAACAAAAATAAACATCATTACCAATGGACTGACAACAGACCAAAGTGAAATTCATCTGTAAATGAAGGCGGGCAATGTACATGTATGTGCTCATTGGCGGACACTTCCAGCCGTGCCCCCCCCCCCCCCCTTGGAAGAAAAGTATGCATTTTGACCATAGATGATCCGCGATTTTATCGATTGTGCCCCCCCCCCCCCTCTTTTTAGAATGAAGACCTTTTCAGGGAATTATGGAGGGAAACTGGACCCCCATAACCCCCCCCGCCACTGAGCGACTTTTCAAGAAGCTGGTGAGACAAAAAAAATATGGGCCTACCTTTTCCAAAAGTTGACAAACCTGCATTTGTGTGCCCCCCCCCCCCCTTATACTCAATCCTGGATCTGCCCCTGTATGTGCTTTATGTTTAACAATTACGTATCAAAACAATAGAAATAGACATAAAATTTACATGTGTATTTGTTTATACTGATTACAGACATACATGACAGCTTACCTGTATCTAGATATGGAGGTGGACATGTCCAAACATGTACTTTATGTATCGACATGTGCAAACAATAGAAATAGAACCATCTACAGCAATTGGGAGGAATTTTCAGTACATTTTGATGATGAATTTAGTAAGACATTAAAGGGTACCAATCACAAAAAAATATTTTGCTCTGTGTTAGGGGGTTCATTTTGTTATACTATATTCAAAATATTGGCTTCAAAATTCAAATATTAATTCTAAAAAGAGATATTGCAAGTTAACTTACACTCTCTAAGCGTAAAACCGACTCGTGAGTAGACTATTGACGCACCCATACCTATACGCTCGCCAAGATAAGGGCTCACACGGAATCAAACTCGGAGTTCGGTTCCGCGCGAGCATTTTCATGTTATCTTTTATTTCCTTCATGCTGCTTTGTTGACCGATAGAATGCCAGATGAAGTTCTTTGAGATTGATTATATACTTTCTAGCTGTACACAAATTATTCTTTCAGGTGACTGGTACACTTTAGCTCGCAGTGAAGATTTATTTTTTTCCCTTTCAAACACAAAATTTAAAGAAAGAAATGGTACATATACTTACCAATTTTTAAGTTCAAGACGTGGCTACAGTTGATTAATATGTGCTCCTTTTGTCTGTATATTCTTACGTTCTAGCCTTGTAAGCTAGAACGCCTGGTTTTCCACAAGGAAGCAATATCCACAGTAAAAATAACGTTGTCCTCAAAAAAACTGCCTAGTGCACAATTTCAAACCAATTTTTGTGAAGATTGGTTTCCAAGCACGATTAATGCCTGTAAGGCTTCTTGTGTAGAATTTCCAATTATTTGTGTTACTGTTCACAAACGTGAAATCTACTTTGCATGTACATACATTTTTTCTGCTTGAAAAAGAAAAAAAATAGCTCTGGAGGTGTTTACAGGAATCTACAAGTAATGAATGTGATCATGCTTTTTCTTGTTTGGATCCATTTCCATGTGTTGCTATAGTTTTTTCTCTCCACTGAATCTGTGACCCCCTTGATGTAACTTTGTGTACATATGTAGCCAAGAAGAAATTACTCGCATCAGACTTCAAAGTAGTGCCAAGTGTTATTTCTTTCCAAGTTCCACTTTTTTTCTGAATGTATCTGTAAGGGAAAAGCAAAATGAAAGAAAAAATAACAATAAACATTACAATACTTTTATCAGTCGAGCTTAAGAAATAAATACAAAAAAGTTAATTAAGAAATCTGCACAAGTTCCAATGATACATGACTGTCTTTATCCTGCACAATTCAGTTTGTTATGACAATTAACATAAATGTACATCTGGTTTCTTTAACATCAAAGATAATCTTTTATGTTAGTCAAAGATTGTTCAGACTGTTCAAATTGTTGTAGATCTATTCGATCTATGAAAATGCTGAACAAATAGTTAATATTAATAATAAGAAGGGTGTTTTTCGGAATATGGCCCCAGATTGGTAAAGGTATGAACAAAAATATATCATTGGATAAACAATAACAAAGTTAGATTTATATTTTGAAAGCTGAAATCACTAGATCTATATGTATGTAAAATGTAGATTTATAGATTCTAGATCTATACTGTTTCGGCATTTGGGTGATTATGAAAGAAATCGTTTGGCAACAAGACCCTCTATAAAAAGTTATTCTGGATTATGAAACTATAACTAGATCTAGGTCAGTGAAGACCCTATTGATTTGGTCCAGTAGCTACAACGAAATAAAATGTAGGGATTTTTGTAAAATGAGTTCTAACCATGAGCGTTTAGTGAAGAGTTTGAACTTGTCCTCTCGTACATGAATGAATGTGAAGAACATGTCACTAGAAATCCCCAACTTTCCATTAAGCAGTTTATAAACCGTAATCATATCCCCTCTTCGTCTTCTGTAGAATAGTGAATGTAGGTTGAGTCGTTTCAGGCGTTATTCACAATAAACGGATTATACTCTACAGTAAAAGTGGAAAGTTGAACAGATTCTTGAAGGAGTAAAGCCTAACATAGCCTCTAACTAATCGAGGCCATGTGCTGCTCTGTTGATCCCCTTTTCGATCCTCGAAACCCGCGGAATCATCCTCTGATTATTCCACGGGAAGTCTTGCTCAGCACATAGCCTCTACGCACCCGTCAACGTTACTTGTTGTTTTCTTTTGTTTAACCTTGAAATCTTTCGTCAATTTTCTATACGAAAATCTTTCATGAATAAATCAGTTCCTGTTAGAGAAAATGAACCAATCAATATAGCTTCTGTGACGTGGCGTGAAGAGACCGCTCAGCTGATTCCAAACATGGGGAAAGTAAAAATTGGTTATCGCAAATAAGACATGATAATTTCCACATACATAAGAAAAGTATGACTTTTGACCATTTTCTTTTTGAAAAATGAACAAACATCTATTTGTGAGTGGAGTTTTTATCAAGAGAAAAGAAAAGTATACAGTGTACATAATTTCAGCTTTATCCCGCTATCTGCCCTTTTTGGTCCCCAATGAATAATGGAAGAGCTCAATCTTTTCTGTTACGGTTCCTTTTATTTGATTGGTTACATGTGCTGAACAATACGGGTTACGTTTAAATCTACCTGTGTGTTAAAAATGTTAACGAGTTGTACTGCCCTATTTGGGAAGATTGTTGAATGATGCATGCAGTCTCTGTCGTCTTGAATATGAATATTGATGACGTTGACAGGTGATTAAAGGCGGCTTGCAGCAAGCTGCACGCTTGTATCGACTTCCCGCGCAATCAGAGGACTATGACGAACGTTTCGAGGATCGACCAGGAGATCGACAGAGCAGCACAGCTGCCTTGATTGAAGGCTAAGCCTAACATTACAGTTAGGCCTAATAATCAATTTATTCATATGCATGAGGAAAAATATAATTATAGCGATTTTCCTACGACACGTCGGTGTGTAGTCGGTTTGCACAGGAGGTCGAATGGCCCGCTTCTGTCTCTAAGTAAACGGTTAGGCTAACGAACGAGAGACAGAATTTTCGGTCTAATCCCAACAATGAAAAGAAATATTCAAATAAGACAAACAGATCCCACTAAAGTTAGTCACTAGGGGCCTAGGCCTACTCGATCTCAATTCTCATCCACTTCACAATGCCACATGAAACTGTTCATTAAGCTACATTTAATATTAACTACAATACATGGACATAGTCCACAATAATCAATGATTGTGGATTTGTGCGCTTCACCTGCAAGTTAAATTTGCCCCAAACTTTTCAGCATTTTAATTTAAGAAAAAAATGTGCAGCCTGTAGGGGCCTAAGTTAAGTTAGGCTTAGCCTTGCCCTGGTCCTGGCCTTAGCTTTTTAATTTTTTTTATTTTACTTAACTTAGGCTTTGCCTAGATAGGCACAACCACGGGCGCTAGATGGCGCTATCGCGCAAGTGCACAGATAGTCAATGCGCGATTCGGCCCGCTATGCATGCACACACTTCCGATACCGCCTGTGTTAAGCGAATGACAGGCGAATGAATCTGAGATTTTTTCTTTCTGTGATTGGTCCCCCTATGTTTATCAATGACATATTCTGAATGTCTGCGAGTTTACCGTTCAGGGGATGCCCTATACATCCCACCAAACCCAGGATTTTTTCCCTGAAGGACAAACAAAGTGGCGGTATGTATGCAATTTTAGGCATTTTTATCGCTACTTAGGCCTACCTTGTTCTTGCATAGTTTGAGTGGGTGATGTAGTGAGATGTGTCAGAATCTGTGTATTTTAGGGGAGTTGAGTTCGTTATCTATCGATGAGTCATTGAATAATCGCGCCGCAGTGAATCGCCTATGCATGTGACTGTGAGAGGCATAGATATGGGCTTGTCATGCAGTGAGCTACGATTTTGGGGGAATTTCTTCCAATTTATTCGCGTGCGCGCATGATGATCGTTTGACTATCGATAGTACATTGCTTGTAAAGCCACGTACGCGCTGTGCGCAGAATATGTCAACGTATTTTTCAGCACATGATATGGACTATTTAGCCCTTATTTTTCACTATTTATGAGATTTTCAGTTAAGTTTTGAGCCATCTGTGTGATAATTGGAATATTAATCAATATTTTAAGGCATGTTTTGTGACAGTTAGTGAGTGCTTGTTTTGTTTTTTTTTTGTGGACCTCCCTAGCCTAGACATAGACATGATGATAGGCCCTAGAGGCTTAGTTTTAGTTCACTTCAGTTTTAGTCTCATCCATCCTGGACCTGGTCTCATCCACTCACGGGTACATTTCTGTAAAATAGTTGGTATTTTCTGTCGCATGTACTAAAGGTATGGGGGAAAAAATAAGATAAATATTTTAAATACTTGCTTTCAAATTCAGCCCTTAAAAATCTCACTCCTACCTCAAATGGTCGTTAGGAAGAACTTTTGATATTTTCAGCAAAATCCAAAGTCAAAATCTTGTCCAAAACCGGAGAAATCCCCGCCGATTTGTTTCGCGATCGCGTGTTGTTTACAAACTGCCGATGTCTTAGACTAAAATCGGCCAATACAATTTTTGTCCACGAAGAAACTCGGGGATCGCAAACGCACATCGATCTTTACGATCGCGCACACAGAAAATCGGAACTTTTCCGTGTATGCCATAGGTAGCACTGACAGATCGTCCGTGCGATACCCTGACGCCTACCTAAACGCGCACGTCCGCGTACGTTGTCAGACATGTCAGAATTGTTGCATGTGGGACTAAGTCAATTTGTGAATGTTGGAACTAAGAAATTTGTAGTTTAAAAATACTTATTGTAAGAGGTCCATGAAATAACTACGTTTTTTCAATAAAAGACATAGCTGAAATTACGATCTTTTAGCGTACTTACGTTTGTGTCTACAATATATCCATAAAATGGCGGATACTCGGCCCTAAACCTTCCTCCGCAGAAGCACAAATGATCGCCAACGTAAAAAACGAACATCGCACCATAGAGTTAATACGTGGAATACGCGGGTTTTAGAGAGGGCGCTTCGGGGTGATCACTAAAAATCCTTCTAATTGGCAACTGGTTGACCCTAAAAATATAGTCTCTAACTTCAGTCAAAGAACTTTTGATAGAGTACAATGCGTCAGATGTCAAGCTATGTCACCCCAGTACACTTAAAAATATAGACAAAAACCAGGATATTTGTCTTATTCGACACTTTTACGACTTTGACAAGCATGTGTGGATAGAACATGATTTTTAAGTTCATTTTAATCCGGTTAGAGGTCCATAGCTGTAGCCATCTTAAAAATAGAGGGAAAACTGTGGAAAGATGACGTCATATTTGCTCTGAGATCGCGCGCTTTACTTACGATATCGCTAAAGAGATATGAATATTCATGAGTCCACGCAGGGCCCGTCGCGGAGCTAGTCTCGAAAACAGTCCTCGTTTTACATTTTACTACACACAACGTCAAGGTGCACACACTACCGTATGAGTGTGCAAAGTGTTTCAGAAGGATATTTTAGTAAAGGTGACTGGATAACAGTCTATAACTATGGTAAACAGTGAGGGGAAAAAAGCAAAACATGTCATGCATGGCATGCATGATACACAAGTGTACAATGGAAGCTCTGTTCTGCGAGTGTCGTGGTGGCAGATCGTGGAAGCCGGAGAGAGAGCTAGAGAGAAAGCATGGCGTACGGTATACGTGAGAGCTAGAGAGAGAGAGAGAGATCGAGAGTGCGCAATCGCAATTTCATGATGTATGTACATGTGATTAAACAGCGGAGCGTTTCATCAAGCGTACGGTCAGTGATTTCTATCGACAACTGTTATAAGCTACTGAAATCCTGGAATGTGATTGGCTGAGAGCAAATTTGTCAGTAAAAACGCATGATGAAACGCTCCCCAGGCAGGAGGTGAATCAGTTCACTACAATGTAGCTCGTGCATGTGTGGTACGGTCATTATGGATAGTAACAGTCTATACAAGTATACAAATAAAAGAAAACACACAAACAAATAAACTATGGTAAACAGTGAGGGGGGGAAAAGCAAAACATGTCTTTGTACAATGGAAGCTCTCCGAGTGCTGGTCATGGGTGTGGGGAAAGAGAGAAAGAGTGACGGGAGAGCTGGAGAGAGATCGAGAGTGCGTGATCGCAATGCAGTGAACGAATCTCAGTGCAGTGCATGTTATGTGTGCTTGTGTATACGTTACGGTCATTGTATGGTAACGTGTGCGGGATGAGCTTCGTGCGTGGGCAGATTAATGATACACTGCGAAAGACAAGAAAAACATCAAATAATACGTTCAAGAGTCTAGGAATGATGAAATCATGATCGTTAGCAGATATCTGAGCAACATTATCGTGAAAAAGAGGTATTTTACATCATTTGAGGCTGAAATTAGTCATTTCGTATTCGTTCGGATTTCAAAATATTGTTTGCGCCTTGTGCAAGCCTAGCGACTGAAACTTGGTCGGCGCGCGGAAAATTCAAATTTACCATATTTGGGTTAGAAGTTGTGTAACTGTACTAATTGCTAACGTAATCGAGCAAACATAATTATAGCTAGTTTAAGGTCATTGAGGGGCGTTTACGCACGGTTTGGCGTCAGAAGAACTGTCTACTTTGGTGCTGGATTTCTACATTTTGGAGGCTCTTTTTGAAGCAGGAAATTGGTGAATTTGCTTATGTCATTAATTAAGTTTAATTTATTGCCATTTTTGACCTTGGATTTGTAATATTAAAGAAGTGAAATTTTTGGCTTGGCGAGCCTACCATAGGGACCGAATTTTTGAGGACAAAACTCTTTTGAGGAGATGTCAGCGCCCGCGGCGACCAGGAAATGTACACAATGACTCCGATAGCTCGTTTCGCGAGAATCAACAGTAAATTACGGATTTGATTTTTGAAAATATCTTTTCCAACATTGGTGAGTTGAATTTATTGTATTTCTTGGATATTTTGGGGTCGGTTTTTGAAAATTAAATGCCGATTTTGAGTGAATATTGGTGACTTTTGTGCAGTGGTGTTTTAAAAAGATGAGGTGTATGACTGCCTACATTATACACACGAAGTATAGGAATGTAGCTATGAGTGGTCTCATCATACTTCATCTAGGCCTAGACATAATTCATAAAACTAAGTTAAGTTAAGTTGGTCATTTGGTTGCGTAGCCGTAGCAGTCGGGTCGTCCAATCCGATCCTCCCTTCGCCCTTCGGCTTCGGCGATAGCCTTGTTACAACAGCTCAGTGAATATCAGTGACGATCACCATCCATAAATGGCATTCTTGTGTATTACGCGCGCTATGTGCATAACTCTATGCGGCATAGCACAGTCGCGAAACCGACAAAAAAAAACACGGTAGGTCTAACTTAGCCTGGTTTTTACTTTTCAACACATTGTATAACTTGAAACTTACTCCAGTGCAAGTACGCTCCTTATACTCTGATTCCATTGCAAATAAGTTCATTCATACTCACTTGTTAAAATGGCTGGAATTCTTGTTTAATTCAAGGCGGGTCACTGCGGTCGCGGTCTTATTTACTATTTAGAGTGGATATCAGCTTAAGATGGCGGAAAGTCACGTGACTATAATCATTGTCATGGTGACTGGTCATGCTCGGCAAAGCTCGAGCTCGTGCTGCGTACGTACGCTCGAGCATGACAGAGCTCATTACCTGTTAGTATATGGTAAGACAGTAGGGGAGAGCGGGGCTAGTCCGCCCTCGGGGCAAGTCCGCCCACCACGTGATTCTCAGCTTTGCGATGATTGGATGAATCTTTTGCGGATAATGCAATAACAAACTACCCACATTCTACAACACACGACAGGACCAAGACATGTGGTCCACGTTTTACAAAACCACGGCAATATTTCAATTTCAAGGCCATGTAAGTAAAATTTGTTCCGGTCACATTTTTTGAAATTACCTATAGACATTCCTGAGCACAGTTATAGTAACTTTTATTGTTTTAAAGGTGAGATATTTGTCTTTTGAAATATGCAGTAAGAAAGTCCTAATTGAATGTAGATATGGCCTAAAACGGGATTAATACGCGATACCTCCCTTGGGGCTAGTTCGCCCTCTTTAAGACGGGGCATGTACGCTCGGGGGGCGAACCTGCCCCACTAGGGGGCGAACCTGCCCCACACAATGTGGACAGTTTTTCGTTTGCTGCTTCTCAAAATCATTAGTTTATATTGCAATTAAAGTATTATAGGCCCCAACCGGAAACTTTGAAATACTAAATGAAAACAACTGTTTAACCGAGCATTACCTATTTCCACCCAAACTTATTATTGGATTGTTTATTTCTTTTGACATACTTTGTTTTACTTTTCTTTCAGAATGGTGCGAAATTACCAAAGAAAAACGGATCGGGGGATGCACGTTCATCCAGATCTTATGAGACAGGCAGTTGATCATTATTTTTCAACTGACGATGGCACCAGAAAGACTGCCGAACGTTTCCAGATTCCACGTACCACATTGAGAGACAACATCAATAAAGTCAAGGGCTACCCAGAGAGTGAAAGGTCACCTGAAAACATGTCTGTTGGATATGTGCGAAGAACAATTTTCACACAATTGCAGGAAAAAAGGCTTGCGGAATACTTGAAAGGTGCTGCTGACATTTACTTTGGTCTATCACCATACAAAGTTAGGTGTCTTGCGTACCAGTGTGCGAAGGCGTTTGATATCAAAGTTCCTGAATCATGGTCTGAAAACCAATGCGCTGGGAAAGACTGGTTTACAGGCTTTTTGAAACGCCATGACACGCTGTCAATCAGACAGCCGGAGGCAACCAGCATTGGAAGGGCAACTGCCTTCAACAAGACCAACGTGTCACAGTTTTTTTCGAAGTTAGACAGTGTTCTTGAGAGGCATGGATTCGAGGCCCAACACGTGTGGAATGCTGATGAAACGGGGTTAACTACAGTACAAAAGCCCCACAAGGTTGTTGCAACGAGTGGGAAAAAGCAAATTGGATCCCTTACTTCATCAGAGAGAGGAGTCCTTGTGACTGTTTGTGTAGCAGCGTCGGCCACAGGCCAAACGATACCACCGTTTTTTGTATTTCCTCGAGTGCATTTCAAGCGGCATTTCCTCAATGGTGCTCCACCTGGTTCAGCAGGAGACGCAAATAGGTCAGGATGGATGACAGGAGACATCTTCGTCCAGTTTCTGCAACACTTCGGTGCACATACCCGTCCATCACGAGAGAAACCAATCCTCCTCCTTCTTGACAATCATGAATCGCATTTGTCAATAGATGGCCTAAGTTTTGCAAAAGAGAATGGGATCATTATGCTGTCGCTCCCTCCTCACTGCTCGCATAAGCTCCAGCCATTAGACCTCTCAGTATTTGGCCCACTGAAGAGACGAGCAGCGGTGGCCCAGACTAGCTGGTTGAGGAACAACCCTGGAAAAGCTATGACGATGCATGACATTCCCGGAATCGTCGGAGAGGTATGGCAAGACACGCTCACCCCACGAAACATTACTCAAGGTTTCACAAAGTCTGGTATCATGCCGTACAACCCAGAGGTGTTCAGTGAGGCCGACTTTGCCCCATCATCAGTGACGGACAGACCCGCTCCGGCACCAGCCACCCAATCTATGACCGGCCGGTCAAGTTCAGATGAAACTTCAACAGGACAATCCTTCGGTAGACCAGAATCACCTTCTTGTTCCATGCCCAATGTCTCAAACATCGAGCAATGTGAATCAAACCCACCAACTGCAGTGCAGTACAAATCAATCACAGAACTGCACGGCAAAGTTATCGAAGTTGCAGGAGATGGTCACTGCCTCATTCATGCCGCCGCTGCAGCATTGAAATGCCAGGATCTAAGAATCACAGAAAGTGGACTTTCTGAGGCGATGGTCAGTGAGGTAGTGTACAACAAGGCATACTATGAAGACTTTGCAGTTGAATCCCAAGATATCTTAAGCGAGTTATGTAAATACATCTTCGACAGGGAGTACAACACGGCTACCTGCGACATTCTGATTCCTGCTCTCTGCAATGCTCTGCAAGTCACTATCGTCATTTACAAGAAATCACAGAAGGATGGGTGTTACACAAAAACCCAGCACCCCCCTGGCCGTCCAAATGTTTCATCGAAGTTCACAATCTCGCTTGTCCTCACTGGAGAAGGTTCAGGGTCTCACTACAACGCGCTTATCCCAGATGGTGAAAATCAGTCAGAAGGTAACACCGACATCGATGATAGGGTCCAATCACCAAGCACTTCTCTTGACCGAAGTGCCGATGAGTTTTCGCCAGAGGTTGTATCTCCCTACCCCTGTGCACCTGAACGCAAACATCCAGCAACGGGTAGGAGGAAGCGGAAATCCGCCATTCTGACAGATACTCCTGTAAAGGATGCCCTGGAGGCGGAGCAGCAAATGGCAAAATCTCGCAGAAAGGTTGATCGGAGTGCCGGAAAAAGACTCTTCAAGAAGAAAAGGGAAAAGTCAGCATGTAAGAGAAAGGGACAGCGAAGAAAGCAGCATAGGTCTCAGCGTAGCTCGTCAGAAGATGATGATCCTCTGTGTCTTGTCTGTCTAGGTCCATGGTCAAACAGCAGATCAGGAGAAAAATGGGTCCAGTGTACGCAATGCTCTTTATGGTCACATGAAGAGTGCACAGGCATTGACGGTTCTTCGTCTTACTTGTGTCATAACTGTGATTCATCAGACGAAGTTTGACTAAAATGTTAAACATTTCACTGATAACTAAGCAGAGACATTTCGTACGATTTTCCGTTGTTATTTGGATCATACATTTAATGTGTGATCACGTTTGAAGCAAAGATTAGAAATATCAATTGAATATTTCAGTTACAATTGGTTGGTTAATGATAGTGATTAGACACGGTTGTTGATTATTTCATTTCAGAAACTGTTTTCTGAGTTTAAAGTGTTAAGCCTTAGAGCTACAAGTGTATCAATACTGCACAATAATTGTTAATCTTTTTAATAGCTATAATTGTTTTCTTCATTGATTATGACTAAGTATTTTCAAGGTTTTTAACATTTAAGAGCAACATATTTAACAGCATCGTGCCCTGTGTCAATGTTATATTGACCACTCATGCACAGTATTTTAAATGTGACAAGACTGCCTTGAATCAAATTTCAGAAGATAAAGCCTTGCCATGGAAAAATCCATTGGTGATGCATGCGATCTCGTTGACGACGGCTGAAGTCAAATATTGTTACAAGTCATGTTTGAAATTCAGTTTACCATGGTTGCAAATGTAATATGGTTCCAGCTTTTTAGTATAGATAATTTTTGACCATCATGTGATTTCAGGGTCATGAAACCCTCCTTCATTTCACTGAGACTGTTTAGTGTAAATATTAATTGACTATACTCTTAAATCACAATGATTATAATTGAACTTTGATTTTCGTTTTTACGCCCAAACAGAAAGATTGGAATTCAGTATTAACTGAAGTTGTTATGTATCAATTCGGGAAATTACTAGTGGCTTAACATCTTTTAAAGGCTTAACAATATTCAACCAAGATATATTGAATGATTATGAACATTCAAGAAAATATCAAGCATTTTGCATTTTATAATCCTTGGTTTTATCCTTTTACAATTTCACCTCTTAAACCTTAATGAAACCGCCTTTATTTCCCAGATTGTTACCCTTAATAACTTCATATTTCTATATGTTAACTATCACAATGACAGACGAGAATTTCTATACCGTTTTAAAAAATCCGAGGAAATTATACGAATGTCGTTAAGAGAAACACTCAATCGATCGTTGCCGACCATTACACCTACTTCTCAGGACGATGTTGATTAATTTTTAGCTATCCATTGGGGGGGGGGGGGGGGGGGGGAGGGGGGCTGTTGTCCCAAGGACCCCCCCCCCCCCCATTGTGCCACTGACATGGAGTTTGTTGTTTCTATTATGTGTTACGATGTATTTCATTGGTTGTTGTTTCTTTCAATAAATGTTTTGATGTTATAAAACAGAAAATGTGTTCAATATATCATTGTGTCCCTGACAGGGCGAACCTACCCCATTAGACGGGCGAACCTGCCCCAGCGTGGGGCAGGTTCGCCCTGTGGTCTAAATTTTTTTTATTGCTATCAGTTGTGAAAACTATATATCTGACCTCGATGAAAATTTGCTATTAGCTAGCCAATACCTCTGCCTCTCACTTTGGAAAGGCACGGTCTCCGTGCATCTGTAATGACGGCTCAAGAAAAGTTAGAACGAAAATAGGGCGGACACGCCCCGCTCTCCCCTACCAGATTGGCAGTCAAAATTCTGTGAAAATATGACAATTTGTGCTAGACTGATATTAACATTATTTTCTGACATTCTGCGAATCCCCCATGACTCGAGTAGTTTCCTGACCTTAATTAGCAAGAATCAAACAGTTCAGTTGCTAGTGCTCTCATTCAGCTGATTATGTTGGTTTGGTTATGAGGTTTGATCACCCAAAGTCAAGATCTATTATGAAGAGAGCGTATAATATATATGAAACAAAAAAGGATAGGCCTGCGCCTATACTTTGGAGGGGGATCCCCCCAAACAAAATATCGAGATGATTTTTGTTTTTCATGTTATAATGACAAACTAGGCACTGTTTAATAGGATTGCAAAACAATATGATGATAATAATAAAAATAGCTAGATTTATCAGGGACATGCATGCAAACAGTGATCCATGTATGTATGTTTGGTTTTTAAATAAAGTTCATTCATTCATTCATTCATTCATTCATTCATATGGCAGTGCAAATATACACGCAGCCCCCCCCCCCCCATTAAGCCCCTCCACTTTCCAAGACGTTCCGCGGCGCCTGTTATATTGTGCACATCCCACATCCATCCCAGGGAATGCTCAGGCATTCCTATACCAGGTATAGGCCTACCCATTTTCTACACCTGGGTGGAGAGTGGCAAATGTAGATTAATATCTTGCCAATTAAGGAAATTAGTCTTGAGTGGAGTTCTGGCAAGTTTAGAAAGTCCTCTAACTCCCGTAACTTGACTCGCTCACCCCAAAATGCTTTGCCTATAAGTGGATAGAAATCACTTTGTATATACGCTCTGCATACCGTTTTCCCTATCATCATGTCATTAATTATGGGGTTTAGTTTCTAATTTGAGGACGGTGGCGGATCCAGGCAGGGGCGCCAATTAAGGCCCCCGTTTAAATTGTCTGTTTTGTGAAAGTTTTACCGTGGGAGGGGAATACCCCCTCCTTCACCCCGCTCCCCCGCCCCTGGCGCCCCCCCCCCCTCATTCCTGGATCCGCCACTTCAAAATTGAACTGGATTTATCATCAGGATCTGATACAAGTCCCCATACAGAGGCGTAGAGGGTATTGAGGGCACGTGCCCCTCCCCGGAACTCAAATGACGAAAAGGAGAGAGAGAGAGAGAGAGAGAGAGAGAGAGAAAGGAGAGCGAGAGAGAAAGTAACAAAACTGAGAATGACGGGAAAAAAGACAACCTCTTTCCTTCCCCCTCATGAGTTTTCATAAGTTATTTTCCGAGTAAGACCCCCCCCCCCGTCAGTGATCTTTTAATGTCTGGACTCACGCCACCTTTCTAGAGGAGTGAAAATATAGTGCAAATAGAGTAAAAATTCACTCTTTTCTCTATCATGTCTATAGCACTCAATATTCACTTGACATTCACTCCTCATGTCGGATCACTGGCGTGACTCCCGGGGAGTAATTATAGAGTGAAATTCACTTTTTTAATTTAGAGAGAGAGAGATAGAGAGAGAGTAAAAGAGGGAGAAAGAGAGAGAGAGAGAGATAAAGAGGGAGAGAGAGAGGGGGAGAAAGAGAGCGCTAGACAGAAAGAGTACGGGGAAGAGGGGGAACATGTGGCAGAGGCGATGTGATTCTATTATACCAGGGGGTGCTTCACAAAGAGTTAAGTTTGACGTACAGTAGCACTTAAATTCCTAGTTGCGTGCGGTATTTGACACATCACCGCATTGGTCAGATCATGCTCTGGGGACGCGCGCTATTGGTTAATCTACCAATGAGATAACGCGTTAAATACTGTGTGCGCATTGGTACTTACGCACGACTTTAAGTCAAACTTAACTCTTTGTGAAACACCCCCCACAGGCATATTAAACTCATACAAATGTGTTCTTGACCGCTTGATAATTATACCGTCCCTGTCAGACTTGTCAGAGGCTTGTCAGATACGAAACTTCATGTATAGTCCTATTCAAAGAAAAATAATATCACATGGTGCAAGTACCACACTGAACGTGAGCTTCAATTGCCACTTTTGAGGGAACTTTTATATTGACAAAAGCGTGGAAAACGATGTCATCAGTATCATTTCCATGATAGTAAATTCTGAAACCTTCTGAAAACAATAATCATGTAATTTGCCTCTTTATTTTCAAGGTAATGGTGACGGCCTTTTTAGCGACACAAGCTCTGGCCGATCCAGGGTTGGGCTGACAAAAAACAACAACAGAAAAACCCCATATATATATATAGCATAGTGCGCCGTATTTTTCGTGTGACCAAAAATCACGGATGGCTGTTTTTTTAGTAAAGTTCGGTTATATTTCAGACTTTTGCCACGACCAATGGATAAAAGTGACCGAAAATGGCTTAGTCACTAAAGTTTTCTTTTGAATTGGATACTAATTTTTGAGTGCGTTCCGCAAAAAAATGGGACCTGGGGGCGTTTCATGAAAGGACTTGTCAGATATTTTATCCGACAAATTTGCTCTCAGCCAATCCGATGCAAGGATTTCAGTAGCTTATAACAGTTGTCGGATAAAATATCCGACAACTTCCTTTCATGAAACGCTCCCCTGATCACAAGACAAGCGTCTAGAAATCTTTATTCATCGAGGCGATGCCATCAAATCTGTATAAGTAAAAGATACATATTTCCAGATTAAAGGATATGTTGCCTTTCATTTGTACGCAATTATTGACTAGTTAGTTTTGAT
Organism: Heliocidaris erythrogramma; assembly: GCA_025617745.1. NCBI lineage: Eukaryota > Metazoa > Echinodermata > Echinoidea > Camarodonta > Echinometridae > Heliocidaris > Heliocidaris erythrogramma. Next base: position 59,860,888 of record CM046854.1, read on the forward strand.
GGATTTTCATCTTAATCTGTAAACTTTCGAACTATGGACGGGGTTCTTATTTGAACCGTCTACCAATTAAATTTTAGAATATAGAAGTACTCCTTGGATTTAGTATCATGACCATGAAGAGAGTGTATGCACCGCACTTTGGTATAACCCGCACGGTATCAGTTCCGTTATTTTACATGTAATTTTAGTTTAGTTCAACGAATAAAAAAAAATAGGGGGGGGGGGGGGGGCAAAAAGGGATTAGTTGCCTTGTCGCGTCTTGCAGGTGCTCAGGCTCAGTTGACACATTAAAATGCATTAGGTATTCACACGATCGCAAAGAATTTTAAGCAATTAACTCAGGGACAATTTCAATACGGTACCCTTAACACGTAATTACAAAGACGTTATCACCATCACATAAAATCATTGTTCTCATATATTTACACAAGAAAGTTGGGATGTCTGTATTTTTCCAATATGTAGATTTAAGAAGATCGGAAATACCAGATACTAAATTCAATTCAATTCAATTCAATTCAATTCCATTTATTTTTCATCCATAATAGATCTACATGATATGAACTCATTTGTACATTATGCAAGATGAAGAAAAGGGAACCTATATACAAAAAGCGATGAGCTCGTTATACGTATAGCTCCCGTGGTTACAATACAATAATTATGCAGATAAATTACTATATAAACATTAATTATCTAGCGTATTGCAAGCAGAAAATAACATGTTATATATACGCACACGCCAACATGCTCACACGCACATACACACACAAATTTAACATGTCTGATTTCACGTTATTTTCACATTTACTTTCTACAAATTCGCTATCCTCATGATAAACTCTGCAAATAGAATTTACACTCCTTACCGATTCCGTGTAAGAAGTACAGGTATAGTTTCCGTAGAGCTAGAGCATCATAAATTATAATTATTACCGTCCATAATCACTTTGAAATTTTTACACTTTTTACCCACTGACCATTTGGGATGCTATTTTTATTTGCCCTTCTATGTTTGTTTTTAACACATATACGCATATTTTTAAAACGTTATCTATATCATTCCAATGTAAACATAAAACATGAAAAATCCAGCTTAGGCTGCTTTATAGAACATTAATTGTGTACAAAGCATGCTTTTGCTTGCCGCAAGTTAATAAACCATTACTGAATTGAATTGATGGTTGCTACACTCGCATGCTGAGAGTCGTGGAAAATGTCAGTTGGAGGCAACATTTGACCAATGCAGAGCTGTATGGGAATCTTCCTAAAATAAGCCAAAAGATCAGGACGAGGAGACTCCGGTATGCTGGCCACTGCTCAAGAAGCCAAGAGTGTGTTTCGCAGCTGTTACACTGGACACCAAACCGCGGAAAAAGGAAGCCAGGAAGACCAACTCTATCATACCTTGATACTCTGAAGAGGGATACCGGTCTTGAGCCTGAAGAACTAAGATCAGCAATGTGGGACAGAGGTGTTTGGAGGGCCATCGTGAATCGAGGACACCACTCGAATTAAGCAAGTAAGCAAGAATTGAATAACTGAAGTGTGGTCCAACTCAACAAAATCTTCAGACTGTTTTAATCGACGATACCTAGGATCTCAAATCTCAAAGCAGCATGATGGACGTATGTCAAAACATGAACTCTGACGTAGCGTGCTGTAACCGGCTCAGGAAACAGATTGACCACGTGCGTATGTCGATCGAAGCTTGCTGGATATGTCTACAACAGAGTGAGATGGAATATAATACACTCAAGTGTTAGGAAATAACATCTACAACAGCTTTGGCATCTCTCGTGGAAATAAATACAATGTAAAAGTAAATGAGAGAATGATGGTTGCATAGCTTAATCAAAGTTCCCCAGAACTCTCATCCCAGTTGAAATGTTTGCCAATATTGAAAAAATGTCTCCGCCGGGAATCGAACCTGGGTCACTGGCTTAGAACGCCAATGCATTAACCACTAGACCATATACATATATATAAATATATATATATATATATATACATGTATATATATATATATATATATATATCTATATATATATATATATATAAATTGAACAGAATTGAATTGTAATGGTTTATTAAAAAACAAGACTTGCAGCTAAAAAGCTGATAATGTTTTTTGTGCAAAATTGATCACATCATAATGAAAATATCAACAAAAAAACCCCCCCAAAACATAGTAAATAATGTTATCATTGTATAGCAAGGAAAACCTTTGATAGATGAAATTTAAATAACGAAGTTTCTTGTAACATAAAGATGAGTGGAAGAACATATAAAACGATGAGTAAAGAATTAAGGTTTATATATACACTCAACCAAAAAAGTAAGTTCCCCCTAGCATTTTTGGATATATCTCAAAAAGTATTTTACCGATTTTCATAATTCAAACGAGAATGGATAGGGAATTTTATTACTCATAACATGAATGGCATATCATTGCCACCAGATATCATTATTGGTGTGAGAAAATGCATTTTATGTCAAAATGCATGGAAAAAAAAGTTGCACTTTAGTGATTTGCATTGACTTTTACACAAATAATCAAACAATCACTCATGATTCTGAACTTTTAAGCATGGTTTATTGCATATTTCGGCCAATTCGGTCTATACGTCTATCATGCTGCTTTGATGTTTGAGACCCTAGGCCTATATATTGCCGAAATTTAAAAACTTTTGATTTTAACGGAATTTTCATTTACTTGTTTAATACTCATCTCTACATTTACAATTCCGAAGCAGAATTTATATTTTGTTATTGTTATATATATTTGCTCTAGGGCTGATTATTAGTTAATAAGCTTTAAACTATATATATATATATATATATATATATATATATATATATATATATATATATATCAGGATATTTCACGTACTGGCATTGACTAAGGCAAAGACAAAGGCACTGTAGCCAGTAAGTTTTATGTTTGTTTACAATTCCGAAGCAGAACATAATTATTTTAAACAAATAATTTCCTGGTACTACAAAATTTCAATATGGCACGAAAAAAAGACATGATAACGAAGCTTTTCAACCTGCACTCATCAGGTTATCACGCAGGTATGTAACAAACTCGAAATCAACTACATTGTATATTATACTCGATGAATCCGGACGCAACCCGGACGCCGTAATTTCAGAACAATCGCAAAGCTTGGACGAACTCCTTTTGTCTACAAAAAAGGGGTTCGTGGATTGAATGTAGGCGGCTTCCAGAAAGCGTAAATGCGCTGCGCTTCTGGCCCGGGACATACATTCAATCGCACGAACCCCGTTTGCCTTTTCACACGAGTGTAAAATTCATAGTATGGAAAGCTTATTAGGCCCGGTCCCACTGGCCGATGGACACAAAACGTATGCAAAAAGGACACAGCGGACGAGCAAAATTTCGGGGGTGGCTCCATCCGTTTTCATCCGCTCCAGAAATGGACAAAATTGGCGAAAATTTGCGAAAACAGAACGGAAAAGAACGGACGCCTAGCGGATGAAAGCGGATGGAAGTGGGTCAATGTAAAGGCAATCTGCTTGTTGGGGTCATATCACAGATCGCTTCCTTTAGAAAGGAATCCACACTGAAAATATACTGAAACTTACAATCCAAAGAGAATTGTAGTTCACAAGAAAGTTAGTTTTACACATGTCAAACATGATTTATTACCATTCCTAATCTCAACATTCCCCAGCGGGAAGGAAAACCATATTCATGAAAAAAAAACATTGCTCTTGAAATGACCTCAAATTGATCAAAAACGACGATCATAGATGGGGGGGGGGGCACGTTAATGTTTCCCTGCGTAATTGCGAAAAGTGCTGAGAAATAAAGGGTTAGAAATAAAGGGTTCGGAATATAGGACCGTCTAAGCATGAACTAAACATGAAATTGAATATACCCACTTTCCGCAAGCCACATTTCTGTTCCAGTGCAAAAATCCAAGTTTTGTCGTCCATCGAGTACGAGATATAAAGAGATGATACCCACTGATCCAGGTCATCTCGACCTTGAGAAATGATCCCAGTAACGGAGAAGGCCTTGCCTAGGTCCACCTGCATCGTAATTTAAAGAGAAGTTTGAGTTCTTCTTGAGGTAAAAAAGTAATTGTGTGTTTTCTCATACTTTTTATGTCAGTTTGGAAGAATATCATAGAGCAAAATACTGTCCTCTGAAACGGATTGCTCTTCAAATGTCTTCATATTCGAAATATGACGAGAAATAGCTGAAAAGTTTGGACCAAACTTTCACGCGAAATGTATGTGTAGTCCCATACACCCATTTGCAATGGGCTTATCTCGAAAGGGTGCGGTGCGGTGCGGCGCGGTGGGAAGCGTTCAACGCACCCTTTCGAGAAAAGCCCCCCCCCCCCCCGCTTGTCTCGAAAGGGTGCGTTGAGAACTGAGTGGCGAGTTAACGAGTGGGTGCGTTAACTAGTCTTCCACATCAGTCGTTTATAATCGAATTTAAGGAATAGAAATTCCTACACCATTGACGTAAACTAGTCTTACACATCAGTCTTTTAAATTGAAATAATAAAAATTGAAGGTACAGAAGGCGTTGAAAGAAGTCACCGGCCACTGACAAAATAAACACTCGAACTGCAGCCTGGCTGCTAGCTGGTATTATAATTAGGGGTGGACAATGTCAATGCCAACAATTTCAAAAGAATAATTATACAATAATATTTTGCATACGTTCTACTTACCAAATACAATCATCCAACAATTCTAATGAGTAATGTCTGATGTACTTGTACTATTGTAGGCGAAATTTCGCGCGGGCGGGCCGGGCAGCTAGCTGGCTACTTCCGTCTTGAGAGTTGAGATATCACGTGACGAACCAATTCGTCTATAAAAACCCAATGAACTCTCTCAGTGGTTTAACTCCTTCAATGATCTCTGGGAAATAATGAATGCTAATTATGAGGACTTTTCAAAAAATATTTTTTTGATTATATCTTTTTAAACACATGCAAGCTAAATTCCACGTTCAGTTAGAAAATAGATATTTCGTTATGTTAATTTTATCATAAACGACTGATGTGGAAGACTAGTTAACGCACCCTTTCGAGAAAAGCCCCCCTGCTTGTCTCGAAAGGGTGCGTTGAACGCTCCCCACCGCGCCGCTCCGCACCGCACCCTTTTGAGATAAGCCTTTGCAATGCACATGATTTTTTTTAGCAAGAATGAGTCAAATGATAATTTCAAAACTTCACAGTTTACACCAATTCTTATGTACTACAATAATCTCTTTCAACTTCTTCCAGACAGTTTCTTTTAGAATTTAATCGCTTGATCAGAACTCAACTTTATTTCAAGATCAGAGTTAATGAATTTTCTTTCACATAAAATTTGTATCACTCAACAATTGTTTTTATCTGTTATTTCTGTCAACAAATTTTCTTTCGCAGACATTCAGGCCTATATTTAGTAATATTTATCAAATACTGTTTTTATCTTATTTTTTTGCAAGTTTGAACTTTTTATTAACAAATTATAAAGCATTTAAGCACTTAATCTGTACTTTGTAAAATTTTGCCCGATCGATTTCACCACGCTCACTGTATACGTTGTTAATGTTCTACTCTCTAATGGACAAGAGTAGAAATTCACTCTTTCAGGAGTCATGTACAAGGATTATTCATTTTTGGTATAGAGATCCATATTCAAAACTAGTGGAACCCATTCTCAAAAGAGTGATTCTAACCACTACTTTGGAGTATTTTATAATAAATCTTGGAGTGTATAATTCAACCCTATAAAACGAAGTGATCCCTAATATGACTTCGAAAAGATTCGACTCCTCTGCATTAAAGAGCTGGTCAGACCAGGGCCCCGTTTCATAAAACTTGTTATCAATAACAACTGCCCCATTTCTCGGACAAATTTGCTCTCAGCCAATCAGATTCAAGGATTTCAGTAGCTTTTAACAATTATTGTAACTTATTATTGATAACAAGTTTCATGAAACGAGGCCCTGAGCGATAACAATAATAACGAGATTTTCAATCAAAGGTACGCCCTCCTTTATTTGAGTGGTCTGTGTTGAAAATAAACTCGAGTTCTTTATTGTGAAAGAATATTGTCTGGCATCAATTTCGAAAGGTTGATTATGTATTTTGTAATAATTGGTGTAAACTGCGAGGTTTTGGAATCATAAAAATGATTTTAAAAATGGACTCAATCTTGCTCAAAGTCACGTGAAACGGGGCTACACACATTATTGCATTACAGATTGGTCCGAACATTTCAACTATATATTTCTCGTCATATTTTGAATATATAAGGGCATTTAAAGACCTTTCCTTTTCAGGGGGCATCTCTTCTGTGATATTCCTTTAATTAACATGAACATAATGGTCCGAATTCACAAAGGAGGTTTGGTTTAAACCATGGTTTAAACCAGGCCCCTAAAGCTCCGCCATCTTGTCGGGGTCCATTAGAAGGTCCGATAAGCACCGTTGCATAATTCATGAGCGTAAATGCATGATTCATTTTGTAAGATGCTCCCCGAGAGTAGCGTGTGTTTGTATGTGGTATGAAAACAAATTCGCACATCAGCTTGGGGCATGCGCAGTAAGAAAGGTCAAATTCAGTAATATATGCATTTATGGTAATGTATTCATTGCTTCAACGCAACAGATTCGGCGAATCAGCGACGGCAATTTCTAATTATGACAGACGGGGCTCGGTCAATGCACTTTAATTGTAATCGATCTCCAAATCAAAATCTATCGCTTTGCAAATATGTAAACAAGTAAATAAAGCTTAAAAATGTAACCGGACGGGACCGAATCAAATGTAATCATGAACAAAGATAATGTAAAAATAATGTGAAGTATTTGACACGTCGCCAGTGGCAAAAGTCTCTTTTCTTGTTGATATACTTAATACCCGTGAATGTATCATTAAATATGCGTTAAGTATAATGATAAATAAATACATAAATAAATACATAAATAATACATGCATAATGAATAAAAAAAGAAGTTATCTTTCAAAGTAAGATTTTTTTCAGGGATGGTTTTCTTAATAGGAAGGATAATCTTCATTTGGGGTGTGGCGGTGGGGTCCTTTAGTTAATTGAGTTTTTTTTTGTACCATTTTATTTAGACTTGATGTTAATGTAATTTTGTTTTTATGTTGGCAATTAAATAAAAGTGTATGTTTATTTTCTTTTTTAAGGGATTTTTTTTTATTTGTCAGGAATAATCAAATTACCGGGAAGAAGTATATGTTCTATATTAACGTTTACTTTGCATTTGTGAGTAAAATTTATGTTGCCATTCCTTTCCAGCTTTCATGCCTGTAAGTCACCACTCAGTCACATGTCTTACAATACCATCCATTTACTTCTACTTATGATTAACCATTCCAGTCAGAGCTTATTGTCTTCACTCTTCCTTTCATTTCAAGCAGGGGTGTCGCTAGAGCATTTTGAATGGGGAGAGGTGGGGCAATACTAACCGTGCCGAAAAAAAAATTCCCACAAATTTTCAATAATGAAAAAAGAAAATGGAAGTTCTATTAGTTTTATATATTTTTTGACATGCCAAAATACCGACAGTTTGAAAATTACAAATATTAAGGTGTATTACCCTCCACCACCCTAGGGGTGCATCCAGGATTTTGTAAAAGATGGGGCACAATCTTGGAGTTGTATACTGAAGGTATGCCACTTTGTATCAAGGGGGCATGGGCTGCAAGCCTTCTCTCACTGCCTCCACCCACCCCTACCCCCTCCAGCGATACCACTGCTTTTACTCTCATTTTGTATCTTTCTCATTCCTTTTAGTATAAAGGTCACTCTAGCTTACCTTTCACAGAAATTTTAAATTTCACATTTCTAGTTATGGAACCCTCCCACTTTGAATCCTCTCATACATAAAAGTATATCACATGAACATTATCACTGAAAGGAGAATTTTGAATTTGACAAGCTCTAAAAAAATGTAAATATTTAAGGCAACTAGATGACTTTTCATCTCCTTAACATAAGAGAGATAAACTAAATCTTTTTGTTGTTGTTATTGTTGTCTATTTAATAACAATAAATATCAATTAAAATAACAAGTTTATAATTAAACAAAAAATAATAATGAAAATCTTTGCAGAAGTTTAAATTTTCACATCACATATAATTGAATGAATATTCAGGGTTTTTCAACAGTTTTCAAGAAATATTCATGACAACCGCTTCATTCTATTACACTGTTGCTGGTCACCAACATAATTCAAATCTAGGTTTGGTTAAATTTCATTCAGCTGAAGGCACTTATTTGTTAGGCTTTCAGCAAATGCAATATTCCAATAGAAATCCTCCCAATCAGAAACCATGATATCTGTATTGTTTTATTTTGAATGAAAGCCCCACCTTCATTACATATCTCCACTTGTGAGATTGCTGATTAATGAGGACCTTACAAAAATACATATTGAGCTAGTATAATATTAAATTGAAAGTTCACCCTGATTATAAGTTGGTTTTATAAGAAGCAGAAAACTTAAAGAAACAGATCAGTGAAGGTTTGAGCAAAATATGATACGACATAAGAAACTAGTTATGATTTTTTGAAGTTGTAATCAATCAAAGATAAATTGGCAACTCTGTGTCGTATCTTGTGAGCTCCTCTCCCATTTGCACTGTACCCCAAAAATCATTAATTTCCATTTTCTCTAAAGAAAATATTCAAACATACTTGGCATGCACCTTAGATATATAATCATTGCTCATACAATTGTTTGTTTACAAAACCTGTAGGAAAAAACCTATTCCTTCATCAGAAACTAAGAAAATGGAAATTTATGAAATTTTCTGTATGGAGCAAATGGGAGAGGAGCTCAAACCTCCACTGATCTGTTTCTTTAATTTTTCTGCTTCTTTTATAACCAACTTATCAGGGTGGACTTTCCTGCTAAATTATATGAGTTTATTCCTTGAACAGTTTTTTGAACATCCACTGCTGGCATCTGAAGCACATGGTATCATGATAAGGTAGATGTCTATGAAGAGCTGTAGTGGTATACCATAAGTCTGTTGAATGAAAAGAGAAAATAGAACAAATTAAAAACTCCTAAGGTCATACACAATATGACAGGACTGCAATGTGCCAGATATGTCTATATGCATGAGTGAAACAGAGGAAATATAGCTTGATAAAAAGCTATTTTACCCACATTCATTAAAACCAAGTTCTTTTGTAAGCATGAAAATGGGAATGATCAATCCTTTGAAAGAAATTCCCATATTTGACCAAAAATTCTTCTTTTAAAGGTCAGAGGGGAATGGAATTACAATTATTTCAAATAACTTGCTTCCTCCTCTACAAGTTGTGTACTATTGATATATTATATATATTATATATTTTTTATATTCATGTAATAAAAAAAACTTTTTTTGTTGTGGGGGGGGGGGGGGGGGGATTACCACATTTAACACAGTATAGCCCTACCTCTCCAAGCTTGAGCAGGTCAGTACTATTATATTTGCTCTTTGTTCATCTCTCCTGATTGTGGATCTCAATATTCCTTCACCATCTATTGTAAAGAATCACGCTGTGTAAAAAAAGGATAAATAAATAAATTTATAAGTAAATGAAAGTAATTTAGAGGTTCACAAGATATATTTCGCAGAAAAAATTGTACTCCACTAATTCTTATATTTTCGATCTTCTTAAACATCTAGATACACGTAGTAATGTACATCTAATTTAGATCATAGATTACAGCTCAAAAGAAACCGTTTTCATAGAATGTATTGTGAATAAATGTGCAATCTTCTTCTCCATGCTCACACACAATGGTGGGCTTTGTTAGTAATGGTTTCAAATAATGTTTACATAGTTTAAAGACAAGCTATCAAAATAACAATGGGAACTAGTGAGGGTATGTGTAATATGATTTTAACGAACACTTTTAGGGACCCCTGGAAGCCCTGATTGCTTTTATAGTTAATTTCCTTGTTTCCTGTTAAATTGATTTGACTTACGTAGTAAGCATACACAATACTCTTGAAAGATGAATGAAAATGTTCTGTAAACTTACCTGTAATTTAGGAGGGCTAAATTTCTGCTTCATCATGTACGGTCAACAGTTGTCGCAATGTTTGAATAACACTTCTTGGGTTCCTTTCCATTTTGATCTGTTGTAAAAAAAAGAAAAAGAAAACACAGTTGTAACTTCTTGGCTTTTTTTTTTTTTTTTTTTGGCGTTCTTGATACATGTCACAGTTACATTGATAATAATTATTTTATCACGCAAATACATTTGTAAATTCCAATCCATTATTTGTAATAGGTAAAAATTCAATATTCATCAGCTGTCTTATATTTATTTATTAATTAAGGTGCATTCAAGCTTTATAAGTTTCTTGGAAAGAAAAAGAAACAACCTCTGCAACTTATAGTGTGTCTGAAATTTTGAAAAGGGATTCATAAACTGGCTTAATTTACACCAGACTGAAGTTTTGCCCAAAATACATTTGCCTACCCCCCCCCCCCCCCCCCCCCCCATTAAAAAAAAACAGTCTATCGGACTAATATTTAACTTAGTCAGTTTAATTGACCAAATGGCATGAACTGAACCACGTATGATAATAGAACAAAAACACAGTCAGGCATGAATTGAAAGTGAAGTTGATAAGAGTCTACATCCATCATAATTTCTTATCAAACATGGTTACTTTGAATTCGTTCCCAAACACAGCTTTAGCCCTAGGCCTAGCCCCGGGACGCTGCCACGAAGTGGCAGCGTCCTGAGTGAAACCAGTACGATTCGGTGGGTCTCACAATCTACCAATGTTCAAATGACCATTTAAAAAATGGCCATGTAATTATTATTTTTTAATTAAAGTATCATATATACGATGCCACTTACCTAAACAGACTTTACGCAAATCAGCTTTTCCTAAAAAATGTGTAGAATCGATGAATGTCACTTTTTACTCTCAATTTTCGAAACCAGTCCCATTCGCCATGTTGTTAAAGCCAAATTGAAAATAGGCACTTGCGCATGCGCCTATGAATGTTTATTACAATGACGGCATAGTTTTCGTCAATTGAATAATGAATATTCATATACCCACTGTAATCCGCCGATCGCTAGCGTATATATCTAGCGCTCTCGCTCAAGCTCGTCTTAATGAATATTCATAATCCTCCCTTCTTGTCTGTATTATAATTGGAGCTGCTGACGCATGCGCATTGCAAGCAAAACACCGACCTTCGGAAGTTTTTACTACAGGCTCTTGGAGATAAATATGCCTTTTTTGTATCATCCTCATTGAAAAGAAAGACGACAGTCAATCGTAAAGTATTGTAAGTACCTAAAATAGCCTAAAATCAACTGATTTCATGTTTCATGGCTATCATTTTGACAAACGACCTTGTACTTATGTGACATCCATGCGATCAAAGGACTGCGAAGCGCAGCCCGAACACTACGTGTTCGGGCTGCCGCAGTAAGCCCTAGGCCTAGCTAAGTGAGTCTACATCTACTCTAGACCGAAAATTCTGTCTCTCGTTCGTTAGCCTCTTATTTGGATAGGGTCGGCCCTTCACTTAGAGACAGAAACGCTCCATTCACTCGCCTGTGCAAACTCACTGACAGCCGAGAGGCAGTAGGCATGTCGTTTTTAAAAATCGTAATATTCACATTTTAACAATATTTGTGTAAATTAAATAGATTAGGCCTAGGCTCTATACTTAAACGAACATGTTCAACTTACCAATTTGACTGTTATTCCTTTTATTGCTCGTTTTTCAGGTAATTCAGGGTCCAAGGTTTTCTCCGTTTGAAAATCTTCCAGCCGTATTCAACTGTTATAATGTGTAAGTCAATGTGCATTCGGTTTGCACAGGCGAGTGTATGGAGCGCTTCTGTCTCTAAGTGAAGAGCTAACGAACGAGAGACAGAATTTTCGGTCTACATCTACTCAAGATACGGTACTATTCTTCAGACTTCGGTTTATGGAATAAAATGTCAACAATTATTGTGAGTTGAAAATAGTAGATCCCACAAAGAACTTGGAACTGAATATAGAGGCGTAGTGCCTGCGTTCAGTATCTTCCCTAACGTTAGGTATCCTAGGTACCATACAGTCGCACAGTCACACTCAGTCTCCAAATCTATTCTAACTAACCGTACGTTAGATCCACAAGATTCCAAGTCTTGGTCCAAGTCCAAGACCAAGTTGGACTAATGAATACACTTGTGTGCAGCATATAGATGGACAACATGATGAAAAACTTATGCAATAGTCTATCATAATTCAAAGAGTTGACTAACGTTATATCTAGATCTAGATTTAGGCCTACTTAGATCCAATATTTCTTGCTTGCATGCACTGCATTTTTGACGCTGTAGCCACCGTGCCGGTGGCTGGAACTGACCCGGGACTGCCTGGGTAGCTGTCATGAGCCGCAGCGTGTGAGGACAGCCATCTCCGTGTCAAACTACCTCTCGACGATAAATTTAGAACTGTAATTTCGAGAGAAAATTGTTTCAGTTCTTTTTCAACACAACTCTTGTCAATCCTTTTAAATTGTAGAGAAATTATTATAGATCACCTAGAATAGTACAACTAATTGTTCTTAATGAATTAAATTATATAGTTTACTCGCAATTTGAGCTCTACTCACCTTGTACTTTTGAACTAAAATCTCTCATTTCGTGCGGGTGACGTCATTGCATATAATCTGCATAATTAATTGATCTTGAGTGACGAATTTGAGGTCAAAAAAATTAACATAACCCTGACCTGATCGATACTATCGAAATAGATACATATTCATAACATAGCATCCAATCAAAGTCTCACAATAAAATGACAAGCGCAAGAAAAATTAATAATGCAACAGCTATTATCGATATCACGGCGATAACGGGTGCTTATCGTCCTTTCTAATGGTCCCCAAGAGGCGTGGCCTAATTCCATTCGCGTAATGATTTCCGCGCGTGCTGCTTTCCGTCTAGTAAATCTATAATACGTCTATTAGTCCGGCAGCCATGGGGGGTAAGATTGCATTGGAATGTTATAGTTTTTTTTTTAATTGATATGGACTGTTTAGACCTTCTATTTTAACAATCCACATGCTGGAGCTCTGTCAGCATTGAGCAATTTGAGATATACGCGAAAATCCAAAATGGCCGCCGGCGGCCATCTTGGAAATGCTGTTTACCTACTTTAAACGTCCCTAGAATTTTCAAAAATGGGTAATAAAGGTTTTTTTGGATGGAGAATCTAAATCTGAGGTTAGTTTGAAGATATGACTATGTTTTGATGCCTAGATATAAAATGACGGCTAATTTTCAAGATGGCCGCCATATAAACATGCTGTATAGGCCTAGTAATGTATAGACTACTAGGCCTATGTAAAAGCGCACAAAGAACTGATTTATCCTTTAACTCTATCCTATTTGGAAAAGGGGTAGGGGCATAATGTAGATAAGGTTAAGCCCTAAAGGTTAGGTTTATTAAGTAAAATAATTACATGTATATCAGAGTTAAGTGCAAAGTTTCAAAATAGCAATGTTGCTGTTCTGTAAACTTTTTAGGTATACATCATTTTCAAGGTATCCTTGAAATGACTTTTTTTTACTACCTCTTGTTTGTTTTGAAAGTAATCTCTTTGGGATGATACAATGTAATGATCAAACTGGGTCCTAAATGACTGTTAAAGATTTTTTACACCACTCTGCTGTTGGAGAATCTGTCCCACTCCCTGATGAATAGTGTGATGGAACAATTCACAATCCTGCTCCTGAAGTGCTAGAGCCATACTGCTACTTTTGCCAAAACTGCTGTAAAGTGACTTCATGTTCATGAATATCAGTCTTTATCCTATACTGTTTATTTATCTAATTCCTCTACTTCTTCTGGATAGCTAGAAATATCTCTTGCCTTTCTTGTTTGGTCATTGTGACAAGTTAAAGAGCCATTACACGAACAAATATTGTGCAGGCTAGATTTGCCTTATGAAAGCCACATCGAGAACACGTGCAGCGGATGAGTTTCAAAATGGTTGCAGGAGCTAGCTGTACTTCTGGAGGAACTGTCATTGGTAGGAGTGAATTGCTTTTCTCTTCCTTCATATACAGTAAGCATAATTTGTCGGGTCTGGGACATTAAGATTGAGATCCAGGGCCTTTCTCCATATCCACGTTTGAAGGTGGGCACGTTTCACATTTCAGTGAAGGCTTCTGTTGCAGGGAAGAGAGATTTGGCATGTTCGTTGCTCCTGGTCATCCTACTTTTCATCGCCATGTGCTCCAACGTGCCTCTGTCATTGGTGTAGCACTGGGTTGCCCATAACAAGCTCCAATAAGTGCAGTCGCTTCATGCATGACATCAGCCATGTCACCCTCAATAGGGAGTTTTCAAATGTGTCAATGTGAATGCCGTCCTAGATCATCCCAGCGACAATGGACTGCTTTGTGTTAACTGCATACAAAGTAGGTGAAGCGATCGGTTCACGTTTTAGAGAAGACGGCAATACCATGGCATTCTCGATCTGACTAGTGGACGAGGGAGAAGCCAGTGGACGGGTGAGCCGTTCTTGAACAAAGCGCTGTATGCAGTTGACACAAAGCAGTCCATTGTAGCTGGGAGGATCTAGGACGGCATCCCAGAATTGTTTCTAAGGACTTTCAGCAGAGTTCCCTTACCAATGCAGAAACATGCCCCAACTGTGTCATAGCCGGTCAGCGCGTGACCTGGCAGCATCAGGTGGACGATTTCATTATACTTGTTGACTGTTCCAGGTATGTCACATATATATGTCACACAGGTATGTGCTGCTGTGACGTCCCCCATTTTCAACCTTCTCTGGTCGCTCCCATGATATGCGATTTTCACTAAACAATTCATGCTGTAATCACAGTAGCGATCGAAGATTAAATACGTCTCTCCGGATTTAAGATGGTCGGCTACCTTGCTCTTGAATTTGTTAAAGTAATCCATCACAGTTGCTTGTCTTGTCGGTGATGATGACGGCCAGCTGGGGATCCACAGGAGGGCACAGCCATCAATCACTGTGCGTAATTCACCTTGCTGTCTTCCTGTCTGTCTTGTCGAACTGACTTCAACCTTAATCTGATTCTTCAAGGTGGCCTTGGATTTAGCAGTTCGCATGTCACCACAGTCCCCGGTGGAGCCACTCAATGTGACTTAGGGACCGCATGACCGTTACCAAAATCGCCAGAAAAGGGGTCGATTTCAAGGAACGTCTGCAGACAGAATATTCCTCGAAATATAGAAAATAGGGGTGCGAAGGTGTCCTCGAAATTGATAAAATAGGTGTCAGGAAAGGGAAGAAAACCTGGGAAGAAAAATCCTGGAAAATGTCTTCATCAATACAAGCACCAATGTTGGTGTTGTGTTGAAAGATGTCATCATGAAAGTGAATCTTGTTTGCAAGGACACTGAGGATGGATCAGAGGAGGACACGATTGGGCGTCAAATTTGTTCTGAGCCAGCATGATGCAAATACGCTAACAGATTCATTTTGTATGCAATGCAAGGTCAGTTAGTCTCACTTCACAAAGCAGAAATACAGCAGTTGAAAACTCTGGTCCTGATCATGGAAGAATTCGCATCACCGTTAGCCCAACACGAAATCCTGAAGATGATAGTAGAAGGAGATCTACACGCAGAAGAAACATTCAATTATGGGCTTAAACTTACGGAGTTTGTTGACTAGTGCAACTGTGCAAGAAATTGTATATGACATTTCAGGACATTACATTTGGCAACGAGAGGTATTAAAACAATTAATTGTTGATCTTGTCTTGGACAAATTTATTTTGCCTTACAGAACAGCAGATTTCGGATATGCGTTACCGATTTCGTATGTACTGAAATAGGACCGAACTTAGTGAACTTAGTGAACTTAGTGAACTGAATATTAATTGTGTGTGAACTTGTAATTCGAGGAATCGGGTCTTGGACACCTTTATGTTAATGAAAAAAGGATATAATGTCTTGTCCTTGAACTATGGTAAGATAGGGGTGAGTTTGCGAAAGAGTCCTTACAATAGGGGTATTTCAAAGTACCATTTTTTTCCTGGTTTTGACGTAAAAAAGGGGGGTAAATTTCACAAAATGTCCTTGAAACTGACTGGAAAAGGGGTTTATTTGCATTAATTTTGTGGTAACGGTCATACGCATCTCCCTCTTCGGGCGAGTGGCTTCACCGGGCCACAGTCATCAAACAACGGTGTAGGCACAGCTAGGTGAGAGTTCACAAGACATCACATCACAGAAATTTAGATCATAATAATAATATATAAGATTTATAAGGCGCCGAATCAACTTGATGATCAAATGCTCAAGGCGCAACTTGCGCAAAAGATCCCTCGAACTTGCTTGTACTCCAATCACTTGTGAGTAGACCAATTTGGTGTGATATAAGTTTGACTCACCAAAGTCGATGGCCTTCTTCCCCATGCTCATCAATACCACCTTCTTTGATATAGGAGCAGAGTAACCTTCTGGCAGATTTTGTTCAAATTCTTTCATCTGCTTCATTCATATTGCATGTGCAATATCTACATTCACTGACTCTGGAGCAAGACGGCCATTCACAACATTTGCGATCATGGCTTTTGGATGACCCTTTGGCTCCAAGAGAAGATGCAGGTATCTAATTTAATTCTACCCTTTCTGTCGATTTTGTCTTGCTGAGATACGAGATGCATACTCTTCTTTGTGTTTTATAGCACTGCAACATGATGCATTTCCTGAATGTCAGACAGATCTTGGGCCATCTTTCTGCAAGCATGCAAACTAAGGGCCCATGTCTTCATGGTTCCAGGTTTGAGTGTGATTCCGATGATGCCACACTTGCCATGTCCATACCTCGTGAAGGTACTCTCTATATATGAACATATCACTCCATATGCCGTTCCAGATCCCTTGATTATGGCGCATGACATGCTCACCTTGCCAGAAATTCTGAAGGACATCTTCTGGAAGAGCTTCCATGCTCCTGAGATAGAGCAAAGAATATTGAGCATAATTAACGTGTGCGGATGCAAAGAAGTAGGGGATCATGAGCTTCACTGCCTGGAGATGAAGGGCCCAATCAGCTTCTCGCCCTCACATACATCATCATGGTGAGCACAGGATTGATGAGATTTTGAACCCACATCTTTGTTGTGCAACTCCGTAGCACAAGGTTCTCCAGTTCAGAAAGAAGCGCTCTTTGGGACTTCACATGACCAGTTGAAAGAGTATCTCGAAGGAGCTCTTCAGCTACCATCCGAATGGCTCTCATGTTCAATTTCATAGGGAGTTTCTTCCCTGTCATCATCTTGCCAACACCTTCAAATGTGGATGCCAATATCTCTGCAAGACCAGTGTCAGATCATTTTTTGGAGCAAAAATGTTTAAAAACATGTATACATGTACATGTGTAGAGGTGAGTACATGTACTTTTTGTCATCTACAAAAAGTGAACGTCATTTGTTTTGTCTTTAGTGTATATATATGTGTGTGTGTGTTTGGGAAGGGGGCTACCCCCCCCCCCCCCCCCCCGACCCTGACCCATCCCCCATCCCCATATCCCCACTTCACTTTTGGCTTTTGTTTCTAAATATCAGGAAAAAATACAAAATCTTATTTAATCGACTTTGTACTGAATATCATAGGAATATTTGTATAGGCCACTGGGGGCGCCATCTTGACAATAAGCCGCCATTTTATATCTAGACATCAAAACATTGTCATATCTTCAAACTAACCTCAGATTTGGATTCTCCATCCAAAAAAACCTTTATTACCCATTTTTGAAAATTCTAGGGATGTTTAAAGTAGGTAAACAGCATTTCCAAGATGGCCGCCGGCGGCCATTTTGGATTTTCGCGTATATCTCAAATTGCTCAATGCTGACAGAGCTCCAGCATGTGGATTGTTAAAATAGAAGGTCTAAACAGTCCATATCAATTAAAAAAAAAACTATAACATTCAAATGCAAACTTAGGCCCAAAATCCGGGTTTGGCTGCCGGACTATATGGTTTAAACCCCCTCCTGGGTGTTTTAAGCGTACGTGCGCACGGAATCCAATCCAATTTCTTTGAGCGCGCGCAAGGGCAATGTGCGCATATTTACGCTTATTTTAGTACGCTTACGGAGGTTTAAACCTCCTTTGTGAATTCGGGCCAATGAAATCATTTTTTTCACCTTCACCAGATCTCAACGTTCTCTTTAAAGTAGAACTTTAATGATTTTAAATATTGGCTTAATACTTATTATTGCATAGATGGCATAAATTAAACAAGGTTATCCAAATTCAACGCTTGGAAACATTTGAAGTAATGATTATTATCAATTATAAAACGGTAAAATACAGCCCCCCGATATAGCAGCTGAAGAGCTCCTCGAACGCTGCTGAGATATGTGACGACACACCATGGACCAGTCCTGTCTAAGCAGACGATGTCCCATAACATCTTACACATTTTTCAGAGCCTATTTTGTCATCTCCTCTTCACTTATTTCTCTCCTTCACTAGCGTCAGTCTTAATGTTAGTCTGTTGCCTCACTCTTAACTTCGTGTATGGTATTATTTTGATGAAAAATGCAGCGTTAAAAAAATAAAGGAATCAGTCACTTGTAAACAAAATAAGACGCCATTGTATTTTCAGCTGCTTGCACCGGGGCATGTTCGGCGTTTCAAGAGGGAACGAATACCATCCTGCTATTATTCGGAGGGCTTTTCAATTTGAAAGTGGGGTTTATTTCATTGATCATTGACCCTTCTCCTGTGTATTTACAATCAATCGGTTTTAGCTATATCAGAATCAGTTTCACTTTCCCTTTATAATGGTGTGAAATAAGGTCATGTTTAAATACACCAAACTCTTTATAATTTGAGAAAAATTGCATTGCAATTACGTTCATTCATTATAGGACGTCGTCTGCTTAAGCAGGATCGATCCCGAGTGTGACATCAAAACATCGCTATATTTCTGGCGAATCCTCGGATATTCCAGATGCTGAGAAGAGCTTTTATTTGTGTTGTTTTTATAATCATCAGATACGCATTTGACATAAAACTTATACGATTGCCATCTGTAAGCTTCCCAGTTTCTAGTGATACATTAATTGCCATATTTGTGATTTTCTTTGAATAGCTACTTTTAGGACGTGGTAGCATGTCAGTTCATGGAATCCGACATTTGTTATATCGCGTAAACATCTAGCAAGCTTTCGGGTACCTTAACTTAAAAATCTTGATCGTTATCGTAATCTTTCAGGTCTGACCAAACTTAGAAGAGTGGCGATAAATAATATGATTGCAGGGCCCTCAGGGAGTACTGATGAAGCTACCTTGCATGGGTATAACAAGATTATTACTTTTTGTTATTATTATAACCACTTCTAAACAAAACAAAAACATCACCTTGATCCATTTCGCCGTATCCTCATCAAGGGCAACCCATGGATATGCGGATTCATTCAGTGTACCTTGGTAGTTCAGTCTTCCATGGAAAGCCTCATGGGAGTCATCCCAGACAGACGAAGCAGTGATACTGCCGTCTGATATACGACCATCTTCAAGACCTAGACTCTGTCCGAACACAGGTGGCGTGCAACCAAGTTTAACATTGTTGCTCATCGACGCTATTATGATTAATGAGAGATAATAACGGTCCATTTTAACACTTTTTTCAATATATTTCATATTTTCCATTTAATTTCGTCCCGAAACTTCGTGATCTTGCACATCTCACGGTCAGTTTCGCCTTTGGTCATTTATTTTCAAATTTTGTCCAAATAATTTCGTCATCCCCGGCTGCCAACGTATGACTGAACGAATCAATTCAGCCATGCAACCAATTGCGTCCAAGCGTCATTCGAACTTGATTGAAACTCTTTCGAAATTGGAAATGATTTCACAAAGACGAATTTGATCATTACATTCTGCCGTGGATCGTCAGGTGAATCGAATTCAAATGAAACATGACGAAAATGAATGGACAAGTTATACTGAAATTGATTGACCATTGACTAACTTGAATGACAAATGACTGAATTAACTTTGAGATTTGCACGTTCCAGGATTCTCCATAACACTCATGAAATTGAATGAAAAGGGTGTTAAAATGAACGGGAAATCCTATAGTAACACAGTTTACCACGCCGTTATGTGATGAACCAATAATGTATACGGAAATACAATTACTACTACTACTACTACTACTATAGTAAAAATAATAATATGAGCTCTTTAAAGAGCTCATATGTTGATTTTTTCCGGCCCCCAATTGCAAGAATATGATTTGTAAATAAATAATAAACATATTGAAATAAAGGTTTCATCAATTTTTAGCAAATAAAAATTTTTTTTGCATAAAATGTGCCCTTGATTATTACCCTTATTGAGCCAGATTTCTCAAACAGACCGATAAACATCGAAGCGGGGTTGACCTGCTATGACGTCACTGGGTAGAGTTGATCAATTCATCCAGGTCAATTCATCCGGTGCATAACGCGCGCTATTGAAATCGCGTGTAAAATAAAACAACATCAACGAGAGTCGCTTTCTTTTGGGGGAATCCTTACGTTTTGTGGTAAAATGCCACGAAGTTGCGTTGTGTGTGGGCGGGGGGGGGGGGGGGGGGGGTACAATACTTTAAAGAACCCCAACATCAGTTTCTTCACCTTTCCAAAGCTCAATAAGCAACGGAATTTGTGGGTGAAGTTTGTGAAAATTCGGAGAAAAGATTTCACAGCATGCAGCAACACACAGCAAGCACGCACGCACGAATTTGTAGCGACCATTTCCAAAAAATGTGACAAGTGACAAGTTAAAACTAACCTTTATTAGATGTTTCACCAGATATTTCACTGGTGCGACCAATATTAGGAAGAAAAGAGCGATTCTCGTAGAGTAGCTCTGTTCTTTTCTTCCACGGCAGTGTACCAGATCTAGAACAGTTCTCAAGGGGAGCCCTATAAGGGGTTTCACCGCGTCGCTGTACATGTAGCCTACCATGATGTGTACGGGTCCGACTTTTTAAAGTTTTCGTGCATGTAAACTTGTGCAAGCTGTCTGAAAAATGGTTGCTTGTTGGAATAAAATGTTGTAAACTAGTTTTCATATCATATTTAACAAAACTGATGGATTTGGAAACATAATTATGAAGTATAAAAATTATGTCGACCAAAGTTTCTCTTCACTCGCGGTTGCCAGTCCATGCTCTGTTGTGCAGCAGTACCGCGGAGGTCATACGACTCTACCTATTGATGTCAGTGCTAATTTGCATAGAAAAGTAAACAAGCTAGGATTTTGCCGAAATTGGACTACGAGATAATTTCAAACGTGATTTTTATTTTAAACAAATTGCGCTTTCTAGTTGAGTTATTTGAAAAATTTAAAAAGAATTGTTTTCTTTGATACACATAATTGATATTGCCAAATAATATAATATAATATACCACTTCTTTTCTCAATATATGGCCTTTAATAATAATAATAATAATAATAATAATAATAATAATAATATAGGTTTTCCCGGCCAATTTCGTATGGTTGTCAGTCCATTTGATAGAGCATTCATTCAATTTAGCCCAATTTAGCCAAATTTAGCCAAGAGAACACGCTCGGTATTTTAATTTCATTATTTATTTGTTCAAATTAATTTTGGAGCATTCAGATTACATTTAACCTCATTCTAATTAATACTTTTTCAACTGAAATTCATTAAACAAGCATGAATTCGCAAATCGTTCATTCAATTTAGAATTATGTAGTCACGTGATCACAAATATAGTGCGCTCGTTCATTCGAATTAATTAATTTATAGGCTTCCAATTTAACACGTACTTAAGTCAATTTAGAAGACGTCTTTAAGCGTTTATTCTTCCACTTTTTTTCAATTCTTTCATCATGTTTTTGTATGAGCATCAGAATATTTCATATTTTCGGATTATTCTTTATTCCTGTATCATCTTGGCAACTTTTCTTTCAATGGTGTATTGTGTGTGGAGGTTTCAATTTACATCGTGATTATTTCTTTCATATGTCTTTCATTATTTGCATTGGGTGGGTGTTACATTAATGCTAACCATCATTAGGAATAAAGAATACAGTTCTTAGATCAGTTCTAGCCATCAATTTGTTGGCGGGCCAGGCATCTTGGGAGGTATGTCTGGGTGTGGTTAAACCACCGGATGGCTTTCTCTTGCGTTATTGCGTGCGTATTTCGTCGAGCTGCCTACTGAACAAGGTTGGTTCTCCACTCCTGCATGTTGACCCTAGCTTCTTGTGCTGCTTCTCTGTCGCCTACCCTCTGCTGCAACTCCGGGCGGGCCGGCCAGATCTCGTTTGATGGCTGCCTTAAACGCAGAATGGGCCATCTCCACGCAGTTGAGAAATGGAGAATACGGAGGAAGAAACTTCAAATGAATCCTTGGGCTTGCATCACCAGGTAGCTGAGCTCTTACATGAGGACGTGCGTTGTCTAAAATCAGGTACACGTCCTCATCAGGGGGGAAGACATTCTCGCATTCATGAGCGGTGGTAGCCAGGAAAGCCTCGAAAGTTTCCCTCGTCACCGTTTCCACTGCAATAGTGTGGTGGACGAGCCCAATCTCACTTGAAACTGCAAAAGTGACATTGCACTGCCGACCGCGTTGGCCATGTACGACCCGACGTGCAGGGAACCCGCGTGGGGCTCTTCAAAAAGAGCGTCTGGTCCAGAGGTTGTAGCCGGTCTCATCAATGTAGACACAGTGTGCAACGACACCCTCGGCCATAAACCACTGTGCGTACTCCATGCGCGTGTCTAGGATTCTCGGTGAATTTCTAGCATCTGGGACATCCTCGGCCAGTTTCGTCGTGATGAGCATTCCGTCAAGTGCTCTAAGCAATAGTAGAGACGGATACCGGGGGCTTCTGTGGAAGAGCTGCCCGTACATCTATCTTCAGTTGCTCAAGGGTGACTAAGGGGTTACTGCTTACAGTGGCTTGGAGACGAGCTCTCATTTCGTCATCCATCTTCACGTTTCGCTCGCCTCCCCTTGGCAGCTTGTTGCGTCTCCCAGTCCGGAGATATGTGGCCACAATTGATCTGGCCGTTGAGCGCTTTATTCCGAGCCTGTCGGCCAGTTCTAGGTAGTCAAGGTTATGTCCCTCAAATGCTTCTATAAGTCTTTCTCTATCTTGTTGAGATATGCGCCTGTATCTAACTTGTGCTGCCATGACTGTACCGAAGAAGATGAAGGGGCTCTGTCGTACTGGTATATATATGCCTTATGGCATGTATGAAAGAAGAGGGGCGTTACAGAACAACAAATTCGAGTTATTTACTGCTTAACAGTGTGTGACCGAAACAAAAATCACATTTAAATACATAATGTTCTCACCTTTTAAAAAGGAAATAAAAACTATGAGGTAATTTGACTAAAAATGTTGGGAATTTGGATGCCCATCCACGAAACTGAATGACTGAAATAACCCCTCCGACCGGTGTTGGCGAATTTGACTGAATATAGAGCACGTGTCAATTTGAAGACCCCTTTTATGAATTCGAAAGGCACATGTGCAGATTTCATTGTTCGAAATGTTAAATTGAATGTACAAGTTGCAATTTCGAAAGACAGAATGCGCCGTAACGAGGTATTTTGCTAAATTGAATGAACTTTCTATCAAACACACTGACAAACGTGTGAAATTGGCCGGGAAATCCTATATTAATGATAGTGGGTTCTTGTATAGCTCTCATGTCTGGCACTTTTGCCACTCCTGGCGCTCCATGTCATTACCCCGGCTTTAATAGCCCGGCTGCCAGTACAGGGCTTAAGTATTTTACGTATTAATTATGCCAGGTACCCATTTACTTAACCTGGGTCGAGTATGGCAAATGAAGATTAAAGTGACAGTAAACTAAGCTCCTAAATAGCGCCATCTTTTAACAGGATTTCAAACATGTCTGTGCCTCTCATTTTCCCATCATGCCCCATTCTAGTTTGTAGAAGCTTAGAATAATTTATACCTCCAGGCAATTTTCCACATTTACAAAGTGAAAAAATAATAGTTAGAAATATGAAATGTGCCTATTATCCAAACAACTTGTTTGTCAAAGTTCAAAATTAAATGCAATTAATTTTTTAAAATTATCTTAACTGGGCGATCACTGTAAGATGGCGCTGTTCAGGTTTGACCAGTTTAATGCCACTTTAATGTCTTTGAACAGAACATTAGAAGGTTATCTACCTATGGTATTAGTGAGAGGTCCGTAGCCGTGGAGCTCTAGACGAAGAGCACTCTGCCCTTCAGAGGTCTTGGGATGGATCCGAAAAAAGCGTCCCAGCATCGGTACTACAAACTCACGTGTGACCGGACTGTTTGAGTCATAGTTCCCAGCAAACACCTGCAAAAGAATACGGTTGTACGGCACATGATGCTCTGGCGACAATAATTGCTCCGTGTCAATTTCGTACACTAACCAAATTCTAAACTTCTATCCTGGACCAAACACTATACCTGACCCTTACCTTAACAGTAAATCTAACCTAAAACCCAATTGCAACTCTAACCCTAACCCTATATATCGTTGATGAATTACAGCCCGGAGTAATTGTCGCCCGATCATACATGTCATACGTCGCAGTACCAGCCAGATTTTTTTTTGATTTTTTTATTTTTTTTAATTTATTTATTTATTATTATTTTTGTTATTTTTTTATTTTTTATTTATTTATTTTTTTTATTTTTTTAAATTTTTTATTTATTTATTTATTTATTTATTTATTTTTTTTTATTTATTTATTTATTTTTTTTTTTTTTGGGGGGGGGGGTCATATTTGTTATACCATATTTGTTATACACTTATACAACCGCCACAGACCACAATTTGACCGGCCTTCAAGCCAAAATATATAGGGACCCCATAGTCAGTCTGCACCTGCGATTGGGAAAACTGCAGGTGTAGCCATAAATGTCAGTCATTGAGTGTACCTTTAACACGATCTCAAAGATTTTCGAAAATTGACGTATGGGAAATTTCAATATCCTATTGTATTGCCTATTGTATTGCCTATAGAAATCATGATCGGGTTATGTAATATGTAATTGTCATTGTCATTTTCGCCCATTTTAATGATTGACGTACAAGGCTAATTGCATAGGGCTGAATTTATGAAAGTCTTTGCTATTATATCAAATTTCATTGATCTACTTGACAATGCATCCATTTTTTTTCTTTTCACAACAACAACTACGACATTAAATAATTTGGAAAATAATGTCCAAAAACCGATTATGAATTCTTTTTTAAGTATGTTATCTAGCATTTACCTCCACAGTTCCAGTATACACGTTCAAGTAATCTGTCCATTGCGCGTTGTCCAAACTCGAAGATACACTGTATGACGTCACAAAGTCACCACTGTCTGCTCTACCCTGTGTGGTGATAGCGGTAACGAGATAGAAGGATTGGAATTGGACCTGGATCCATTTCTCCTGGTCTGACGGACTTGGGCTCCAGGCAGACGGGCCATTGGGGCGGGCATGTTGGTTGCAATTATTGGACTCCGAGAAGCAGCTTGATGCAGTGATAGCCGAATCTAAGATGGTACCGCTTCCCAGTCCCAGTGGATGACCGGATACACTACACGGGTTTACTGATAGAATCATGACATTGTATGATTAATGCAGTATAAAATTATATATATATATATACATACACACACACATTCATAATATATATATGGCCGAAAATTCGAATCTTTTCATCGTATACGGACTGTTCATTCTTATACTTTTCATTCCTATTTATAGGAATGAAAAGTCTGTATACGATGAAAAGATTCGAATTTTCGTCCATCTTATAATATAATACACTAAGGATTTCGGGCTCTTTTTTTGGTTCAAATAGGCTCCTCCCCTGGCCCTTTCGGTCCCCGCCTTTTGGTACCCACGGGTGGGGAAGGGTTCTTAGGGTGGTGGGAGGCACTTCTTGAGGGCTGACGTCCCGTCCATATTTCATAAATTCGTTTTTAAACATTGAATTTCTGCAGGGAGTAGGCCTAATAATTCCACCAACCCATGAATCGGGTTTATAGCTTCAGGCCCAGCCAACCCATATACCTTTCCCTGTGAAGGGGAGCTATGCCAAAGAACAGCATGGCCATATATCCGCATGGCTTCAGTGTACAGTACAGTATTATACACACGTGTTAGATCGTTCGTACGTACGTGTACAGGTCATCATACAGGTATAGAGTTACATCATTTGAAGCTTCATGGTCACACACACAGTTTAGTGTGTATGTTTCACGACGTTCGCTACCGGTAAAGAAGAAAATTCCTTCGAAAATATTTCCATAATGATTATGAATACGTATAATGATATTAATCCCTTCTCCCCTCGCCCTGGGGTGATGGGATGACAATGGAATGGGGGGAGCTGGAGGGGGGGGGGGGGGGGTAGTAGGGGGAAGTCAATCCGTCCGTCCTCCCAAGACCCATATAAGGGGGCCATTATAATCCCCCTGAAAATAAAATGACAAATTCATTTTTTCTCATTTCTCATTCATTTAAACTTCTAAATATGTTTCATAGATTTTTAGATATTTTGGGTAATGATTTTCTACAACCTGCTAAGCCCCACCCATTTAAAAAAAACAACCTCCAGATCACTTTCCCCCTATGACATCATCTGTCAATCATCAGTGAGCTAATAGGATTTTGCAAGTGAAAGTGGTATTACTTTGTCAAAGCTGACACCTGTTACAATACAACATACAATAGCAACATAGGAGTTGCTATATCAGACATGCTGTAAAATCAGCAGGAAAACAAAGGCAATGAGGAGATATTGTATGAATGCATGCAATTCTATTATGAGTATGTGCTGAGCTAGCCGGGGGGCTAAATTTTTGTCCCCACGAACTTTTTGTCCCTGTCCTCCCTGGCGCATGCGCACCTGATCCTTTCCGATCTAAATCAATTTCGCAATCATAGGGTTTATTCCGTAAGCGATATAATGACGGTTGCTCCCAGCGTCTTGCTGTGGCGAGATGCGTTAGCCCTCGGACATTTAGCGCATGCGTCAAGGACGATAGTGACAAAAAGTTAGTGGGAAAAAAAAATTCGCGGCCGGGGGACCATCGTCTATTGTATTGTAGAATATATATAGTGGTATAATTTCCCCTAACTCAGCCTTGCATGCTGTATTGTTACAGGTGTCGGCTTTGACAAAGTTAAATACCACTTTCACTTGCAAATCGCTATTAGCTCACTGATGATTGACAGATGATGTCACAGGGGGAAAGTGGTCTGGAGGATTTTGCTGAAGTGGGTGGGGCTTAGCAGGTTGAGGAAAATTATTTCCAAAATATTTAAAAATCTATGAAACATATTTAGAAGTTTAAATATCAAAATATGAGATGTATGTAGGATTACGCACCAACAGGTATCAACTTGCATTTTGATGGCAGGAGCCCTTTAAGATCCAGAGGTCATGTGATATAAGACCTTCCCCTCCTTTTGCATATTTGATCTCCATTTTAATTCTTCTATGAATTCGTCGAAAATCCCTTTAAAATTTAATTTTCTTTTTTTCTTAAAAATATTGTATGTGTGCCTAAATTAATCAATACATTGTAACAAGCAATATGCTTACATTCACTTCCCCCTATAACTATATCTTCATAATCTATTTCAACATTTTTAATAGTTATTTCGATATCAACACAAAATTTCCTAAATTTACTCCAAAAGAGTCTTGACAAAAAACAATCATAAAACAAATAATAATTTTCAATAGTATATTACAATTATATTATTTTGGAAATTTTAATTGCAATCTTTTTAAAGAGATGGACTGGTCCAGCGCATTTATAAAAACGCCAGGGGTGTATTTCAGCAAAAATATGTGATGCATATGAAAAAACTTGGAACGAAAAAGTAGAAAAAAATAAAAACCAAGTATTGCTATGGAAATGTCGAAACTTAATTTTTTTCGGGAAAGTTACAATTTTAAAGGCAGTAAAGCCATATGCTAACTGTTATGAGTATTGTTCGCGCACTGTTCATTTTGCATTCACTGTTTAACGACATCACTCTTTCAAGACGACCAAAAGACCCTACCAGTCACTGACGCGGTCCTAACATCAGCAACTGACGCGGTCCTAACGCGAGCAATGTGTGAGCCGGGCTTTACTGGAAGTGTGACCTTCTCTAAATACTCACCAGGACAACAGACAATCGCTATGCTTTCTTCTGTCCCGTCAACACCTGTCTCTTTATGCCAGCAGTTCGTGATGCTTGTGGCGTTAGGAGGGCATATCACTCCCACAGCTTTGGCGGATGCGTCAATCGACAAAGACCCGTACAGCACTCCGCTTACAGTCGCAAACACACCTTCAACATGGAATAGAGTATGTAGGCTATGCTCACTAAATGTCGTACAACCACCACCACCAGAATGACGTTATGTCACACAAAGTCTTATGGGTAGGTTTTCCGGTCCATTTTCACTTACCATTATTTTCCATTCATTGTTCACTTCAATTTCGTACTGATAATCCCGGAATGTGCAAATGTCAAAGTTAATTTAGTCCATCATTTGTCATTCACATTGTTCAATGCCTCATTTGTCATTCACATTGTTCAATGCCATCATTTGTCATTCACATTGTTCAATCAGTTACAGCACTTGTCCATTCACTTTCGTCAGATTTCATTCGAATCCGTCTCTCCTGCTTGTAAATGTAATTATTACAGCGGCGTATCCAGGATTTCCCAATAGGGGGGGGGGGGGCGCGCCAGGAATTATTGATCGCCGTCATGTGGGAGAAATTTTTGCTTCTGAAGAAGGGCTGAGATGCAAAATAGTGCTATATAGTGCTATAATTTTTTTTACGACGGCCAATAGGGGGGGGGGCGCCTGTTGCGCCCCCCTGGATACGCCACTGTATTATGTTATATTCATTTATTTTCACGTTTGTATCTGATAATGCAGTGTTTTCAATTTGTGCAGTATACCTTGTGGCAGATTAGCCTTGTGCTTCACAAGACTCTTATTCAGACAGTCCACCACCGCCACAATGACAATAATTATCGAACACATCTTATCGTTTGAAATCAAACTCGATTTCGGTTAAAATAGCAATAACTTGTCTATATTGTGCCTTTCCAATTAAGTAACTGACCAAAGCACTTTAGTTTAGGCCCTATTATTTTCCCGTCATTGGATTCAATTACGATTCGCCACTTTTATAGGGCACATTCTTCACTCGGGGTCTTCTCGCTATTTATAAGGACCGCTATCTATAAAGGACCGCTATTCATTTAGTCACGCGTTATGGATAGCGGTCCTTATGAATGGCGGTCCTTGTGACTAGCGGTCCTTATTAATAGCGAGGTTACCCCCTTCACTCCTCTTTGGAGCCTTTTACAGGCGCACAATGACGTTCGCATCCTACCGGGTACCCATTTAACATGTTGGTGGACATGGTTGAGATGAGTACTGTAGATAACATAAATGCCGTGCCGGTGTTCGAACCCACTCCCAGTCAAGTGACGACACCAAAAATAATACCTTGAAATCCTAGATATCGGCAAACCAGTTCTGACGAGTTGCTGTTCCATTGTTCTTGGTGAATCAGCATGTATGTCGCAGGGCCAGAGCGGGAAGTAAAGGCAACCCTTCCTTCATTTTTACGTCTCCCCAGGAGTCTTAATGAATGGATGAATGCATCTGTAATATCAAGGATAATGTAATATTATAATATCATACAGTATAACATGGGCCGCGAAACCGGGGGAAAGGGGGTTCTAAAATTGTCATTAATGAGTGGAATCCAACCAGCCCCTCCCCCACACTTTCAAAAACGCTCAGCTGCCCCTGTACAATATGATATAATACATAATTATAATATAATATAATATATAATAAAATGTTATAATATATTCAGGAACGGGAAGGGGGGGGGGGGGTAATCTCACCAAAATCTCTGACAAAAAAGGGGGAAAAGGAAAAACAAGGGGTCCAATTCCCAAATAATCTATGACAAGCAAAAAAGAAAAATGAGTGTTTAGGAAGCAAAGGGGAGAGGTCCAATTCACAAAACCTATGACAAGCAAAACAAAAAAGGGGGACCGTGCCCCGGTGACCCCCCCCCCCCCCCCCCCGATCCGTCAATGATATACTGCACAAAAATGATGAAACAAACAAACAAAAGAGAGAGAGGAAAGAATGCAGAGTACAAAGTGCAAACAAGACACCAATTTAAAAAATATACAATGCGTCCCAGAAAATACGAAACTTTACGTAAAGGATAACACACGAGTAACTGTCCGTTCGTGTGTGAGAATTCTCACGAACCGACAGTTACGAGTTGTGTTATATGATTTAACACCCAGCTGTGACGTTTGTCTATTGTACTTTCACGACATTATTTTCCACGAATGGAGTGATAACATGTGATTATTAGTAACCACATACTGTATTGTTGGAAAGTCAAGCGTAACAGTGTTATGAACCACGACAAAAATGATCACATTACAAACACAGTACATTGGAATTTAATCACTGCTGCATTATACACTTGACCAGCGATTAACAATAACACGCCATTCGTAAAAATAGTTAAATAATACCAATAAATCAAATGTGAATGGGTTGCATGTATCACGGATCAACTGTTTCATTCATTATTGCGTCATTCATTCTCTCATTGGTCAGCGATCAGTTACGTTGTCAAAATTTGAATCAAGATGTTCAGCAGCGACAGTGAAAGCGAACTGTTCCAAACGCAAAATACATTCAGGGACTCTGAAATCGATGTTAGTTCAGATGCTATCGTTGAAGATATCTTAAATATGGAGGAGTCAAAGCCATCAACATCAGGTTCCTTTCAACATATACAACATGACGCTGAAATGAGACCTAGGTATGTGTTACTTTCATTTATTTTTTTATTATGTTCCATTTTGATCCTGTAAACAGACCCCGAAACCGCTAGACAAGAATATATAATGAATGAAGGAATAAATAAGAAAATGTATTTACAAATCATCTAAATAAAATTATTTTGATTAGGCCTATGTTATACATCCTTCTTACCACGGGCGTAGACACGCATAATTATCCATTGTTAGTGGGGGGGGGGGGGGGGTGATCTATTCATCATCCCCCACTAACAATAGAAAGTGTGTTCGTATCTACGCCACTGCTTCTTACAGATTCAAGTATGAGCCGATAGTGTCTGATATTTCCGACGATGAGTTGATTGCCGCCTTTTTATGCACTACATTGTTTTGTACGAATGGAGCTCTGATAATCATAACAAGCCATTCGTATATACTCTTCGCTACAACAATTGTTGCGAAAGGCGTGTTATTACCGATATCACTCCATTCGTTGAAAATAATGTCGTGAAAGTACAATAGACAGACGTCAGAGCTGGGTGTTAAGAAGGTTTATTGTGACCAAACTATAGCGCTCAATGACAATAGTTATCCATTACATAAAGTAGAAGTATTGTGCTTTCAAATTATACATTGATGGCATCCATCCGTACATGTTTTACCAACTATAGCATCATTGTTTTGAAAATGACATGTAAAAACTCATTTGTGCCAAATTCGGGTAAAACCGAGAAAACATTAGGATCACATGCAAACATGACCCAACGGAAACCTTGTTCTTTTAATAATGAGGGTAAGGATAATAATGCCCTCAGTATAAAATAATTGACGGTAGATTGTTTTGTTGATGGTGGAAGTAAAGAAAAGGAATATTGTGTACTGAAATTGTACATGCAATCGTTACGAAAAGCGATTTTTGCAATCTTCAGAACCGCAACTTCTTTAAAGAACAAAGCAGGGTAATATTTTCATAAGAATTAAAGTGGCAATTTACATTGTCAACAAATGCAAAAGTATGGTATAAAGGTCACATAAGGCAGAAAATATCATGATTATGGCAATTTTCCACCTCAGGAAGGGCACTTTTTCATCTTTTGAGGGATAATTATTGATTTTGGATATTCTGGGGTGCATACGCCCCTGCCACCACTCGAAATTGGTATTGACCCATCTTTTATGAAACTTCTGATTGCATGCATGTCATCACACAGTGGGAATCTGGCGTATCATTTCTCTTAAAACTGATGTTTACCAATGTTTTCAGTTTCAATAAAACCTGGCACAAATGGATGTTTACAAGCCACATTCAAAACAATCTCGCTCGGGGAAGCGTTCATGGATTAAAAGCATAATTCTTCTACTTTAAGGAATATAAAACATTGTTGTGGTCACAATATTCCTTTGTTTTAGAGTTTCTTTTTTTTCTGGGACGCACTATATATCCTGATCAAACGATACTCTTTGAATGTGCAGGAGTGGTCAGTGAAAACCCACTCTTGTAGGTGGGTTTATAAGAGATCACAAGAATCCGGAACTGTGTAAATAAAGTGCACATATATCGAGTACGTTTGTCTTTGCAATGTCAAAATTACATGTCATTTGCTTATTTTATAAAATGGCATCGTTCTAACTCAATTTTTGATGGGATTTTTGCATATTCACATTGTCGAATATGATAGAGGATTATTAAAGGGATACTCAACCGCAGATTGTGGAGGTTTTTATGCCGCGAGAAGGCACGCGTGATCGTTACCTGATCATGCCGTTGCCCCGCGGGAGCAAACTTCGAACAGCGGCTGTTCGCAGCGCAGCATGCACGCTCCTCTTGAGCTCGAGCTCTCGTGCGAGATTCGGTCGGCTTCGCGCAGTCCGAAAAGTAATCCCAGTAGTCCAACGGCCGCGTTCGACCCACAAACTTTGTGTACTAGTGAATGGGGCTTACGCAATCTTGACTTTCCCCACGGCCGCCTGGTGGCGTATCCCTTTAAAGCATTAGAGGAATGTAAAGGAAAATTCGGGTTCAATTTTCATGTCAAACCCTAAGTGCGCAGACACAGGGTTCCCCGCCACACTTACCATACTCGCATCTCTCACCACGATAGCCTTCTACGCATGAGCATTTATATCCCACCTCGCTTTCATGACAGGTGCCTCCATTAAGACAAGGGTTTGACAAGCATGCTGAAAATCAGACCCAAAACGTACCAGGAAAATGACAAGGTGCAGATATTCTGATGCATGATTACTCTCTTAATACAAAGGAGTGAAAATTCATGACTTTTAGGAATTAGGGATCACTTCCATTATTAAAAGTTGGGTCCAATCCAAATCACTTAGTACAGAGCAGTGTTTGAATTCCGCCGTGTGTCTGGCAGAAGGGTGATAGCAAGCGCGCATGTCAAAAGCTCGTTCCGAAGGTTTGATTGATTGCTCTATAATCTTATACCATTTTTCAGTCATGACGTGGATTTCTCTATTTATCGACAAATAAAAAAGTGAAAGGAGATAGTAACTACATAATTTAAGTAGTTTCGTTCCAAATAAAAAACACATATTTTTGGAAGTTACGGGCATTTTAATGCTAACGACACAATAGTGCGCGTCCGCGTTTAGCAGAACGACACAACGCACTTAAACACCTCTGCCAGGTGCACGATTTGTACGTGGATTCAACTCCAAATGAAGTGATCCCTAATATTACTCCCAACAAAGGAGGATTTCTACTCCTGTTTATTCAGAGAGTAGCCTATACATGCAGAGCCATGAAGTGAAAATAAGTATTCCATGTGTCTTCAAACACTCATTACCGATGCACCTGTCGCCATTATAGCCAATGGAGCAGGTTCAGTTACAAGTGCCTCCATGAAGACACGGATAAGAAATATCAGTATTAAGAATTGGTTTAGTTTAGTTTTTAGTTTAGTTTAGTTTAGTATAGTAGTTTAGTTTATTTTTCCACAAGTCGAAAAAAATGGGAACAAGAAACTATACACCAACTAAAAAATAAAAAAACTAGCTCCAGTTTACGTCCGATCAGAGGGACTGGTAGGTTTTTGGTAAACTCTATCATGCATTAAGAAAAATCATAGGCAGGCTAAGACACAACCCAGGATTCAATACTTCTCCATTGTATTAAAAAAAAAGGTATGATCAAGATGTAAGAAAACATAACTGTGCTAAGCATATAAACAGCCCTCTTCGGGGTGGATCCAGGATTTTTTAAGGGGTGGGGGTGGGGGGGGGGGGTCCAATTCCCCCAAATCTCTAACAAAATTGGGGGGAAAGGATTATCAGGATAAAAGGGATCCCCCCAAACCTCAGACAAGTGAACAAAAGTAGTTACCAAGCAAACATGGGCTGGGGGCCAATTTGGAGGAAAAACCCCAAAACAAAACAAAAACAAGAACGCCGCTCTTACCTGGTGTTGTACAATAAAATCGCTTGGCATCATTGGGTATTCTAATGTCTGAGGGCACGGAGAAAGGGCCCAATAACCAATCTACATCGGATGTTATGGCCTTCGGTATGGTCTGTACAGTCTCACCACCCTCCAGCGTGACGTAATGACACGTCATGGTGACGTGAGGACATGTGTCGCCGATGTCCGACGATGCTACAACTGGCAGGTCGTTGGAGATGCGAGCCAAGAATTGTATTAAAGGAGAATTACGCTCAAAAATAAAGACGATAGTGTTCAAAGGTGTTATTTATGCCTACTTGTTAGACTATATGGCTTCGCGTCAAAATATACGAGATCGATACGAATCAAATTTTTCTGAGCAAAATTTACCATCTGCTGGCAATATGTATCGTCTGCTAGCAGCACATGGGGGCTGCCATTTTGCTTATGTGTACAAGAAGATTTTCTTAATCCAAATGCTCAATTGCCTTTTTCAAAATTAAAAACCCATTTGAGATTAAAAATATAGAATAGATATGTCAATTTATTTTTAAACTGAAAATTTCCTTATATATTTCTGTTGAAAATCGATATTCGCTTAATAGAAATCTATTTTCTCGATACTGGACGTATGGGACGGAGCAAATTTATTCAAATTTTATGGATGCTTCTTCCCTGAGCATCTATAGCGGCAAACTATGCATTCACCTGCTTTCGGATAATGGACTTGAAAAGTCAGAATGCATGCTGCATATATTATGTTCTGCTCTGTTTGGCAAACCCAAGAAAATAGATTTTTGTTAAGCAAAACCAGACAATTTAAAAGTATCATTATAAAGATTTAATTTTTATAATACATGTAAACACCCACTTTATATTTTCCGTCACATATGGGATTTTAGGTAATGAAGAAAATCAATTTAGGATTTGGATTCAAAATATCTTCCTGACTGGAACATTTCTCAATGGTTCATGTACAACTCCAAATCAGCAAGAAAATGGCAGCCCCCATGTAAATGAGTAGGAGACGATACTGGGTGTTGGAATATCTTATTAGTATACCCTTTTCTGATATCTTATTAGAAAATGATTTAGGCCAATAAGTAGGAATATATTACACCTTCCAATATAAGTAAATTTGTAATCAGGGCTTAATTCTCCTTTAAGCTATGAACCAATTTATGCCCTGGTAATCACATATTAACATTATAGACAACAAACTGGATTTACATGTTTTTATTGTTCCGTGATACCATTCTCCTCATTGTACATCAAGCAATATCCTGTGATTAAAAATAATTAAAAGGCTGAAAGTTCAATGTATGAATTAATTTATGATCCTTTAACAGCATCAAACAACTATTAAAATTTTGCTTCCTATTAGACGGCACAAACAACCAGAACAAAAAAAAAAACCAACAGACACGTTTGTGTCATATTTTATAGCATAAGGTCTACCCTATATTTCGCATATATAATCGTTAATAGGATCTGCGTATTTTTTTTACTGTCAATATGTTGTGCCCCCGGAGAATTGGAGAGTGTGCATTGTATAATATGCAGAACTGTCATTGAATCCAGTGGCAGAGCTAATGATAATGTTAACACTTATACCTGTAACTGGTAAGGTGCCATTAGAAAAAAAAATCATTATTATTGTTATTATCATTATTATTATTATTATTATTATTATTATTATTATGGTCATTATTATTATTTGAGATAGTATACCTGTTACCGGGATAAGTATGTTCAGGATGACAAGACTGACCCACCAACAGACAGGCTGTTGAATAAAATGATAACTATGAAAGATGAACATCGTTATTTAAAATGGGCACAGCTAAATACCAGAAGCATCTCATCAAATTAATGTAGGTTATGCCAAATCATTAATGAGATCCATAGTAAAACGCGTGATATTTATTTCTCGATCTCCATTTCCCCTCCCTTTGAAGAGAAGGTTGAATTCTGTTCAAGGTGAAAAAATATTTTGTATAGTTTGGAAGAATATCGTAGAAGAAATGTTCCCTGAAAAGGATTGTTCTTCAAATGCCCCCATGTTTGAAATAATTATGATAAGAAATAGCTAAAATAGTTTGGACCAAAGTTTTATACCACATCTACTTGTATTATATGTGCAGTGAATGTGACTTTCAGCTAGGTTGAGTACAAACTTGAAACTCAACGAAATAGTAATGGAATCATAATTATGAAAAGTATTAAATTTTCGAAATTATGAACCCCATTTCCGTTTCATGAACAAAACCATGATACATCTTTTTCGAATATGTTAGAATTCAGATAAACGAACCTTCGCTCACTTTTAACCTCGCTTAGTAGAAAGTGGTTTGATCTATACTGAAGATGTTAAATGTGAAGACAAAAATTATGGCCGATTAAATTTACCTTTTTTAAATTCTGCAATTTATTGAAAAAGACTATGAGCTGTCTACCAGCTCCAAAAAAGGAAGTTAGGGTAGTTATCGATACCAAAATAGTGACTAATAAATTCGATGAAAGTAATAACTCAAGCTACCAGGAGAGGATCTTGAAAAAAAAATCAAGGAAATACATTTTTTTTTTCTTTTCAAGTAAGCATTTACTGTTCCAGCGAGCCACTTTATGTGCAAGAACAAAACATTTCCTTTTGATTCTAAGTAATAACCTCAATAGGGAGATAAGTTGTTTCTGGTCTGGGGAAGCAAATGCTAGCAAGGAAACAAGACGTTGCTTCTTGCTGCAGGCAATTGCTTGATTGGAATATCTGAAAACAAGTATAGGCCTTTAAAAAGGAACTGTTATAGGCTTTTACTACATTTAAAGATACGGCCCACTGGATCGTATTTATAAAATTCGTAAAAAGAATTAAACATCATGCAAGAAAATGAACATCTAAAGAATGGAGCTCATTGTCATTGCATGTACAGACCAACTCATGGCATTCGCAAATCTCACCTTTGCATTGACGTCTCGTTGTTTCCACATTGAAAACATGATCACACTTTTTCCAAACCAGCATCAAGCACTGGGAAAAACCTTCACGATGTTTCGCTGAATCAGATTGGATAGACAGTATTTCAATAGCCGTCAGAGATCAGTATTTGCGGTTTAGTAATTGAATATTC
Organism: Heliocidaris erythrogramma; assembly: GCA_025617745.1. NCBI lineage: Eukaryota > Metazoa > Echinodermata > Echinoidea > Camarodonta > Echinometridae > Heliocidaris > Heliocidaris erythrogramma. The sequence continues at coordinate 59,898,307 of CM046854.1, forward strand.
GCAGCATACAAGTGCAAAAGAGCTAGAATGCCAGGTTAGGCACAATATCAACTTGGTGCCTGCGTGCAATATAATTTATCCAGGGGGCGGCTTTAGCGATTTGTAAAAGAGGGGGCACAATATTCCGAAAGTTTTCTGACGGGCGAAAAAAAAAATGATCACCTGAAAAGTGGTCACATTCTTGGAGTTGGGTACATATGGTCTCTACTTGGATTTCGAAGGGGGGGGGGGGTAGGGGCGTAAGCCGGCTTTGTTCATAACTAGTTGATAGAAATAATTAAGTCACCGGAAGTTGTTCATTATTGGTCAGTTACTTAATGGAGCATCAAAGAGTTCCCCCATGATAGGCTGAGAGGGAACTATTCAAAGCTCCATGATTTAATCTAAGATGACGCGCTTGCATACGCGTTCATAATTACAAAAATGAGAATATAGGGTTCATGAATTCGAAAATTAAACTGGGTTTATAATTCCCAAAATAAATAGGGTTCGTAATTCCGAAAGTGAAATAGAACCCTATATCTTTCAGAATTAAGAACCTTTGGAATAATGAGCCCTATTTCATTTTCGGAATTTAGAACTTTATTTCATTTTCGGAATTACGAACCTTCGGAATAATAAATCTTATTTCGGGATTATGAACTTTCAGATAAACGAACCTTCGGAGTAACGGATCTTCGGAATATTGAGCCTTTGGAATAATGAAGCCGCTTTCCTTTTCCGAATTAATAACCCCCTTCTATGAGAAATTTGTGTTTCGGAATTATGAACCTTCGGAATCACAACCCTTCATAAAAACGAGTGCTAAAGGTCCACTAACGTACGTCGGTTAATTTGCTATCACACAGTAATGATAGACACGCGTTGTACTTATTTTCATAATTTTCTTTATGGAAAGGCTTTTATTGTAGAATTTTAAAGTGGCAGTGCATGTCCTTCAACCGGAGTTAATAATCCATTTCATCTATTATATAAACGTTGTGCACTTTCCCCGCATCTCTCATTGTTCTGAAAATCCCCGTTCCCCATGCATATACATTGAATTGAAACCCACAATACAGACTGATATCTGATATAATCATCCGAGTCCTTTTCCCCAAGTTCTTTAGAGAAATTAATTGTTCACCGGGTGTAAATCCGGGGGGCGGGCGCGTGAGGGTATACATCCCTACACTTTTGGTGGAGGGGATAACCATATACCCGCAATTTTCATGGAAATAATAATTTTGAAATCAATCAGTTGTTGAAAAGTTTGACAATATCAAGTGACTGTTATATTAGTGTACGTATATAGGCCTATATTATTTTGTGCGTGTGCTCGTGTTGTGTTCACGCGAGAATTTCGTCGCATGGTTGCAACCCCCCACCCCCCTCCTCCTGGAAAAGTCTATTGTGGAGAAGAGGAGGAAGTAGGCGGTTAGTGGCGTAGCGTCGAGGGGTACCTATATCATGGGGGGGGGGGCCGATCTTACTCGGATGTAATGCAAAATACATGTAATATACAAAGATTACGGGGATGAGGGGAGTAATTATTGGCATCTTATATTCACTATGATCTCTAGCTCTTTGCCCTCTTCCATTTTCTCTTCCATTAATTTTCTCCTTTTCTCCTTTTTCTCGTCATCTACCCTTTTTATCTTCATCTCACCTCGTGTACAACAGGCATTAATCGTATCTTAATAAAGTTATTTCGTTATTGATTGTGATTGTATAACTTTATACCAAGCTCTCCTCATCCTCGATTAATAATAGTCATTCATCCATTATCATCTATTATTTATAATAATAATCATAATATAATAATCTTAATTACTCCGGGAAGCTTGAAGTTTTAATACTTTTCTTCATGAGGGCCCTGCAGTTATTATTTACTAATCCAATATCATCTATATGGATTAGCTGTTACGGGGGGGAGGTCGAGCTTATAATGATTATTTGGCATAAGCAGATATTATTGAACTTTTGAGCTTGGTTTTGAATGAAGTGACATTAGTACTTGAAATTACATTAGCAAATATTGGCCGTGACGGAGCTAAGTAGGAGGTATTCGAACAAATACGTAAAGCCCTTTTTGGAGTATGTGTATGGGGTTTAATTTTGTAGTCTCACAACTTGCCCAAGTAATATTGCCATAATAAATATAGGGAAGTAATAAGGAATTATGAAGCATAAACAGGTGTTTTCAGTAAGAGTAGTACGTAATTTAGCTAGTATACCTATATTCTTTGAAATGTTATTACTGACAAAAAACGGTGTTCATTGAAAGATAATTTATCATCAAGTATAAGTCCTAAGAATTTGACAGAACTGACCAGATTTAAATTTACGTCTCTAATTTTGGTATGGAAGTTAAAAGATACATTCTGCGATATATGGGGTTTTCGGAAATACATATAATTTGTAATTAACAATGAGTTTGTTAGCATCGAACCAATCACATACTTTTACTTTACATAATTCACTTTTTTTTTCTTGTAAGTAGGTAAAGTTGCTGTGGGTTGAAATTATAGTTGTATAGTCTGCAAATAAAACATAATTAAAGAATGAAGATGCTGAACATAAATCATTTATATAAATAAGGAACAGGAGCGGGCCCAGTATGGAGCCTTGGGGTACTCCATACTGGGCTGTCGAATATTGAGAATTATGGTTGTTAAATGAAGTGTAATTACGTCGATCTACTAAGTAGCTCTGGAACCATTCCCACACTGTACCCCTAATACCATAATGGAATAATTTATTTAAAAGTATATTATGATCTATGAGGTCGAAGGCTAAAAATTTACCAAATGAGTGATAGTTATTATTCATATTCGTTAAAATAGTATTATTTAAATCAATTAATGCATGTTCACAGGAATGACCTGTTCTAAATCCATACTGATACTCGTTTAATATTTTGCTACTGTCCAGATGAGAAATTAATCTTTGTAAACAATTTTTTCCAGGATTTTAGAGAAGCATGATAATAATGTGATTGGTCGATAATTAGAAAAGGAATGTTTATCACCTTTTTTGAAAACTGGGATGATCTTACCAATTTTTAAACTATTAGGTACTATTGCAGAACATAAGGATATATTAAATATATGGACTAGAGGAGTTAATATGGAATAGATTACTTTTTTAATAATAAAAGTACTGATTACATCAAAGCCAGTGCTATAACTCATTTTTAATTCCTTAACAATTTTAATGATTTCTGATTTCTGAATGGACTGGGTGACATGTCCCCCGGAAATTTGGAAAAATAAAATTATATATAGTAAATGGTTAGTTAAGGCTACAGCACATTATTTAGGTTATGAAGTGCTCTAGAATGCAAAGTTCCATTATTTTAAAATGGAAAATGCTCTCTTTGTATTAAAGAAAATCTATAAACAAGTATTACATAGGCACATAGGAATCATCCCCCAAAATTGAAAGTCGCATAAACTTGGTTTAATGACGATTTAAGCTGCCTATGCCCATAAGAGACGAGACTTTGATTTACCTGTGTGAATTAACCAAGTGCGACATTTTCATGGTACAGAAAAAATACAGTCTTCTTATTTGCGGGAGGGGCGGGGATGTAACCCCCCCCCCCCCCCCCCCCCATTAAGAGGACTGATATGCGAGTATAGTATACGTATTGTGTTTCTGGTGCTTTAGAAAATATTTCAATTCTTACTGGTTCAGCCCCCTCTAAATTTTTGCTCGTTAGTATAGCAGGGGGCTCTATCTTTCTCCCTGAGTGTCAGTCTGTCTGTCTGTCTGCCTGTCTCCCTTTCTCTGTCTCTGTGTGTATGTCAGTCTGTCTGTCTCTCTTACAGACAATCTCTTCCCCCTCGCCCTCTCTCCTGTATCTTGTGTTTCTCTAACACGGGGTCCCATCCTTCTCTCTTTCAGGTCTCTCTCTCTCTCTTTCTCCCGACCCCCCCCCCCGCAAAATACAAAACAAACTACGATTTTCATTTACGTCATTAACTCGTTGACTACAGTGAATGTAGTCAACCAATTCCCCAATAGGCTAGATATCATACAAGATTGTATACAGGGACTACCTGGTTGCCATATAGGCCTTGGGTTGAAATATGACAGTCAAAAGTAATATGACAGGATAATCTGATGTTTGGATAAATTTTATCAAATGAAATTAAAAATCTCCGATCTGCAAAGAAAATGCATTTCCTTGGCAGATCAGAAATATGAATTAACAAATGGGTGGCCACTATCACTGTACAATTTAGTACTCAAAATTGGAAATCAAAATTTGGAATATGAAGAAATAATAATAATAACAAACATTATTTTTATCATAAGGATTAAGAGAAATATCCATCACCATAATGTTGTTTCATGCTTTATAATTTATTTATATTAAAATAAAAAAGTAAAAAAAAAAAAAAAAAAAAAAAAAAAAAAGAGAGAGAGAGGCGCAAACAAAAAGTTTTCAGCGTCAAAATTTCTCTGTCATTTAATCAAATAAATATTACATGCTTGCATGGCTATAATTATGTTATGTTGCTCTATTTCAGTCATGCCAGTACTATTGTCTCATTTTTTTTTCTTGAAGGGGCTGTCCTCTACCTCCGTTGAATTTTTTTTTAAACTTGTGATCCCATTTTATCACATGTTGCATTGCACCCCATTGCACAATATTAACAACACTTTCAGCGTTGGGAGCAGCGCACACATTGCGCGTAATATGTCTTTATCATAACTTCTTTATAAATGACTTTCACAAACACATGGCCATTTGGATTAATGCAAATTGAGGAAAATAAGCAAAAAAGCTGACATTGTTCGAAGACAACATGGGATCACAAATCCACAATAGAACTTTTCCGGTTCACAACATATCAAGTCGACTAAAAGTTGACATTCTATATGGCTGTCTGTAGGCCAAGTCTCTCCACATTAGCATAATCTTAACAATTTTATAAAGTCCATAATGGATCAAAAACAAGATTATGACTTGCAACTGAAATATTCAAAGTTATGAAGTCAGACTAGTTAGCAAGCCATCAGCCATCACTTAACGTCTTGTGTGGAATCGCAGTAACGTGCTAAGTGCCAGTCTATTGTAGTTCGTCGAATATCAACAACCTCGTCGAATACTTTATTATCATTGTTCGCCGCTGACCACTCAGCCCTCATGTTCTTGTACAAAAGTAACGACAAAGCGGAAGCATCGAAACGGTGCTTCCCCAAACGCGCGCCTGGGGGCGCGATGCATGTCCGATCGAGCGCGCACTTCATCAAGGGGTCAACCAACTTTGACTGCAAAAACGGATTCCCGATGAAGATTTGTCGGTTAGCCGATGCATGCGGGGTGACATTCTTCGACCCGAAATATTCGGTTCGTTTAATTCCAAGAGCAGGAAACATTTTCGGGTAGGTGAAGTAGTAGATATGGCCCTTTGGCGTGTCTTGGGGCCCACTGGGATCAAAGGCGTGGAAATGTGTCATGTAACCATGGTGACGAGTGACGTAGGGGATGAGATGACGTAACGATGTCTTGAATCGGATAGAAGAGTCCGCCCAGAATATCGAACCAAATTCGTGTAAAGTCGTCTGAAAATAAATTGAAGAGAAGACGAACAAGACTATGATAATGACATGTTAGTGATGGTACATAAAACACGTTATGGCCCACTTTTGTTCTAGTTACTTTCTGAATAAAATTATGTCAAATTCATCATTGAAAACAACGTGGTCCTGTCAAGGTATACACATATTTCTATTATTGTTGTCTATACACATTTTTTTCTATATTTATCATCAGTCCTTTAATTGACAAATAAACACTGGCCAAAATTAACACAACTGGATATTTCCAGCGATATGCAGCTATAGTATTGGAGTATTGGATCCCCCCAAGCCCGCCAGCCGACAATGGATGATGATGGTGATGGTGGTGGTGATGATGGTGATGATGATGGTGATAATGATGGTGGTGATGATGAGGATGATGGTGGTGGTGATGATGATGATTAAGATGGTGGTGATGATGGTGGTGATGATGGTGGTGATGATGATGGTAATGATGGTAATGGTGATGATGGTAATGATGGTGGTGATGATAATAATGATGATGATAATAATGATTGTTCTCGCTCATTATGAACTCGTAGAAGAATATAAAAAGTCAACAAAATGAATAAATGATATAAAACTGTGTCTGTGTAATAATTATGGAAATCATAATGTCAAGGAAAGTAAATAGTCTTACATTTATGATAATAACTTTCCATGCGTATGAATGTAGATCCTTCACGTGGGGAGGGTAGTCATCGAATGGAAATCTCCTCAGCTCCACATGACAGAGATTGGTAACCTAAGAAAGAAAAACATAAAACAAAATTAAATGTGGATTCGGTGCGTACTTTAAATAAAACATAAACATAAACGGGGAAGGGGGAGGGGGTGTAATATCTGTTTTCTTATGAAAGCACTGTGGTGTTAATGAGGGCTCTTGACTCTCATACGAGAAGTCCTGGGTTCGATCGTTGCTCGAAGGTTACATCATTGGACAAAGTATTTTACCCACATTAATTTTATCCCTCTCGACCCAGGTGTGTCCCTACCCAGGTATACGTGGCACTGTCGGGGTGATATAATTGCAGAACCCTCAGGAAGAGTATAGTATTTCTACCAATTAGGCTACCCTGTGTAAATAGGACCATATTATAGTAATAATTATTATTTCAATTATTGCTATTTCGGGGTAACCTCGATAGTCATAAGACCGCTATTCATAAGGACCACTTATTCATAAGGACCGCTATCCATAACGTGTGACTAAATTAATGAATAGCGGTTTTGTATGAATCGCGGTCCTTATGAATAGCGAGCAAACAATGGACAAATTTCCTCGCTATTCATAACGCGTGTTACATGAATAGCGGTCGATATGAATAGCGAGCGGACCCGACTATTTCATCCATAGTAAATATCTAAAATTGTACAGTATGGGTGCATGAAGACGTACTAAGTCTTTCTTCATATTTTAAAGAGAGAGAAAGAGGGCGAGGGTGTTGGAAACTGGGATACGAATGGTAGATCCTGAAGAGATTTCTTTCAAAGGTTGTACCTTTAATGCAAATGCTGTTTTGTACACTTTATCCTATATTGGGGGCGCAATACTTAGCAGGAGTCATTTGAAACTTACATGATATAGCGAGCAAAGCAATTACATCTTTATTTTTCAAATTTTGAACCCTTTAAGCTATTTAAGAACTATATACTGCGCCCCTCAAAGTGTTGCCCTGGGTGCTCCCCCCCCCCCCTTGCCCCCTAGATATGCCACTGAGCGAAGCGACCGAGCGGGGAAAGGGTGTGGGAGGGGGTATCCCCCTCCCACACCAGGGACTTTTTCAAAAATCTGTCTATAAACATTGCATTTTAGAGCATCCCAAAGTGGTTTTTAATGAAAAGATGGAATGCACGGATCTACGCCAATGGACGGAACCCCTTATTGAGAATAAAAATGCGAGCGAATGAATTTTCCCATTGAAATTATGGCATTTCTTATTTCCTATATCAAATCATCGAAGAATTGTGATGGTATTTCAAGATCGAAGATAATGAGTTTGCCCAATTATTAGTTTTATGTTAATGCAATTCTTATTTTTTTTTTATCCCAAAAGACTAGGGGTGATAGCACAGGCCACCCCTCCCACCTCAAAATCTTTTGGGGATACATACCCCCCCCCCCCCTTATCCCCCGGGATCGACACCCATGGACCATGCCCATATGTTTTTGTCGTGCATCTTATCACTGGAAGGGGGGCTAAAGCCCCTAAGCCTCCTACCCCATTTGTGGTGAGGATAAACATGATTGAGAGTATATAGGAGACTTGTATACCTTGAATAATGTATCCGGATTTATCCCTAAGTCGTAGATTACAAGCTTCTTATCCGGCATCTCCTTCTGCACCGTTCCAATAAGACCCAAAGCCTCATTGTAATGGTTCTGAGAAAAAGCGGTCACAATCTGAAGCTGTCGGTACAGACGGTCCACCGTTTCGTCGTCATCAATGGTCCGGTTCGTCGTGAAGAGAGCCGGATCAAACCGGTGAGTGAAGCGATTGGTCATCTCGGGTGAAACGGGCGTGGGGGATGGTAGTGGGATGGGGATATGCTTTGGGAATTGAGGTTTTGGTGGAAGATTCCGCCAGTCGACTGGTTCGCCTGAATAGCAAGGGAGAAGATAAATGAGATTATTATGTTTCTCTATTTTTGTTTAAATCCTTAAAAACCAAAGAAACATGCAGCATATATGACCAGAACTCAAGTTTATCACAACTTTCTATACACAAAAGTTTGACCAATTCGGTTTCAGTTGGACAAAATAAATATGGCTCATATTCTGTTGTTATAATGCCTGCCCAACAAAGCGACATGTCCATGTTATTACCCATTGGCGGATCAAGGGGGGGGGGGCACTTCCGGCTCGTGCGCCCCCCCCCCCCCTTTGGAAGAAAGGTATGCATCTTGACCATAGATCCGCCATTTTCTCGATTGTGCCCCCCCCCCCTTTTAGAATGAGTTTGAACATTGATAAACGGTTTTCTATTCACTTCCTTCTCAAATGGGGCACAAGCAACATAAATGGAAACCATTAAGAAAAAAGTCAAGGAATTTAGGAAGACAACCGAAAGTTGACATTTCTTAGAAGTGTTGAACCTTTGCAAAAGCGATTTTACACACACAATCCTATAAATTGGGGCACACTCTGAGGCGGCGGAACGTCGGGCTCGGACAATGAAAGTTGAGGGGAACCTTTGTCCGCCAAACAAAAGGTGCAACCCCACTTTCTTTGTCCAAGCCCGACCTTCCGCCGCCTCGGGGCACACTATTTAACAAGAAGATGATGAAACTTCCATGATAGCGAGCAAAGCAACGAGAATTATTTATCAATCTTGAGCCCTTCAAAAACACTATATCCTATACTGGGGAGCAAAATAACGAGATCATGGAGCAATATTATGTGAGGAAGAAAAGCGACCGAGCTTCATACAAAATTTGCTTACCCGCCCCCCCCCCCCCCCCCACCCCCAAGTATTTCTGATAAATTTACCCTGCGGATTGGGGGCGTACAATCCAGAAAGATCGCAAATTTCCTCATTTTCTCCTCCATTTTATTTCTCTGTTTTTGCGCTCAGTCCTTTAGAAAGCCACCAAAATTTCCGTTGGAGGGGGGGGGGGGGGGGGGGTGTGCACCTGAAATCAACGTAGCCTGAAAAGATAACACTACAGTTGTAGGTCATTCTGAAAACCATTAATGCAACAGGGTTGGCACGACTGAAATCAACTTTCATTCGCCGTGTTTTTTTTAAAGAAAATCACCAAAAATAGGCAGTAAAAAAACGAAGATATACATTAAAAAAAGTAGTTGTTGATTTTTCGCATATTTTGGCTGAAAAACTCATCCAAGTGAAAGTTGATGTATTATTTTTTACTGGAACAACAATAAGGGCTTTAAATCGATTTAAATAAAATAAATCCGATTTTTTTTTTCAACCCTGCAATACACACAATGTGTTGTCCTACTTGTTTGTGTGAGAGTGCGAAGGAAGGTTGTTGCTTTTGTTTTTGTTCCAAACTATAAAGGCCTTTTCTGTATTAGTGCTGAAAGATGAGATCCCCCCTTCCCATAGTTACACGAAATTGCGATGGAGCGAAGCGACCGAGAGGTAATTTTCATTTGCATTTTTTAAGCCTAAAAAACAGCAATTTCTTAAGCACTTCACTCCCCCCCCCCCCCCCAAAAAAAAAAAAAGTTTTGAGTTTTGAACACTGATAAACGGTCTTCTCGAATCCCCTTCTTCCTCAGTGGAGCGCAATTAACGAAGATTCAGGATGTAGTCCTGGAATTTAGCTACACAACATAAAGTTTCAATTTCTTTTAATGGTAAACCTTTGAAAATACTATCTTATACACTTGTTCCATATAGCGTTGGGGCGCAATATAAAAAAAAGAGAATGATAAATAATGATAGAGAAAAAAGGCAACGAGAGTACAATTTTTTCTTGAAATGCTTTTTTAAAATGCTGTTATAAAATTGTATATTTATTGGAGTGCGAAATCAGAGATCATAAAGCAATATTATGCCAGGGAGCAATGCGATCGAGCTTTAGAAAATTTTCGCATTTCGAACCTAAGAAAAATTCTATTTCTAATAGACTTTACTTGTGGATTGGGGGCGAATAATTCTTAACCATAAGTTCTTCCCTTTCTCTCTGTTGTGCTTTTTGCGCCCTGCTTTGACTACTGCCTTGGGCAAGTGACCTCATAGAAATCTGGGGCGCTGCAGCACCCCTTGTATCCTCAGCCTTATAGGGGCCGATGCACACCCCCTCAAAAACTCCGGGGGTGCACCCCCAGCACCCCCGGCTCCCAGGGGCCTGCTCTCCTTCCACTAGCCGACTTAAGGACCAAATAGGCGTCCCTCTGAAATAATAAGAAATTATTAAAAAGAAATAATAATTCAAGAGGGAGGGAGGGGGAGGTGACGACAAGAGTATATCATAATTCACTGACTATTATACGCTTCACGTGGGTAGTGAACTTCCCGATCCCCCCACCCTCTCATTCTGACAGATATGGGCCCACTTCTACACCCTGCAGCTCCACCCCTAAAACTCATCACACGTGGAATAGTCAGCGATCGAGGCACGTACGTATTGCCTACCGAGCTAGGCGCTGCTCAGTCGAATCGGGAGAGGCAAAGAGGAAACAGATGTTATCCCCATCTTCGCGAAGATGCAAGGTCATCTAAAGTCAAGTAAGGTCTGGACTAAGGTCAACTTGA